>VZTM01030721.1:42866-87362 GCA_013400555.1 Jacana jacana | reverse complement strand
GGGGGCGGGCGGGGGTTTGACATGGGGCTGCTCCCCTGCTGCGAGCTGATGCCCACAGCTTCAACCAGTACAGACCCCAGGAGAATGGAGACTGAGCTCTGCCACCAGCACAGTTCTGCGTGTTTCTATATGGGGGTGTGTGTGGGGGTGCAATTCCAAGCCCAAATACCTGGCGTGAGTCAGGGAAGACAAGCAGCGCCCAAATTCCAACTTTCTACCCTCAAAGAAGGACACTCCAAGCTGTCCTACCCCTGACCTGAGCCATGGGTGTGTGTGTGGGGTGTGGGTCTCTGGGTTTCCTCCTGGGGCTTCTTTTTCCCCACTGGAGGGCTGTGCCAGCCCAGGGCTGCAGCAGTTACCCGAGAGGTGTCAGCAGCTCCCCGGGCAGATAGTTTTTCAAAGCAAATTCCAAAGGGCTTACACAACCCCGGCAAGTAATAGGAGCAACCCGACAGCAAGCTGCCGCACTTCCCTCCCCTGCCTTGCTCCTTAAGAAGGGTCCACATAGCCTGGAAAACAAGCTTCAAAGCTGCCAGTGAGCGAGTGACCAAGTTTAGAAAGGATTTCATGCTTGCCTGGAACTTGCAGACCTGCAGCACAGGCAGCAAGCAGCTCGGGTTAGTGGGGAGGGCAAGGGACAGGGAGGGAGGGTGACAGCAACCACAGGGGTCACCAGGACCTTGGGGAAGGAGCCACAGGCTGCAGAGGGGTCGTGCATCGCTGGGATGACACCTGGACCACGGCAGGGATTGGAAATGCTGGGGTTCTGCAATATTCTGGAGGGGTTCTGTGATATTCTGGAGGGGTCTGCCCTCATAAGCACCCAGGAGCAAAGGGCCAGCCCTGGGTCCAGATGGGTATAATACTGTCTCCATCTCTCATCACAGGAGGGTGGGAAATGGGGGAAGGAAGCCTGAAAAGCCATGTGAAGAAAGGACAGCTTGAATATGAGCTGTCTTTTGACCCAGAGTTGCTCCTGTATCTGCCCCACGGATGTTGTTAAATTTTCCCTGCCTCAGTTTCCCCCTCTGTTCCTTCCTGATCTGGTTTCTGCTGAAGGTCCCTCAGAAGGTGCTTCTTACCCTGCTCTACACAGAATTTAGCACCCAGCACATCCCCAACTGGATCTCCAGGAAAGAGGTCATGCCTGTGCTCCTGTACAGCTCCAACACGACCACGCCTACAGGCATAGCCCTGTAGATGGACAGCACTGGCCAGAGCCACCCCATGACATCCTCCGTCCTTGCCCCCCACCTTTCACTGAGGGTCCATCCCAGCCCCAAGACTCACCACGAGGTTCCCGATGACCATGACCATCATGAAGACGATGAGGCACATGGTCTGGCCGGCCACCTCCATGCAGTCCCACATGGTCTCGATCCACTCCCCACAGAGGATGCGGAAGACGATGAGGAAGGAGTGGAAGAAGTCATACATGTGCCAGCGGGGCAGCGTGCAGTCAAGGGAGATCTTGCACACACATTCTATGTAGCTCTTCCCAAAGAGCTGCATCCCCACCACGGCAAAGATGAAGACAATGATGGCCAGCACCAGTGTGAGGTTCCCCAGGGCACCCACCGAGTTACCAATGATCTTGATGAGCATGTTGAGGGTGGGCCAGGACTTGGCGAGCTTGAAAACCCTCAGCTACAAGGAGCAAAGAAACAAGACATTGATTTGCCTGGGGCTTTCATTGCCACAAGGTGTCAGCAAGGGAAGCTGGGATTAGATCTTTGTGTGGCAGTTTTATTAAGGCAGGAGAGATTAAACACCCAACTGCTTTGCAAAGTTCACAGATTCTGACTTTCCTAAATATTTAGGTCGACTGTCAGTGTTATCTTTAACAGGGAACAGGTTGGTGTTGGCCATAAAGGAGGCCTTTCTCCAACTTGATGGCAAATGCATCCAAACCCCCCCAGCCCAGCCCGCCCCCGTGACACATACCAAGCGGAAGGAGCGGAGCACAGAGAGCCCTTGAACGTTGGCCAGGCCCAGCTCCACCAGGCTGAGAGTGACAATGATGCTGTCAAAGATATTCCAGCCCTGCTGGAAATACTCGTAGGGGTCCAGAGCAATGAGCTTCAGGACCATCTCCGCTGTGAAGATCCCTGTAAAGACCTGTGGGAGACAGCACCCTGTCAGCTTGCTTGAAAGACAGTGCTTGGCATGGGGCAGGCAGTACCTCTCCTTTTTGGGCTGTTTCCAAAGTGTTTCATGCCACTGGGTCCAGCCTTCATTGAGAATGGGCTCCCCAGTGTGGCTTGTGGAGCCAGACTGGGACTACTGGGGGCCAATTGCTACTGGAGAGACTTGGCAAAGGTGCATGTCGGCAAGTGGAAATTAAAAATAAAAGCCTCATTGGCAAAGGGACCCCCTTCAAACGGCTGCTGAATCACAGGGAATCCCAGCATCGGGAACTGGGCTGCTACTGGGACGCCCCTGCCCCTCCCTGAGCCCTGGGAAAGCTGATCCGGCTTTTACACATTACGCTTTTCCTGGGACCACAACGGCGGGGTCATTATCACATTACTCCAGAGCGGGATCAGCAATGTGGCAATTAGCATCCTTGATGCAATTTCCCGACATGGCATGTGCAAAGGGGGCCCGGTAGCAAATTCCACCCTGGATATGGATCGAGTTGGGATGTGCAGGTCCCTGGTCCCTGCCTCCAGTGTTGCAGAAAGGGTTCTGCACTGGCAGCAGGGCTATGAAGATGACGAGAGGACTAGAACATCCCTGTGATGAGGAAAGGCTGAGGGATTTGGGTCTGTTTAGTCTGGAAAGGGAAGGCTGAGGGGGGATATGATCAACACTTTTAAATCCTTAAAGGGTGGGTGTCAGGAGGATGGGGCCAGGCTTTTTCCAGTGGAGCCCAGTGACAGGACAAGAGGGAACAGGCACAAACTGGAACACAGGAAATTCTGTCTGAAAATGAGGAGGAACTTGTTGACTTTGAGGGTGGCAGAGCCCTGGCAGAGGCTGCCCAGAGAGGTGGGGGAGTCTCCGTCTCTGGAGACATTCAAATCCCACCTGGACACGTTCCTGTGGGACTGGCTCTAGGAGGACCTGGTCTGGCAGGGGGTTGGACTAAGCGATCTCCAGAGGCCTCTTCCAACCCCAGAGCATTCTGGGATTCTGTGAACCCAGGGGATTCTCCACGACATTGCCCTTTGCATTTTATCCCACAAATGTCCCTTTTTCTGCTTCCCTGCCCTCTTCACTTACAGCCTGGCCACCCATCGGCCTGCAGCAAGATGGGCAGAAGGTGGTGATGCTTTCATCTCAGGCACAGGCAGGTGATGTGGGAGTGGGGGAGATCATGGCTCAGTGGGAGCTGCTTCTCCTGCTCCCATCCCTACTTGGCCCTTCCCCAGCAGATCATCCCCATCCCCACCAGCACCGAGGCGCACAGGCAGCCGGAAATTGCTGCCAGCCCAAAAGGAACAGCTTGGAGCCGTCTTTGCAGCCTGACCGTGCTTTGAGCAATAGCCGATTAATCCTCTTGTATTTCCTGAATGAAACCAGAGACAAAGCAGCTATGTGCCCAGCGTCATCCCACCCGCCTGGGGCTTGGGCACCAGCATCTGTCACTCTGTGCTCTGGGCACAGAGAGGCCCCAGCAGGCACTGGAACAGGGCAAGGTGGCAGGAGAGGAACGCTGAGCTCTCCCCACCCTTCAGCTGCATTTCCCAAAGCCACCAAGGGCCTCTTGGAACCGTCCCACCATCAGGTTGCATCCAGCAGAAAGACCTTTACTCAGAGCTCCAAGCAGGAGCAGCCACAGCTGCTGGTTGCTCAATATGCCCATAAAATTGGGATAGCCCAGGTTTGAAGTGATTTCACTGGGAAAGGTCATGATGAGGATGATAATGACGATGATGATTTTTCTTCACTGCTGCCTCCTGCTGTGTGGGGACTGGTTTGGTTCCAGCATCTGAATGGCCCCTGCTCTGCCACATGGCCACCGAGTATCACTGAGGACACTGTGGGGTCAGCCAGGGCTGGCAGCAGCTTGTGCCTGACTCTGTGGAAGATGGTCCAGGATAGCTCTGCAAGGCCATGACCACACTGGCAATGCTGAGATGCACCAAGCGAGACAGAAGCTGCAGCAGAAGGTGGAGCAGGGGGTGATGGATTCCACCCCCATATCACTTCTATTGATCTAAGCCACCCTGGAGCCCTACCCACCTCAGGGATGTTGGGACCGACTCCCCTCTCCAGCCCCCGGTCCAAGGACTTTCTCAGCAGCTGGCAAGTGTTTCCAGGCACATACAGAATCACAGTATGGTTTGGGTTGGAACCTTAAAGATCACCTAATTCCCCCCCCCCCCGGACACTTCCTACCATACCAGGTTGCTCCAAGCCTCCTCCAAGCTGGCCTTGAACCCCTCCAGGGATGGGGCAGCCACAGCTTCTCGAGGCAACCTGGGCCAGGCTCTCACCACCCTCACACCAAAGAATTTCTTCCTCACATCTCAGCTCCATCTCCCCTCTTTCAGTTTGAGGCCATCACCCCTCCTCCTATCGCTACATGCCTTTGTGAAAAATCCTTCTCCAGCTTTCTGGTGACACAATGGCAGCAGAGGCGATGTGCCCACCAGGGTGGGTGGTGTAGCTGCTGTTGCTCTAAACAGGGAAGGACAGGATGTCCATAGTTGCTTACCAGGTTTCCCACGGTCAGCACATTCTCGAACTCCTCTGTCATGGGATAATGCTCCATGGCCATGAAGACTGTATTAAGCACAATGCAGATGGTGATGCCCAAGTCTACGAAGGGATCCATCACTACCATCTTGACAAACTCCTTCAGCTTCATCCACGGAGGACAGCAGTTCCAAACCAGGAACGTGTGGGCAAATTTGTACCACCAGGGCGGGCACTTTTGGTGAGCTTCCTCCAGCTCTGAGGGCAGGAAGGTAAAAAAGACATCAGTGTAGGCTTCTCCTGCCCTTTCCTGTGTGGGACAAGTGCTAAACCCCTAGAAGGGACCTCTGCCGAGGTTCTGAGCCACGCCTAGACCCTCTGTGGGTTTCATGCAGGGGCTAAAGGGAGGAGCCTTCCCATGCCCAGATAATGATGTTGCTGACCTTACCCTCCAAATCAGAGGGCAGATCATTCAGGGAACAGTGGGTCTGATCCTGCTCTGAGCACCCAGGCAGGATTTGAGGAGTCCCTGCCAGGTTGAGATGGCAGAGACACCCAAGGGAATTGCCCCAGTGTGGCTGGAGACCTCTGTGTCCCATCCCATGAAGGGCAGGGCTGAGGCGCCTGTTATTGCTGAGCCTATGGTCCGTTTTGCTGAAGCTGAGACAATGGCTCTTGGGAAGCCACTCAACAGCTCTTGATCGACTCTGGAATGACTCTAGGATGATATGGGGGTGAAAAACCTTGCTTGAGCCACACTTGGAGGTCCCAGGTCCAGAGTCATCCCTCACATGGGGCTGGAGATATGGGACAGCTGCTATCACTGGTGTGTGCTGAACACCCTAAACCCTCGAATGCACAATGTTTGGGCTCAAACAGCCAGTGCGCCCAGCCCTCACCCAGGCTGGAGAAGGATGTACCTTCCACAGCGTTGGAGATAACACTGATGGCACTCCCCACTCTCTTCTCGAGGCCTGACCCATCTTGGTTGCCCACAGTGAGGTGATTGTGATCCAATTTTTCTGGCTCGTTGATTGGGTTGAACTGGAAGGAGAAGAGGCCACAAAGGGTGAATGCAGAGCAGGATATTGAATGCATTTAAAGATAGAGAAGGCAAAAAAATGGGGCATTGTCTGGAGAGATGTTGGTGTGCAACACGAGAGCTGCTGGTGGGCTGCAGAAAGGCTTGTAGGACCTGACCCACAACAAGCTGGCCACAAGCCTGTCCCTCCCGTGGGATTTACTGAGGTGGGCACCCTCAAGGGGCAGCAGAGACAGTTGAGCACGTACATCAATCACCGTTGCGGACCGCTCCAGCATGACCTTGGGGACCACTCGCCCGTTGCAGTCCTTTGTCTTGTCCTGGTCACTGTTGAGGTCTGAGTCACGCTCCTCCTCGGCCACGCTGCTGGGCAGGGAACCGCTGCTGGATCGCCGCTCCTGCAACTGCAGCAACCCACCTCTCCATCACCCCCTTAGTGATTGCATTAGTGACTGTTTGGGTCTAAATTTGTTTCCCCCACCCCCAAATGCTGTTTTATTAGGTTTTCATTTGCACAAACCTTCCTAGATTCTATATCTGTATCTATTTTTCCAACAGCGCTATTAAAATCCTAAGTTTACTACACCCTCTGGTAGCACTGGGGATGCCACAGTGGAGAGGGAACCTCTCTGTTCCCACTTTCCCACTGCACATCACTGAGATTAAACACGGTTTCCATGCTCAGGTGCTGGATATTAAATGGATCCAAACACCCATTCCTTGTAGGTGCTTTGCCCTCACTCTCAGCCTTACTTCCTCTGTCTTCTCCAATTCTCTAGGTGACAATAAAAGGACAATAAAGCCTTTGGACATCTCAGTGGTTAATTTGTTCAGGGAACAAGCCATGGCATCACCTTTATGCCCAGCCTTGATGTCACCATCCCTTGGGCAGGACATGCTGAGACCCATCCTGCAACCAGCAGCAGCCAGATAAGAGTAAAGCCACTTCCTTGGAGGATGTTGTGGCTCAGCACAGATAAGCACTGAGAGATAGAGGCTCTAGAGAGTGGAAAATGCTGGTTTGTGTCTCTCTCTATGTGTGAGGAAGCTGGTCTTTTGCCAAGACTAACAGATTTGCAGGGATGTCTCCCGCGGACCTGGCTGACACCAGCTGAAATG
Source organism: Jacana jacana (assembly GCA_013400555.1). NCBI lineage: Eukaryota > Metazoa > Chordata > Aves > Charadriiformes > Jacanidae > Jacana > Jacana jacana. Next base: position 80,557 of record VZTM01030721.1, on the reverse strand, counting down.
ATGAGTAGAGATGGAAACAGAAGCCAGACACCACAGAAGACACCACAGAAGCTTCTGTTTTCATTTTTATAGGCAAATTGTGCTGAAAAGGGACTCCTAAGGACTGGAAAGGGGCTAAGGCAACACAGTCTCTCCAGACTTCTCTTCTCTTTCCAGTCTTAGCCGAAAGCAGAGGGTTTGCTAATGCATTTAGCTCTGCTGCAACTCTGCTGGCTTTCTTGAGCACTTCTTATGTACCCTGATCATAATCTGCCCACCCAGGCTCTCTGCCAGGTTTCCTGCTCCTGACATGCTGCAGGAAGACACACTGTTAGCTCTGGGGCCTTTGTATGCCTTGTGTTCTCATCTCCTTTTCAAGCAACACTGCACCTCTCTGCTGCCTCCCAGTGCTCTCTGTGCTGGATTTTGCTGGATTTTTAAATCTTTTCAGTCTTTGGGGTTTTGGTTGTGGGTTGTTTTTTTTTTCCTACCCAAGGTGGTATCTCGACTTTTTGATTCAGCTGAGATCCCCACAATAGTTATTCTCTATGAATTCTTGAAAGGAGGGTGCAGCCAGGGGAGGTCAATCTTGTCCCCCAAGGAACAGATGATGGGACAAGAGGAAACAGCATCAAATTGCCCCAGGGGAGGTTGCCTGGGGAAGTGGCAGAGTCGCCATGTCTGGAGGTATTTAGAAGCCAGGCAGACCTGGTGCTGAGGGACATGGGTTAGTGGTGGTTTGGGCAGTGTTGGGCTGATGGTGGGACTCAATGATCTTAAAGGTCTCTTCCAACCCAGACAATGCTATGATTCTAATTACTATCTTTGCTTACTATGGACCAAATGAGGCTTATTCTTGGATTTTACATAAATAGAGGCACCACCATGCTTATTACTGCCCCTTCTTTCCTCCCTCTATTCCTGAGGTCCCTCCTTTTGGCCTCCANCAGCCAGGGGAGGTCAATCTTGTCCCCCAAGGAACAGATGATGGGACAAGAGGAAACAGCATCAAATTGCCCCAGGGGAGGTTGCCTGGGGAAGTGGCAGAGTCGCCATGTCTGGAGGTATTTAGAAGCCAGGCAGACCTGGTGCTGAGGGACATGGGTTAGTGGTGGTTTGGGCAGTGTTGGGCTGATGGTGGGACTCAATGATCTTAAAGGTCTCTTCCAACCCAGACAATGCTATGATTCTAATTACTATCTTTGCTTACTATGGACCAAATGAGGCTTATTCTTGGATTTTACATAAATAGAGGCACCACCATGCTTATTACTACCCCTTCTTTCCTCCCCCTATTCCTGAGGTCCCTCACTTTCCACCAACCATCCTCTCTTGCTCCTCTTGGTGCTTCTTCAGCTGCTCCATGAGCTGCTGAAATTCCTCCTCCTTCTGCTGTTCCTCCAGCAACGTGGCGTCATTTTGCTCTGCATAAGCCATAGCCACCACCGCAAGGATGAGGTTGATGAGGTAGAAAGAACCAAGAAATATAACCACCACGAAGAAGATCATGTACGTTTTCCCTGCTGCACGCAGTGTCTGTGGAAAGAGGAGGCATGGGCTGTCACACCACCTGGGCACAGTATCGGTTTGGTGATGCTTCCAATGAAAGGTCTTGCACCAGGGCACCCTCCCCTTTGTGGCAGGAGTACAATATTTTGCTCCTATCTTCCCCAAGGGCTGCTTATTGCCCACTTGACCTTCCTGCAGCCCATAGCATTGAGTCAGAACTTGTGTGAAACAGCTGGAAGTCTCAGCAAAACCAGCCATGCTATCTGGTAGCCCAAGGGCTACAAGTATACTGTATGGAGATGGGACCAATAATGGGACCCTCAGAGAGTCCCTTTGCCGTGGCAGGGCTGATGTTTCTCAGCTGCCAACTTCTCCGGTCTCATCCAAGAGCGGTCCTTTTCTAACTCAAGATCTGGGCATCATCATCTCTGGAGGCAACCATGTAGCCTCCAGGCATAGGCTTGCTTTTGTCTAAGGAGTCCCTGGAACCAAGGACAGCTGGTCTTTCATGGTGTCTGCAACTTCTCCCAAGAGAACTTCTCCCAAGCAACCTGGATTTTCCCCTTCACCCTCTCCCTTAGCTCACGCTGGAGAGGTACCAGATACTCCTGTAAATGCCCAATTTCCATGATACAGCCAAAGTAAACCTGGGCTTTGCCATGGAAAATACACTTCACTGCTGAGGCTGAGGAACTAGGTGAGACCATGCCCCATCTCTGCTGGTTAGATCCATACATCATGGGACAAGGTCCCACGACTTTCCACTCAACTGACTTCTTCCATGTCCTTGGCCAGGGGCAGCATCAAAACAAGAGAAGTATTTGCATAAGGATAAAAATTTTACCTGAAACCACCCACCCACCCACGGGGGGGCCCACAGTCACCTACCAGCTGGAAGAGGTTCTCCCAGAAGTCCTGCGTCATGAGGCGGAAGAGGGCCAAGAAAGCCCAGCTGAAGGTGTCGTAGCTGGTGTAGCCGTAGTTTGGGTTCCTCCCTGCCTTCATGCACTGGTACCCTTCAGGGCACTTCCTACCAAAGGAACCATGGGGGCAGCTGGTATGAGCCCCTGGTGCTGCCCCTCCTGAGCCCACAGCGAAACGCTCCATCCCTGGAGGTGCTGAGATGCTTCAGCAGGAGTCCTTGCCCCAAGCTGATACAGTCGGATGCCCAGACTGATACCCCCTCCAAGCTGATACAGCTGGAATTCCCAGACCATTCACCTGCAAAGCCACGTTCCCAGCCCCAGTCCTGTCCCATCCCAAGCACCAGTGGCCCCACAGGCTGCGCTGGCTGCCTTGTCCCCTCCCATGGAGCCAGAGGACACCCCACTGCCTGTGTGAGCTGCACTCACCCAGCATCACTGCTGTTCCCGCAGAGCAGGGCATCGAGAGCTCCCTCCAAAAAGTAGAAATTGGCTTTGCATTTGGGGAAAGAACAAGAGATTAAAAAAAAAATAATAAAAACCCCCCCCACAAACATTGATTTTCAAATTCTTGGCAGCTCCTTGGTGTCAGGGAAATTTCCCAAATCCCAGTGCTGGGCACCAGGTCATCTTCTCTCTGCTGACTTTCCTGTTTTGCATTTTGCTACTTGGCAGTAGCTCAGAGCTCATGGCTTTGTTTCGCCAACCCAACTAGAAGACTCACAAAACCATAAAGAGCTCTGGAAACAGACATATTGGCTGGGGTCAGGCCTCCAGGGAAGGTGGGTTAGCATCTGCTCAAAGGACCAGGGCTTCTCTGTTTTGCTGGGAAAACATACAAAATCACCAGGGAGCACTAGGAGACCACCGCATGGGGGACTACAGGGGTCCCAAAAAAGCCTGGGGAGATGCTCTGCTACTGCTCCATGGCCATCACCTTCCTCCTGCTGCTCCCATCCCAAACAGCCCCTACCTGGTGGGAAAACCTAATCCACTAACAGACCAGAGGTCCTTAAAGCTCCCCTTTACAGCTCAAGGACAGACTCAGAGCCATAGAACTACCCAGAAGTGTCACCACAGGTCACCTGCCCCCAGGGGCACACAGATGAGCACCTGGAACCACCCACCCCAGAACATGGCAGCTGGACCCCATCCTGGGCATCACAACCTTTTCAGGAGTCACACAGGGATGTCTGGAGCTCCCTCAAAGCACCCCCAGCTCTGCCTGGCTTCTTGCCACCAGACTTTTATTTAACCTATGTGGGCTTGTGGAGGAGATATTCTGCTGGTGGAACTCCAGACGATGTGTTTTTGGCCTGGCCCCAGTAGCTGTTAACCCAAACGCGTGGCCGCAGGGTGCTGTTGCTATTTGCACTGCACTCATTAGATCCTATATATTGAATTTTCACCCCTACCAAGAAGCCTTCCTGTAATTAATGCCTGAGCTACTTGTACAGTTGGGCAAAGCAGCTCAGTCGAGACGTAACCTGACCTTCTGCTGAGTGCCGTAAATGAGATGTGAAACATCCCCGTGGAGCATCCTGCCACTGTGCAGCTTTGCCAGGCAGGTTGTCTGAGATTTTTACATGTTCATGGCGTTTAAAAAAACCCAAACCAGAGAACAAACAAAAAAAATCCCAATCACACCACACTTTTCTGGGCTAAACTTATTTCAAAGAACTGGTAGGAAAGTAGAAAACTTGGCGACATCTCCAAGAACCTGTGCTTGATCCCACCTCTCCCTCTTTCCCCTCCTCTTGGCTGTCATGGTATTGCATGCAATGCTCACAGTGGTACTTGGAGAAGGACCCAGCTGTGATGCAGCAGTGAAAGTGGGTGAGAAATGTCATTCCTGCATCCTCCTCTTTGGTTTTCCACCCTAAGTTCCATGTGCTCCTGGAGGGTTGGTTGGGTCTCCCTGCTGTGACATGCCAGATAGAGCATCTCTTCACCAGTGCCCACTCCAATGGGGAGACTGTGCCCTTGCTAGCAAGTGACAAGAGATGAACACCCTGATTTGTCCAGGTCTTCCCATGGTGAAACCTTCCTGGAGGAGTTTATCCTGCCCAGGTAGACAGCATTTTCTCTGGCAAAGAAGATGCGATTCCATCTGTCCATTCTGTGAGTATGCACCACCCCCGTTTCACCCACTGGCCACATCTCTCCCTGCAAAGCACCTCAGCAAGAAGATCCCTGCAATCAAACCATCTTGGTCTGGCATGGAAGAAGACTGAGGAGAAAACCAGGGTCCTGCGTCAATGAAGGGCATGCATGAGTGTTTACCTTCATCATTGATGTAGGCCTCAAAATCAAAGGTGCTGTTGCTGGTAAAGTTGCTGGTGAAGTTGCTGAAGATGCCATCGGTGAAATTGCTGTAGAGCGTTGCATTGGCCAATGTGTTGTTGTCCATCCCTAAGTCCCCCAGCAGGGTTTCATTGAGGGGGGGCCACCGCACGCACTTCTGCCGGAGGTTCCCCATGAAGAGCTGGAGACCGATGAGGGCAAACACACTGAGGCAGAAGACGGTGAGGATCATGACGTCTGAGAGCTTCTTCACCGACTGGATCAGAGCCCCAACAATTGTCTTCAACCCTAGGGGGGAGGTGTTACTACTGAGCTAATGGCTTGTTTGCTAATTGTGGAGAAAGTGCTACGGGGTTCCCAAAAGGTGCTAGATCTGGTGGGGACATGTGGTATCACCAAGGTCACTCCATGTGCTCAGACACCCAGCTCTGTGCCCCGTGTTGCATCCCAGCTGCTCCTCAGTCCCCGCGTGTTGCTGGTCAGCCTAAACCCTTTTCCCAAAGCTGTCACCCTTGGACCAGTGCCAGCCAAGTCTCCCCATGTCAACCTGAACCTGCATATCACAAGCTGAAGCCCACCCCATCCTGGCAGCCATCAATTCCTTTTGGCTTTAAGTCATGCCCAGATGCCAAAATCTGGCCTTTTTCAGCCCAAACCACTCAAGTAGACCACTTCACTGTGGCACATGGAAAAGCTATTTGCCAGCCCAGCTGGAAGATGCTGTGCACCACTCTCAGCTCCAGAAAAGCTTCTGTGGTCCAATGCCCCCACGTACTGCTGTCCCGTAGGTGGTTGGGAGCCCAGATGGACCCTCCAGCCTGAGCCCTTCAAGTTGGAGAAAACCCAACATCTCTGAGCAAAGGTGACAAAGTGACATTTGCATTAAGCAGAGACATTAACTCATCTCACCCCTCAGCATTGTCATTTCCCCCAAGAGGAGGCACACCCACAGATCCTCAAAGAGCTTTGACATGGGGAATGCTGTTCCTGTCACCCGAGGTCTACATGGATGATGGGTGATGCTGGGATGTCCTGACGTTGATCTCAAGAGCAGCTCTGAGCACACAGCTTTCTCATGCGGAGGCTGTTCTCTGAAGACACATGATTTTTATCCCTGTCATCATGCCTCCCCTTCTCAGAACTATTTAGGTAAGCCCTGTTCTCCAAGGGCTTGTCTGTGTTGGGAAATTGCTGAGGAAAGACATTCTAAAACCGCTTATTTTTGCAACTGCTATTTCTGCAAAGCCTCTTGGGGGAATGCCATTCCAGAAAGAAGCAGCAGCTTACATATTCCTAAATGCAACTTTTAGGCTGTTTAATGGAGGCAAAAATCCGTTCAAATATGAACCCTAAAGATCTGAAAACTGTCGGGACACAAGAACTTATTCACTGCAAGAAACGAACATTTTTCAGCTCAATCTCACGCTTCTTCAAGAGGTTTGACCTATCATTTCTGCGAGCTTGCACTAGGTTGTACCAAAGCAGGGTATTGAAATGGCATCAAATTTGCCACTAATGGTATCAAACAGCCACTAATACTGTAGGCTGGACGTATGGGGTGATGCTAAACGCTCACCATGTGGCTCTTGCACTGACACCCATTAAATATCTCAATCCAGGCACCAGAGCAGTCAGCAGTGGGGACAAAACTGAGTTTATGGCTCCAAGGACCAAGCAAAGCCCATGAATGCAATGGCAGGATCGAGCCAAGCCCAATTAACGCATCTCTGAGGAACCCCCAAAAAGCGCCACATCTGGCTCATCAGGAGCTTTCCCTGGCCAAATAACCGAGTGAGCGCAGCTCATTTCAAGATGTAAAATCAGCAGAACCTGACCCAAAAGCTGAATTATGTGGAAAATTATTCATAAATATTGAATACCTTATTTTTTTCTGTTTTGTCTTAAAGCTGCCAAAAGAACAAGGAATTGCTGTGAACTGTGGGAAAAGCTGAGCTCAGGGAAGGGGAAGATATGGAGAGGAGACCCCATCTTTAAGTCTCACCTGGTATCACAGTGATGGTTTTCAGGGCACGGAGGACACGGAAGGTCCTGAGGGCAGAGATGTTTCCCAGGTCCACAAACTCGGTAATGTAGCTGCAGGAGAGGAAAGGGTTTCAAGGGCTCTGCATGAAACCCACCTCACTGTTTCTCAGCCTTCCTCCCCAGGGTCCCCCCGCTGGTGCAGTGGTCAGACCTCCTGTCCTCCTCCCATCCTACTATACTCACGCCATGGAGATGACCATGAAGTCCAGCCAATTCCACGGGTCACGCAGGAATGTGAAGCTGTCGATGCAGAAGCCTCTCGACAGTATCTTGATGAGGGACTCGAAGGTGTATATCCCAGTGAAGGTGTATCTGAAACAAGAATGGTCACTCAGGGGATGCTCCCCTGGGTCCAAGGACCAGCTCAGGATGGGCTTTTGTCCTCCTCTGCTGGTGGGTGGACCCATTCTGGGAAGCTGAGGCTGGAGGGACATGGGCTGCTGGATTTTTGGGGTGTTTCAGCACTGAGCAAGGTTTTGACCTCACCTCATAAGAAAAGATGGGACATTCTGAGGTAATAGTCCCTTTGGAGACTATTCTGTAACACCTCTGATCCCTACTGTTGTCCCATACCACCATGAAACCCTGCTGAGACCTGATTGAGCAGAACCACAACAGAAAAATGCTGGCTTTTTCCCTCTCACCTGGGGCTGGTTGTCCATGCTCCTTGGACTGTAGAATCTGCTCAGCCTCACCAGACCATCCCTGCTGACCTGACCTGCTCTGCAGTGGTCTCCTGTCACAGGGAGCCCACCAGGTTTTGGGGAGCTCTGAAACATTCCCACTCTTCGCACTGCTCAATTCAGAGTGTGGACATCCCTTCTGCAACCAAGAGGGACACCAGCATCCTCCAGTGACATCCCTCCTCCTCTGAAGGGTGCACCTAGCCTTGATCCTGTCCCTCCTGAGGATGGCCAAGTTGCAATGTTCTCCATGGCTGGGGGAGCTCATGGGAGGCAGGAACTTACTCTACATTCTTTGACCATGCCGGGGGGTTGCTCAGCGTCATAAACACGCAGTTGGTTAAAATTGTGATCATGATGAACATGCTGAATAATTTAAAACCCAGTCAAGGAGAAATACTATGGCTGTTGCCAGATTCCCCGCTTCACACAGTTATGCAGCCAAGCACCCCAGCTCCTTCTGTCCTGGCTCCCACTTTAGTCTTAGGAGCAGGAGAGGCCTGCTCCTCCTCCAGCTCTCTCCTGGCTCAGTCTTGTGGTCACTTTTTCTCCTTACTCCCCCTTTGCCCCTAGTCCTGGCCCCTGCCCTCCCTTTCCTCTGCTCTCCCCAACTCTGTGGCTCTGCCTCCTTTCTTGTCCCCTGTACTCCTTCCTCTCCATCACTCTAGGATATAGCCTTCCCTGGGTGTCTGATCCCTCTGCCACAAACATCCCCTCCTTTTCCTCCTGCCTCTTGGTGACCAACCTGCTGGCTGCCCCCAGAGCTCTTCTGGGATCACTTCCCACGTCTCCTAGTGCCCCTCTTGCTCTGGGGGTCCTTTCCTGTCATTACATCTCTGTTTGTTTCACTTCAAAAATCCCAAGCTGCCTTCTCCCCTGTGCCCCAATGCCATGGTTCCTCTGTCTTCCCTTTTCCAAAGCATCCTTTGAGCTCCCCAATTCACCCACTTGCCAGATGGGACAGGAGCCCCTGACATGTAAATATTTTCCTTCCTTTCCAAGTGTCTCCAGACCTCAGAGACCTTGAACCTCTTCCTAGGAAGCTCCACCACTTAGATTTCTTCCCTTCTCCAACCAAACTCATTCTTCCCTTCTTCAACCAAGACTGAGGTCTTGGTGCCACCAAGGTGCCCAAAGCCTTCAAGCACCCACTCCTTGGGAAGGGACCAAAGCACTGGGCAGTGGGTTCTGGCCATGGTGGAGGCCAGCATGAAACATTCCTCTCAGCCCTCTCTCAGGGCTGTTCTCATTCTGAGCATCAGGGTTTGACCTGGCAATGAGGCAGCACCCCACAGAGCAAGGATATGAATGGATAAGCACTTTGATGGCTCCTCTGCGGATGGGGTTGAAGGGCCCCAGCATGTAGAGGGCAGGGGTTGCCGAGAACCGGAAGATGGACTTCCCTTTGTTAAGGACTATGAACGTCTGTGGAGAAAAGAGAGGAGGGAGATGGGTTAGCCCCTCTGCACACCCCCAAAACACCCATGGATCAAGTGCTGCCACTAGAGGTAGGGCCTCTTTGCATACTTTGAACCTTTCCAATGGCTTGAGATTTTGCCAAGAAACACATACTCTGCTTTGTAGGAGAAGCAACCACAGCAGTCTGGGGCTGTGGATTACCAAGGTGGGCTCAGATGAGACCCTGGGGCATAGTGGAAAGAAGAGAGTCCATGCTTTGGTATTTTTCTTGGGACTTACATCTAATGCCAAGTCTACCCATGGGCTAAGCTGTACCACTCACCTTCTTATCCTTGTAGAAAGGGTCCAGGTCCTCCAGAGGAGTCCCGATGAGCTCCAGTGGTGGGTCACCATAGATGAGGGGCAGGTTCTTGCCAGCTTCCAGGTCACTGCTGGGCTTGATCTCCTCTTCCTCAGGCAGCTCAACTTGCTGCCGCTTTATCTTGAGCGCCTCTGCCTCTGCGATGCGCTGCTCGATGGCAGCCAGCGAGGCAGGGGTGAAAGGGCGGAGGTTCTCGGGGCCCGGGATGTGCGGCAGGCCGGCCATCCTCTCATTCTGCTTCCAGGATGCCTTCACCCAGCCTGCTGGGAAGAGAGGGGCTGAGAAGGCAGTGCCAGCCGGTGCCATTTTGGGGCATTTTTGGCAGCCCTTGAAGCCAGGTGATGGCATCAAAGGGTCTCGGTGAATTTTTGCAAACAAGTCTATTGCAGAAATACTGAACCCACAAGAAAGATGGTCATGCATGAATTGCTTGCAAACAGAGCACCCTCTGTGCTCCTTCTCCTCCCAGACCCCCATTCAGCCACCCATCGAAAAGCACCATGAGGTTGAGCGCCACGCTATGAGCTGATGACTTGGTGTCCCCTGGCACTAGCTGGCCATTGTTAGACATGCAATTGCACAATCTAGACAAGGCTGTCCAACAATACAAGCCACCTTAGGCACCAGCGGCACCACTCCTGCTGCCTCCCCTTTGCAATACGCTGCTGGGCAGGGACAGCTTTCCTCCTGCAGCTTGTGCAACCAACACGGGGTGCTCCAAGCTGAGGTTCCTCAGCAGAGGAGTTCAGTCTGGTGGGGTCAGTGGCCGTTTCACAGCACCTGTCCGTAGGAAACATGAGTAACCCACAGTGCCGGGTGGCTCTGCTCCCGAGAGGATGGGGTTAAAGCCTTATCTTCAGCCAAAAAGAAAGGCAATAATGACACTTTCTAATGTTACAGAGATCAGGATGACTCCCCAGACAGGAATAGGATGGGTCATTTGGGAGAGATAAGAGTGGCTCCACTTAGCAACAGAAAGGGTTGGAGAGAGTGAACTGGGGAGAAGGGTGGTTGTATCCCAAGGAACGGGCTGCCGTGCCCTGAGACAGGCTGAAATGCCTGGCAAAGCTGTACAAAAATCCTGGCAAAGCCCTGAGACAGGCTGAAAGCCTGGCAAAGTCTAGTCACCAGAAAGGTCCTTTCTTTGAGTCACCTTGCCTCGGCTCCACCTGGATATCTGTTCAACCCATAAACATCAGCTTGTGTCAGAGATGAGCCCAATATTCATTGTGCCAGAGGATGGGGCCAGTCTTTTCTCAGTGGTGCCCGATGACAAGACAGGAGGAAACAGGCATAAACTTGAACATGGCTCCAGGCAGAGCCCTGGAACAGGCTGCCCAGAGAGGTGGTGGAGCCTCCTTTTCTGGAGACATTCAAATCCCACCTGGACATTTCCTGTGGGACCTGCTCTGAGCGACCCTGCTCTGGCAGGGGGTTTGAACTAGATGATCTCCATAGGTCCCTTCCAACCCCAGAGCATTCTGTGATTCTGTACTACACCATCCTGCTTTGCAGGGTTACTGGGATTGATGCACCTCAGTGCCTTCCCCTCCCCAAAACCTGCATCCCACTGGCAAATGGTGACTCGCCTGTGCACCAAAACTTTACACCATGTTGCTGAGTACCTGCACCTGAAAAAGCCTTAGGATCAATACTCCTGACAGCCTCAGCCCTGCTGTGCTGAGAGCTGGAAACCTGCAACTCTTTGTAATTAAGGAGAAGTGGACATTCATAGCCCTAATGGGAAGAGAGGCTCTGGGTGCGCAACAGTATCGACACATTGCTATGGTGGTTATAAAACCGAGTGATAAAAGCAATGGTGAAGGGGGGTATTGATTTCCAGCTTCGCAGGGAAACTGCATTTTAGAAACCACCAGGCTCCCTCGCTATCGCGGCTGAATAGAGCTTCGATGTGCAAAGTGTACTGCCTTCTGCCGAGGGCAGGCAGCCCTCACAGCAGCACAGTGTTGTGGGGGTATGACTGCTCACCCCCGCCCCCCCTGCCATTGCATCCAGCCCCAGGGATGAAGCAGGGACTGGCCTCCACCTGTAGCACCTCTTGGGCAGAGATCCCCTTCATCACAGTGTTTGAACAGTCCCGTTCTGGCCCCAGCACCAGGAATTTAATGCACGATCAAAACGCAGCTGGGAGAGGGATGGGAGCAACAGGACAACCTTTAAAAAAAACATAAATCAAGTGGCAAGAGCACCAATTTTTGTATTCAAACCTGTTTTAGAATCACAGAATGAATCACAAAAAGCTGTGGGCTTGGAAGGGACCTCTGGAGACTCTCCAGTCCAACCCTTGCCAAAGCAGGTCCTCCTAGAGCTGGTTGCACAGGAACAGGCCCAGGCAGGGTTTGAATGTCTCTGAGAAAAAGGAGAGTTTTGTCCTCGATGAACAGGGTTATCTCAAAGGATAAACGAAGCCACATCGCTGCAAAGCAGAGTCTGTCACTGCCTAAACCCCAGCTTGTGGCCCAAACTGCTGTAAAACAGGGAGCCTGGAGCGGTTTTCCCAGGGGGGCATAGACCCATCTCACCCCAGGCCCACTGAGCCCCATAGGTGGGACCTGAAAGCAAGGAAAAAGGGAGTTTTGTGTCCCTGTGAGGGGATGGTACCCATGGCAGAGGGTCAGCAGGACACCACCCTTGCTTCTTCTCCTCCACTTACTCTGGATTTACACTCATTTCACGCTCTACTTGAGAGCTCTGGAAACCCGCCCTTTGCATTCTCTTGATACTGGTGGCCTCAAAGCTCCAGCCAAAAGCATGGGGCTGTGTCTGACTCTGTCACCCCACAAGGCATGCACTGATTCGTGCTCAATCAGGACCCACAGTACCCATGGAAAGGCCAACCCAGTCCCATCTCCTGGGGACTCTAGGGACTCACAGGAGCATAGTGGTCCAGGCAGCCACAATTTCCCTGGAAATGGGGTTTTGCAGAGTTTTTAGGGCAACTATGTGCTACAGACCATGCCAATGCTTGGCAGGGTTCTAGCCCCTTCAGCAGCACATGGCTTTGTGCATGGGCGGCTGCATGGTCTACGCCTTTTTGGAGCATTGCATGGGCCAGGTCCTCTCTGGAGTCCCAGCGCATGGGGTGCTGTGTGGTCCATACACTTCCCCAGAGCACTGAATGGTCCAGGTCCTCCCTGGTGCCTTCCACTGGACACTGTCCCTCCAAACCCCCAGTAATGCCTTGTCCCCACTTGCTGCAGTCCCCGGCAGCGGTGGCTGTGCCTCCAGCTGCCACCAGCGATCATGGCAGGAGTCAGGTTTCTCCATCTCCATGACTCTGCTTATTCCCGCTGCCACAGGAGTGAGTGCAGGAGGGTAGCTTGAGTGAGAAGTGCCGGCTTTGCTTTTGGGCCCATGTCTCCTCTTCCTCTCGCTGGGCTGAAGCCACCCTGCCATGCCACACTGGTCCATCTGCTTATGGCAGCAACAGGCACAGGATTTGCAGCCACAGGCTTTGATGCTGAGGGCTGGCAGTACTGCTCAAGGCTGAGCAGGGGGTTCTCAAGGGGGATGTTGCCCTGGGTATGGAAAAGCTTTGTGGTTTTAGGGTCTTTTGCAGGATCTGGTCCTGCTCTGACCCCTTTGCAGCCATCCTGGGATGGTGAGATGAGCCCAGGGAGCAGGATCAGGATTTAAGCCTCTGTCCAGGTCCCACACACTGCAGCCATCAGCATCTCTGGCTCCTCAAAAGACAAGAGGCCAAGAGCCAAATGCAGGATCCACGGGGAGCTCACCATCCACTCTCCCTCCCAGTGAGCCCTGTTCCCACACCAGTGTGTGACAGGGAGAGCCAGGTCCTACCACCCTAAGGGATGCAGCTTACCTTGGGACCAGCCACCAGAACTTGGAGGGGAACAGCCCCTCTGCTCCCAGGCGGACACATTTATAGCAGCTGCTATAAATATCAGAGATCAAATTCTTTGTGCCTCAGACAGGTAAAAGCCTTTGGGGTGCAGCAGCGGGTGCTGCCCTGGGCTCGAGTTCCTCCGTGGGACTCAGCCCCAGCCCTCCCCAGGACCTGGGTACCACCAGGGATCCTAATTGAAGACAGACTCTTGCCTCATTGGCTCTCACACTGAGACATTAACAGTTGGACTCAATGATCTTAAAGGTCTTTTCCAACTTTAATGAGCCCATGATTAAATTAGTCACTTTAAAAAGTGTTTCTGCAAAGCTCATATCTGCTATTTATTGCCTTCTTAAATTTGGGACTCCCAGCTAAGCTGGATAACTCCATTTCACTGTGATACACTTGAGTTGTTGCTTTTGGACACACTGTCCACGTTCAACACCTTGGATGAGCATCTCACTCCCCAGTTCAGCATCAATTATGAGCAGGCAACTGGGAACAGCTCCTTGCTCAGGAGCACATGGCCTTCACTCTGATAGAAATTCAGTTTCCTCTGATATTTGTGCTACTTTGAGGCCAGACTAATGAATCAGCCTCCAAAATAACAGGAGCGGCTTGGAAGCTACCAGAGATACTGTGTAATAGGTTCTGTATGATCAGGACAGATGGAAGGGTGACAGGATCCTGTCTGAGACAGCCTGGGGAGCTACCCTTCCAGAACTGGCACATCATCCCTGCACAGAAAATAGCCTCCTGTGGGCTGAGGAAGAGGGGGAAGGATTTTCTTGGCTGCTGTGTGTGGATATGTGGCTGTGAGGGACACAAGGTGCCTTGGGGGCTTCCCCCCATCCTGCCTGCCTGTTCAGGTGATGGGCTGAGCCCATCATCCTGGCTCTGGGGCTCTACCACTCCCTTCCCAACAATGCTGCCCCAGCCTGGAAAGCCCAGAGGGATGCACTTGTTCCCTCACTGGTTGAGTTTGAGACCGGTATAACTGGGATGTCTCAAATGAAGACATGCTGCTCCTCAGTGACCTCAGTTCTACACACACCAAGAGCATGGAGACAGCAGTGGAACCCTCCAAGTATCTGCAGTGATGCAGCAAGACCACCAAACACATCTAGAGGATGCAAACCTGCCCTCAAGACTCATCCTCTTCAGACCTCAGAAGAAGCCAATAGGAACACAAGTCAAAGCCAGAACACAACCTGGGTGGTCACCAGCAAGCACAAATCAGTTTCACTTGCCAAGGGCCAACAGAGCCAGATGATGCTCATCCAAGTTCTCACAACACAGGGGAGGGACACTCTGCAGCAGGGATTAGCATGGAAACAAGGAGCTCATGCACCAAAGGCAGTGAAGAGCCAGGGACCAGGTGCCAGTGACCCCAGAGCTGGACCACAAGCTTATAGCTACAAGAAGTTAATGCTGGGGGAGATACGCCAGCACCCAGCAGCTCAGGAGCTCTGGAAACCAAACCCTGCTGCACATACAACCCAAACTCATCCCAGCCCACCAAAAGCACAGCCCTGCAGCACCCCCACCTCTCTACCTGCACCCAAGTCATCTGAGGACACAACACACGAGTTCCCCCCAGAGGCTGACCACACAGAGGATAACTTAGCCCTCTCTATCCCTCTGTTATTTATTCCCCTGAGGACACCCAGGGTGGGGCAGGATGGTGCAATAGGGACCAGCTGGGACCACAGGATTTGAGGATGAGTCAGAGTGCAGTGATGGGTTTTCAGTCATGTGTGTCCTAAGCGTTACTACAAACACCATCTATCCTCCATGCTGCTGATCCTTGAGGCAACCTCTCGCTTGCCCAGGAGATGCCAGGGCTCTCCCTTTCCCAACCCTTCTATGTGCCCCATGATGCCCCCACAGCAGGTCCCCTCTCCACCCCTGCAGGTGTTTAATAGGTTTTGAAAACCAAACCTACATGGGCTGAGAGACCTGCTGTTGGGAAAAGCATCCCAAAGGCAGGACACTCAGAGTGGTCAAGACAACACTTATATGTCCAAGACGGACAGGGAGCTTTATGGGGGTAATAAAGCTTCTCTTTGTCCAGAGGAGGCCACAGAGATGCTGAGAGGGCTAATGCTCCTTCATAATAGCATCTTCATAAAGAGTCCCTCTGCTGTGAGGACAGGCTGAGAGAGTTGGGTCTGTTCAGCCTGAAGAAGAGAAGGCTCCAGGGAGACCTTAGAGCCCCTCCCAGTCCCTCAAGGGGCTCCAGGAGAGCTGGGGAGAGACTCTTGATGAAGGAGGTGAGCCCTTAGGACTAGGGGGAAGGGTTTGAACTTGAAAGAGGGGAGATGGAGCTGAGCTGTGGGGAAGAACTTCTTTGGAGTGAGGGTGGTGAGAGCCTGGCCCAGGTTGCCCCGAGAAGCTGTGGCTGCTCCATCCCTGGAGGGGTTCAAGGCCAGTTGGAGGGGGCTTAGAGCCAGCTAGTCTGGTGGGAGGTGTCCCTGCCCAGGGCAGTGGCTGGCACTGGATGGGTTTTAAGGTCCCTTCTCACCCAAACTGTTCTGTGACTCTGTGAATCTCTGATTCTATGGTGAATACCAGAGTCCTTATCCACTCTGCATTTCCCAGCTCCGTACCCCCAGCGCTTGGCCCCAGTGGTGAGACCATGGGGGAAGGAGAAGGTGCAGGGTCAAATCCTGCCACCCTACCCAGTGAGGCAGTGGGACTTCAGATAGATCCAAACCCCTTTGGGTGCTGGCTACAATGCTGGAGGCAATGTCACCCCTGTGCTCTGGTGGCAGTGCCATCCGCTGCCGTGGGTTTTGTTTGAGCCCCATGATATCAGGCTTCTCTTGTGATGGTTGAGTGCACGGGGTGTCACAGTGCTTTGCCACAAAGCCTGACAGTTGAAGAAAAAAAATACCTTCCAATGTGGTCCCAGGGATATCACGCCTTGAAAAAAGTCCTGCGGGGTGTTTATTTCCTACTGTATTTTCCCCAAGTTTTGGAGGAAAAAAAACAAACAAAAAGTGGGGAAACTGAAAAACCAAAATAAATCTAGTGTGAAATGTTGTTTTGTTGTTTTTTTTTTTTTTTTTTTTTTTTCAAAANTTTTTTTTTTTTTTTCTTTTTTTCCTGCCTAAAAATAGCACAGGGGGTGGAGAGAGTGGCTTTAAGTCATGTACACGGGTGATTTAACGAGCAGGGCCTGGAGCTGCATTAGCATTTTTGAGATTATATGAGTTTCTAGTGGCAACGAGGATAAACACCCTTCAGTTATGCCAGACAAAATTAGCCATTTTGTAAACAAGTTTATGTCCTTTTCGGTAACATGATAATGTGCTATTTAAGAGTCTGATGTTTACTATCCCCAGATATATGGTTGTGTCTTAATGCTCTGCTCTAACTACATTACACAGATTATCTGGAAAGACATATGAAGTTTCCAAAATCATCTTGTGCAAACAAATACCTCTTACGACGCTGCCGTGGGACACGGGAGCTCCACCACAGCGGCAGTTCTGGGCCCACCATACACTCACCCTGGTTTTAGGTGGCTCTTTTTTAAAGGGAGCTAGTGCTAAAGGTTCACAGAATGTGGATAACATCAGTAAAGAAGTTAAAAAAGAGTCCTTTTCCTGCTCCATTCTCTAATAGCAGTGGGCTTGGAAGACTTAGAGAGCGAGGAAAAAAAATGAATTCTTCATTTTCCAGCATTATAATTTAATTCAAAACTATTCATCGTTCATAATTGTAATGAGTTTTTAAAGTGCTTGGCTGGAAAATCCCATGGGCTGTGCTGCTCAAACACCAGCCTCTTGCCCATCAAGCCTGACACGTCCCTCTGTGCTGACTCCTGTCACCCCCGTGGTTTTTTACCCTCCTCTCAGTGTATTTTATTCCTTTGCCTGAAGTGTGACACAAGACAACTGCAGCGGCCAGAATGCGGGATGCTTCCAAGAAGCATCCGTCGTTCTGGGGACATGGGGGAAGCTGTGCTACACTCCTTTATCAGCGAGGGGAGCCCTAGGAGGGAAGGGGTTGACCCTGAAAGAGGGGAGATGGAGCTGAGATGTGGGAAAGAACTTCTTTGGGGTGAGGGTGGTGAGAGCCTGGCCCAGGTTGCCCCGAGAAGCTGTGGCTGCCCCATCCCTGGAGGGGTTCAAGGCCAGGTTGGAGGGGGCGTGGAGCCCCCTGGTCTGGTGGGAGGTGTCCCTGCCCAGGGCAGAGGGGTTGGGACTTGTATATCTTTAAGTTTCCTTCCAACCCAAGCTGTTCTCTGACTCTCTGATTCTCTGATTCTGTGCTGCCTGTGATTTGCCCCATGGTGAGCAAAAGGGATGGTCTGTTGAAAGTCCTTGGAAAACAATGCTAGAGCAAGCCCAGTGCTGGCAGATGCCTTTCCCCATCCAAACCAGACGGACTGAGATGCTGCAGCAAGTTCTTGCTCTTCAGGTGCCATCCTGGTCCCCCGAGGCTGGTCCAGCTCAGCCAAGGTTACTCACTGTGTGTCAACACCAGCACCAGCATGTTTGTGTATGCCAAATGCTGGATTTTTTAGACAGGTTGAATGAGTTCATTCCTATGGGAATGATGCTGCTTTGCTGCTTTCTGCTTGTTGGATGCTGCCTTTCTTGAGTAGAACAAGAGGAGGTCTCCAAACACTCTCCAGCCCCTTTCCTGGCAGCAGCCAACCCCACCCGTGCTTTGTGATGCACTTTGGGATAAGGAACCCTCACGGGGGATTTACACAGAGGAAGAGAAGGATGTGATGCCTAATATCATGTGCCACAGCTTGTTGCAGCAGCACCTTCAGCTGCGTCCCAGCCACTGTGGGTGCTGTGCACGGGCCAAGCAAGGTGCTGCTGCCTTCCCCAGCTCCTTGCAAAGATATGGTTGAGCCCGGGCCATCGCTGCCTTCCTTTGGAGGGCCAAATCCTTAATGCTGAACAGGCTAAGGTGGCAGCAACCATCCCCCCTGTGACATAAACTGCTAACCCTCCTCCAGATCCATCCCCTGCAAAGGTGCCCCCACTCCTGCTGCTGGCATCATAAGCATTATGGAAATGAGTTTTATACCATTCACTGGCTCTTAGTGACCTGAACTGACTCAAATGATGGCACCTCAGTGCCTGTTTGCCCGCAGCCCTGCCAAGGGTACCTCGATGTGCTTAAGACGGGGGTGGCACACATAGGCTGGAAGCTGAGAAGTCCTCAGATACTCTGCTGGGCCACAGATGGAAATAGGAGGTTGCAACATCCTGCAGCAACGCGCTAACCCCCTACTGCCTGGAGCTGGGGGGTGCCGGGGGTGGGGGGATGGGTCGGTACCATCCCCATCCCCACCTCCTTTCTGTCCCCTGCCCTGTCCCTGCTGACCCCTGGGGATTGCTGGAAAGGGGACATGGTGGCGGATGGCTGTTCGGGTTTATTCTGGAGGGTGTGTGTGTGTGTGTGGTGTGAGGGTTGGCTGCGGTGGAGGCTTGGGCAGGCAGGGAAGGGTTAAAGTGGGGACCCTGCGCTTGCCCACTGCCCACTGCCTGCACTCGGGTGTCATCCAACCTCTCACTCCTCCCTGCCAGCAGCTCCCGTGTCAGGCTGGGAAAAGATCTGAGCAGTGCTGAGAGGGGACAGCATGGGGGAAGGGAGGATGGCATGGGGCCGGCATGACCTGCTGCCCCCACAACCCCTCAGGGTCCCACAGACTCGTGGGGAATAGGGGGGCAGTGATACAGACCCTCTGAGGGAGACCAGGCGAGACACCACAGAGATCTTCATAGGGATCCCCAAGGAGCAGCCCTGGGAGCAAGTCCTGGACCTGATGCTCCCACGGGACTGGCAATTTTGGGGCACCTGCAGCATCCTGAAGCTGGAGGATGCCTGTGTTCCCATCATAGCATCTGCAACCTGATACCCTGTACCAGACACCATGCAAACTGGGACCAACACAGGGCACCTGCAGCTGTCACAGCCCACCTCATGCCCAGCTCCACATCTCCCCTCCTGCCTGCCATCTCCCGAGGGATCATTCAGACGCACTAGGATCTGGATAAAGGAGACTTGGAGGTATTCCCAAGGGCTGTATAAATAACCAAGGATGGAGGGAGGTGGACAAACAGACAGGCATAGAGGCTGATTACCTTTCCCATCATCTCTGGGGCTATGGCTGGGATCTTTGCCCTCAGAACTCCCAAAAGGATCCATCACCTTCTCCTGCTTCTTCCCCTCCATATAAATGACCTCATTAGTCCAACCTGCTGAAAATGGTGCTTGGCATGTGGTCATTGCTGGCAGCTGCTCCTTCTCCTACCCTTAACTCCAGCAAGTTTCCCTGAGTGCAGATGGAGTTACTCGAGCAGCTCTATGGGGCCCTTTTGCCCTGGGTGATGCTCACGGGACCCTTATGTACACAGTGCAAAGCAGAAAATGCTATTTAAATATTAGTACACTGGATCAAGGCAGGACTCTGTGTTCTTTAACCAATTCCCATAAATATGCCTTTTTTTCCCCCCTGAAACATCATGACGTCAGGCATTTTCCTAGCAGGGACTAGAGGAGCAGCTCTGGTGCTCACAGCATCAGTCCATCAGCTACACGTGCAGCATCCCTCCTGTGCGATGGGACCCACTGGGGTGTTCCCCACCCTCCTGGGGTTTATGGAATTCTTGATAAATCCTTTGCCCCATGTTGGGCTTTCTGCACACCCGGGTTAATCCATCGCATCCCTGCAGGCAGGGGCGTGGAAAAGGGAAGAAAACGCTGGTGTTTATCTTCAAATTTATTTTTGCCAACTCAGCACTGGCTTTGAGGAGGGAAGGAGAAGCAATGCAAGCTCTGGCCAAGAGGGAGGGTTGCTGTTACGAGGGATCTGGGGACCAAGGTGGCCAGTTGTCTCCAGATAGACCCCTAAAATGTCACTGTGTGGCAGGTTGCGCGGTGGTAGCTGCACCTGCAGCGGTTGATGGAAGCTCTGCAGAGCTCCATGCACCCACCACAGGTCAGAGATGTGTGGGGAGGGATTCAGCACCCCAAAAATGAGCCAAATCCCACCCTGGCACTGTCTGTTTCTCCATTGCCCACGGGGGAATCTTGAACCCTGGACCCCACACTGGGCTCTCCCTTCCTCCCCTGCACCCTAAAGCTGTTGGCTCTGTGTGTGCACCCTGCAGCCCCCATGTGTGGATGGGGGGATGATGGCCTCCCACCTCCTTGTCACCGTGTCACCGCTCGTTTGGCATGGCAAAAGGGTCCCACCTCCTCCTGCTGTCCCCAGGGGGGTCCCTCCTTGCTGCCCCACAGGGGGCAGGGGCTCTTCAGGGACAGGCGCCTTCCCGAAAGGAGACACTGCGAAGCACCCCCCAGACCTTTTCTGCAACCTTGGCTTGGCCAAGCTGAGGTTTATATTTAGATCTCCAGAAGGAGAAGCCAGGAGAAAGGCGACTTTTAAGCCCTGCCTGTAGCTCCCTTTCTCCGGGTGGGAAGGTGGCTCAGAAACCAGTCGTCTGTTACATCCCCCACTGTCCCTTCTCATCCCTGTGGCAGGTCTGTGACTACCAAGGGCCCAGTGGCTGCTGGCACCCACATCCCTGTGCCCTGCCTACACCTTTGCAGGAACTTTCTCCCCCTGTCCCGGCTTTTTTCCATGCAGGAGGATCTGATGGGTGCCTACAGCCCTGAACACCACCCCAGCGACTGTGGGAGCTCTCCTGCTCCCATCCACCTCCAGCACTTGGACTGCGGAGCCCTCAGTGCTGTTTGTACCACGCTGCACATGATGAGAACAACAAACCCAGTGACATTTAAGACCCTGTAGACCATTCCCGGTGGCCTGGCATCAACCCAGGGCTGAACCCACTACTTACTGTTGGGTAGAGAGAGCAAAATCCCAAGGAGAGACCTTTCAGGGCCAGAATTTCCCTCTCCTTCGACTCCTGGAGGCTTTGGCTCAGCGAGTAGCTGTTGGCAGAGCAGCTGCTGCTGCTGTCAGATGGTCATGAGTGAAACCTGAGGACATGCGGGGTCCTTCAGGTAGCCTTCGGCCCCGTCTCAGCTGTGGCATTTGTCCCCTGCTGCGCCAATCATGGGGCTGGCGGCGCCTGCAAACCCCCCGCAGCTGCATTGCCCAGCACTGAGGGGATTCCTGCATGCATGGACCACCCCCCCTGGCATCGTGGCCACCACAGCCATATGTCCAGCTTGGGGGATGCAGCCACCTGGGGCAGCCTTGGTGGCAGAGCAGGGTGTCCCAGATGATGAGGTGGCTTCAGGCTGGCTTTGGCACTAAATGGGCTGGTGGGGAGGTGGGAGGGGAGGTGGGAAGGGACCCCAGCCAGCACCTCCCCATCCATCTCTCCCAGAAGTGACATTAAGTTGGAAAGCACAGCAGGACAACTGCAAGGACTGGAGAGGGGAGACGGTGCCAACCTTGCTGCCAGTGTCGTCTGAATCAGTGGCTCTTTGGGAGCGTTACTCAGTCCTGCAGCACCCAGCACCGGCCACAGCTCCTCCTCTTGCTTGCAAGTACGGGGCATCTCTCCTTTATGCTCTCTTCCCCCCATGCCTGCCCTCCGCTGCTGCAAATTTTGCACCAGCACCATGTTTCTTTGCACACCAGGAACATCTGGTGGCTGGTATGGCCAGCACCCTGCGGGGTCACCCTGCTTTTACACCAGCATGCTTTGACAGCCCTTGATGATGTCCCTGCCTGAGGAGACCTCTGTGGGTCTGAGCCAGACCAGGGTGTCATGGGGTGGTGCAAAAGGGTGGCTTGTTGTGTGGCCCTCTTGATAAGCCCCTTCCTGACAGGGCTTTTGGGTGCTTTTTGGGTGCCCAGGTAGGTGTATGGATAAGTATGGTGCTCAGGGGGCACCCAGGATTGGGGGGAGAGGGTGTAGGGGTGGCCAGCTTGCAGAAATGAACCCCTTTGGAGTGCACGGGATTGCGTTGGGGGTGGACCAAACACTCCAGCACCCAGCCTGGTTAGAGGGTACTCATAGAATCACAGAACGTTTTGGGTTAGAAGAGACCTTAAAGCCCACCCAGTGCCAGACCCTGCCCTGGGCAGGGACACCTCCCACCAGACCAGGTTGCTCCAAGCCCCCACCAACCTGGCCTTGAACCACTCCAGGGATGGGGCAGCCACAGCTTCTCGGACCTAAGCCAGGCTCTCACCAGCCTCACACCAAAGAAGTTCTTCCCCACAGCTCAGCTCCATCTCCCCTCTGTCAGGGTCAAACCCTTCCCCCTCGTCCTATGGCTCCTCTCCCTCATCAAGGGTCCCTCCCCATCATCTCTTCATCTCTGTGCACTCTTCTGCTGCTCGTCCAGTCCCAAAATACCCTGTGCCAACTTTCCCATGCTGGCATGGGCTTTATTGGAGCTGAAGGACCTGCTGTCCCCAGCCTGGCATCCCTTGCCACCATGTTCCCATGGCAATTGCCCTTTCCCTGCCTCCAGCCTCTCACTCACAGGGGTCCTCGTGTTCGCTGGCATCCCATGCAATCAATAAAAACAAGGCCAAGGCTGACAACCTGAGCTCCCAGGGAGCTGGGAAGTGAAGCTCCTTGGCTTGATTTTGCTTTTTGCTCAATATTTTTCCTTTCCTGTTCAAGACCATGTAAACGCAGCAGAGCAGGAGACCAGGTTTAGCTCTTGGGGGAGAGGTTGTGCAGGGTGGGACAGAGGATTAGCTCCATGTGGGAGGTACCAAAGGTGTGCCTCAGGAGGCATAACTTTGATTTTTTTTTTTTATTTTTTCAATTAAAAACCTATCCCAGTTTTCTTTTTTTTAATTTTTTTTTGGCAGCTCTCAGGCCAGGCTGGGCTCAGAGCAGCTAAAACCAAGGAAAGGAGGGAGTGTGGAGGTCCCAGGGGATGCTACATCCAAGGCAGCGAGCACTGGGAGCCTGTTGGGAGCTCAGCAGCAAAGCACCAGCCTGTACCCATGGACAAAGAGCATTCCCCGTGCATCCAGAGGTTGGTGGCTTCAGCTGGTCAGGAGGGCAGGGACAAGGACAGCCTCTTACTGTGGCTGTGGGGACTTTCCATTCACTGTGCTGGTCACAGCAGGAAATTCAGGGGATGCTCTCTGGGTCCCATCAGCTGCCAGCTGCCCTAAGCCCAGCCTTGTCACCCCCCTGCCCTGAAGCCTGTGCAAGCTGTCCTGTGGTCTTTTTTCACTTTGCCTACAGTCTAGAGCAAACCTGGGGTGAGGAACCTGAGAGTGGAAAACCCAGGATGGGGCTTCTGCCCTTCGGAAGCTGGGGGCACCTCGGGGTGCCTGGCTAGGCACTTAGCAGGCACAAGGACACAATTCTGCTGCAAAACCAGCTAAATTCCAACAGGAATGGGGGTTTGGGGTGCTCAGGGGTACTCCCAACACTAATTTGGGAGCAAAAAACAGGTCCTTGGGGTGACAGGGTGGGATAAAGGCAGTGCCTGGCACAGCCTGAGGGGCACTGAGGTGTTTGAGATGCCTTGGTTGGCATCTTCCCCCAAAGCTGCTGGTGCTGAGCATATCCTGCCCCTCTCCCTGCTGCGGGGGGACCAGCTGCATCTGTGGGGGCTCTGTGGGGTTGAGCCCTGGCTGGTCTCTGTGCCAGAGAAAGACAGAGCTCCCTGCACAGATCAGGATGGAAGCAAGCTGTGCCAGCTAACCGGGGCATGGAGAAGGGGCATTTGCAGGGTGAAGTCCCTGAGCCACAGAGCTGGGCACATCCTGGAGAAGGGATGAAGGAGTGGGTGCAGGCATAGGCATGGGGGCACCCTGGGGACCCAAGCAGGGTGGCCTGGCAGCCCCTGGAGGAGTAGGGGATGCAGGCAGGGAAAGAAGCAACAGGCAAAAGCAGAGCTCTCCCAGCCCTCAGCATTATTCCCGTCCCTGGAGCTGATTAACCCTCACCTGGTCAGGGCTGCAGAGGAGGGTCCTGGGGGGGGGGGCAGCTTTTGCCTTGAGAGCTGTGCAAGACTGGGTGCCCGCTCCCCTGAAGCAAGGAGCCCCCTTACCTTACTCCCTGGGTGCTCTCAGGGCCTTGGGCAGAGTCATTGGGTGCTGGCACCCGGGGGCCAGCAGCCGGTAGCCCCCCCGGGATGTGCTGGGGTCCCTCCACGCTGGCTGAGCCAATGTCCCAGGCAGCGTGTGCGGGGACACTGTGCGCTCCAGGGCTGACACCCTGGATCCTATGTCAGTGCCCGCGGCGGTGTGGTGGGGCCGCAGTGCCACCCACCGGCAAAACACCCCCCCTTCCCTCCAGCACCCTGCTGCCCCAGGACAGGGACAAGGCACCCCCAGGGCAGGGCGGGCCGTGGGGACACCGGGTTGCTGCGATACCCTGTTATGGTTTAAGAAACTCACAATTTCTTGTTGTTTAGACAATTATTCCATCACCTGATGACCCCTCCCCACTCAAAAAGGGGAATCAGGGAAAGCAAGGGAACACAAGGGTTGAACTATAAATAGATTTGATAGCATACAACTAAATAATTAACAATAATACTAAAGAACCAGTATCGATCCTGATACCAATATAAATATATAAGGGTTATACTCGTCACTGTCACAGGAGACTGTGCGCTCCCCACAGGGACAGCCCATGTGGGACCCCAGGAGTGCTGTGGCTTCGGGAGGAAGGGAAGGGCTCAGGGCTCTGGCACTGGGGCAAGTTCTCGATCAAGGGAGAGAGAGGGAGAGAACTCAGCAAGCGTTCTATTTTCTACTGAATGTGATGTTTATGGCATGAAATAACCCTCTTGGCAGCTTGGGTCAAGTGTCTAGGTCTTGCTCCTCCTTTTCCCTGTTCCTGGGGAGATTGAAAACACTGAGATCTTGAAACCTGCACCTCAGAACTGGCTATGAAGTAAATACTTTCACTAATTCAGACACCAGAGTCTTCTAAAAGTGAAGTTTTCCCCAGCATTAGAAGATAAATTAGTCCCGTGTCTCTCAAACCAGGACACCATGCCAGAGGGGAGAAGGGAGAAACCTGTCTCATCGCTGCCTAGGCTCAGCCACCCCGAATATGCAGCTGTAGGGCATGGTCCTACAGATGCAGCAAACCCTTTTGAAAACCTTTCCCCTGGACTGAAGGTGACACACAGTCCCTGTGGGGGCAGCACGTCTCTCCCCCCACCCACCTGTGGTGGCCTCCTGCCTTCCCAGGCTCTGCCACACACCGTGGAGGCCATGGGGTCAAAGCCCAGTGGATCGTCTGGGGGGCAGGTTTGGCACCCAGAAGGGCCCATTTGAAGCTGAAAATACATGTGAAAACCAAAGCTTTATGGCAACTGTGACATTCCCATTGAGCATCACAAGCCCTGGTGCAATCTGCTGCTGTCTGTCTCCCATCCCTGCCAAAACAGCATCTTCCTCGCTAATGATGGATAGAGATACTTGTTCACCTGGGGACCCTTCACGGCTGCAGGCGGGCATTTATTTGACAGCCACCATGCTCCTCTGGAGGTTCTCTGGCCAGCAATGCAAGATGTTGTTGGCCTGGGGGGTTGTTTAATGAAACATCTTCCTGTCTCACCTCAAATCAAGTCTGGGGCTCTGTCTCCCACTCTTGCTTTGTGAGCCCAGGCAGAAACTCTGGACGTCCTGCAAGTCTGGAAAGGGGCCAGCCAAAGTGGGTTTCATTTAAGGAAGGAGATGTGGCTACATGGAGAATTTTGAGAAGCTGTGCTGAGATTGGGTGTCTGGGGTCTTGGGGACATGGCAGAGGCCAGGAGGTTTTGGGGAAAGGGCATTTGAGGCCTTTCTTGCTCCTGGTGTCAGCGTTTGCCAAGGCAGAAGCTCAGCCCAGCGAGGGCGAAGGATGCTCATGGGGGCAAGTGGGGCAGGCTGTGGTGGGGTGGTGGTGGCTCTGACCCAGAGGGAACACAGTGTCCCATCACCTCTGGGACAGCCTGTGATACACCTATCTTTTCCTGATCCTCAGCTTCCTCCCCCACCTCCACTCCCTGGCCATGCCCAGAGCCTGGCTGCTTCATCAGGCAGGGAAAAGCAGATATTCCTCCCCCAGGGGATATTTCCAGGCATTGCAGAGATTGGTAGGGTTTCCATCCTCTAGCAAGCCTGGTACCAAGGGTTTGTAACCTGGGTTTGTAGAGCAAACCAAACCTCTGAAAAGCAGTACTGAATTTCAGAATAAGATTTTATTGGCAAAAATTTCATTAGTTCCAGAAAAATGAGTGCCCAATGGTGATAGGTGAGCCTCGCTGCTTGCAAACCATCCTGTCCCACTGGTGCAGAGTCCCTGGGAAAGCTGCAGAGCCCTTCCAAGCTGGCATGGAAAGGGTGATGGACCATCTTCCCCGCCACCGAGAGCAGCTGAAGGAACAGGCTTGGGAGAAAGGGAAATGTTTTGGAAATCAGGGGAGGATCTGAGACATGAGACCACTGGGGGTCTCACCTAAGGAGCTGTGGGGTTTTGTCTGTCTTCTCCCACACCTAGAACGGTTCCTGGGGGGTTGTGTCTGGGCATCTTCCCATACAGGAAACAATTTTGTAAAACAGGGAAGGAGGGAAAAATAACCAGCAGCAAAACCCTTCAGCATTGAGGCTGCTTCAGTTTTTATTCCAGTGACAAATGAAAAATGCCAGATTTCCTTTTTGAAATGATATTTGTGTTTCCTACCCAGTCCTGGGGCAGAAGAGGTGGAGAAGCTCTCTTTCCTTTACCTAGAACACTAACCAGAGAACTTTGGGAGGATGAGACACCATCACAGGGATCCACGAGATCCACCAGCACCTGAGCAGGCAGAGCCTTTCCCCAGCAGGGGCTGTCTGTTCAAACTCACCTTCTGAGGATGCCAGACCCAGAACCTACAAAATCCTTCTTTTTGGGTTTCTGGGATCTTAGCTGTAATGCTGCATCACCACCACCCCCCCCCTCAGGGAGGTATCTCCCCCCATATGCTATCCTCATCACGCTGTGAAGTCTTGGGTCACCAGGTTGAAGATGTTGCTCTCCATGGATGACTGCCACTTGCCCCAGTTCCTCTTGATCTCAGCCTGGACCTGAAGCGACACCACAGATGGGTGCTGGCACCCAGGGGCACCCGGTGGAGGGGCAGGAGCTGCATCTGGTGCTTGACAAGGGGTTTGGGGTGCCAGAGGGTGGGGACCCCCATGGTTATGTGTATGCCATGGTCATCGGAGTGCATCATCGGGGCTGTCTGTGTGCCCACATGCATGGCTGGTTGTGCCCAGGGGGTGGGTGTTGGGGGGGACACGCACCTCTCCATTCAGGAAGCAGTACAGCAGAGCCACCAGGAACCCCTGGAAAGGACAAAAAGAGCAAATTTCACCGAAGGAAAGGGGCTGGACCCCTCTGTGTTCATCTGCCGCCTGCATGTAGCATCCTCCCACAGCCCTTACCCCATCCCACAGGTGGAAGGTGTATGGGGTCAGTGAAGGTTCATGATCCACAACCCTTGTGCTTTATCCCTGGTGTTTGTGACATTGTCCCCTCACAAAAGAGTGCAAAGCCCCAGCAGCACATCCCAGGGTCCCCATGTGTGATTTTGGGATGGGACAGGATTGGGTACATGGGGATTTTGCCTCCCCATCTCCCCTGGTCTGTACCTGGTAGGAGCCG
Source organism: Jacana jacana (assembly GCA_013400555.1). Taxonomy (NCBI): domain Eukaryota; kingdom Metazoa; phylum Chordata; class Aves; order Charadriiformes; family Jacanidae; genus Jacana; species Jacana jacana. Next base: position 52,898 of record VZTM01030721.1, on the reverse strand, counting down.
AGGACCAGCTCGAAGTAGAGCCGGGCATCCACACTGATGTGCTCAGGGAAGAGTGCGAACACCACATAGTGCACCCCAAAGAGAGGGATAAGGAGCAGCGTGGACTTCGTCAGCCTCCTGTGGAGAGCGGTGGCATGACCAGGGGGCCTGGCTGAAGGCGATAGTCCTGCTGCCCTGCAAGACAAGCCTTTCCCAAAATAGGTTTTCCATGAAAGGTAGGTCTTGGAGGCTCCAAAGAAGGTTCCCCTTTGTGCTTCTCTGGGGAAGGGTCCCTGTTGCCCTGGGACCCTCCCGGAAACCAGGGTGAGGGTAGCTCCCCCATGCCTGAGCTAGCCCTTACATGTACTGCTGCTTGTAGTTTCTGCTGATGTCTGGGGACCGGATCTTCTGTGCTAATATCCTGGTGACATTGAGGAAGATTAGGAAGTTCACCTGCCACAGGAAGCCATGTCTCAGGCTCTGTACAGACTCCTGGTTGGGTCCCCCTGTCCCTGTGGGGCTTCTGGCTCTGGGGTTGGGATGCCCAGGGGACATACTCACAAATATGGCCAGGAGGATGGGACCCTTGATCACCCACCAGTACAGGCTGGTGTAGTCATCCCAGCACCTGTGGGAAAGAGAAATGCCTCTGCCACCCACCCACTTGCACCATTTTGGCCTAGATCTTGCCTCACTTTCCTCCCACTCCCCCCACCCCCCCTTCCTCAGCTCCCTGCCCCATTTGCACAGCACCTCTTGCAATGGGGCCCCACCAGATAATAAAAATACTTTTAAAATTGAGTGCTGTTCCACTTCTCCCCTCCTGATGAGCCTCTCAATGCAAGAGGTTCCTCCCCCATGACTTGGGTGGGGGACATGAGGCCAAGCTGACCTGGAGAAAGACGGGGTGGGCTGCTCTTACCCATGGTTGTCGTACTGCAGCCTGGTGACCACCCAGATGCAGACTGTCAGCATGGGAATGCCTGCAAGGACAGGACCCAGGCAGGAATGTGGAGTCATCCCGAGCCTCTGAGGAGTCCCTGTACCTCCCCTCTATCCCCTGTCCCCAAAAGCACATGTCTGGGGACCTGGAGGTAGTAGAAAGGTGACAGAATTTCCCCTTTCTCTGTGTTTTAAAAGTAGATAGTGCCCATTGACGGTAATGCGTTTGTCTGTGTGTCACTTCCTGGCCACCTTCCTGTCCCTCTCTGTGCTCTTACATCTAACCTGGGCACCTGGGATGGTATTTCCAGCCCCAGATGCATGTGGAAAGAAGGAAGGACCTGTCTCTGTTCCATCATGACCACATGCAGGACGAGTCAGCAGCAGATGCTGCTGGAAGGGCCCTTTGTTTGGCATGCCGCAAGGGCAAGGACTGTACTGATTGACCAAACATGAGGCCCTGCAGAGAGATAATGGGGTGAGGGACCATGACATGAGCAGCCATGGAAACCAGCATGCCTGTGGACCCCTGGCCAGGCGGTCCTCAGAGCAGGCAATCCCCAAAAGTGGTGCCTACCCCAGTCTGTGCCAATGGGACCTCGCTGGAGGGGGGTGGGTGTGCCGGGGGGCCCTGCACTCACCCCAGCCAATGAGGATGTACCACCAGATGTACCTCTTGTCAGAGGTGAAGGTGAGCAGCAGCAAGGTCTGCAGGTACATGCCCTCCACCAGAAGCCAGAAGAAGTTGGCCAGGACGGAGTACTGGAAGAAGGCAATAGCTGCTTTGCAGTTCACCTGTGAGGATGAGAAGGGGGAAAGGCTCAGGAGAGCGAGCTGGCACCAGACCATGTCCTGAGGGCACAGGGGATGGGAAACCTCTCCATCCATCTGGTTGGGGAGACCTGTGATGATCTTTTGATGCAGCCCCATGGATTTTCTGCTCTGCATGAGCATGAGCAGATGACTGTGGGCTGTTATGGTAGGACTTTTAGAAACCTGTGTCTGCAGTATCCACAGTGCTGTACCTGGACAGCTGCATGCTGGGGTTTCTGCTTCTGTTGACACCCCCAAATCTGTGCAGCCAGAGGTGCCAGCTCTGTTTGCATATACACAGGGCTGTGCAGAGCTTTAGCCCGGCTGGGAGATCCTCTGAGACCCGAGAGAGCTTTGAGGACAGAACATATTCACTGCAGACAGTGCTCATTCAGAGACGCGGTCGTCAACCTCCTGAAATCCACCTAAGCAAACCTTTCCTCCCCAGGTTCATAGCCTCTTTATCTCTCCTCTTTTCAGTGCTAAATCCACCACAAATCCACCCTGAACCCTCCAGATCAGCTCATGGTTCCCTCTCCTGCACCATGTCTGGGTTGGGACTTGGCGTTTTACCGTTGACATCGTGCAATGGTCAACAGACTCATCCGAGAAGAGAACGGCATCCTTGATGAACACGGCAGCCCCACGCAGTATGAAGGAGGTGAACAAGTGGATGTGGATGGAGTTCCTGGTGCAGTGAAGCTTCCTATGGGAGGAAGAGATGTGCTGTATCCAGGAAGGAGCAGGGAGAGCAGATGGGTAGAGAAGCTTCAGGAACCGTTTCACTGGCTGGATGCCAGCCCAGGGGACCATGTCTCAGTGGTGGTCAAGCACAAAGCCCTGGAGAAGGTTCTCCTGCTCTGAAATCATGAAGGACAGGGTTGTGCTGGGCTTGGAGCTGCTGCCCAGAGATGGGGTGTGCTGGGGCACATCCTCCTGGTACCCAGCCACCTCCAGAGAGCATCCTTCTGCAGAACAGCGAAGTTTGCAAAGGCAAAGCTCGAAAGGGCAACCTGAGGGCTTAAAGTCTTTGTGTCAGCAGGAAAGGACAATGCTACCATCTGCCTCATGCCTCTCCAGTTATCCCTGTTGGCAGGGATGGAACCTGGCTGCTCTAGGAGGGGAGAGACTGAGAACATCCAACGATGCTCATGATTTACCCCAATTTCCTCCAGCCCATGGGGCAGCCAGTGCTGAGCCCTACCTGAAACAGGAGAAGATGCCGATGGCCAGGAACAGGGCTGCCAGAGACGTGGAGTAGCCACAGGTGTAAAGAATCTTCATGGTGACAAAATAGCCTTTCTGGAAGGGAAAGCACCAGCAGAGTGAGGCAGCATGGGCTGGGAGGTGGTGGTTAGGGAGGTGGCAGGGTGATGGCCCAGCCCTTGTACCCAGCCAAGCTCAGATGCCTCCAGACAGCCCAGCAACAACTTCATCCTTGTGTTTAATTACCCAGTATGGGGTAGGGTGATGCAAGGGAGGGGTCTCCATGGCCCTGGTGGACCCACTTGCCTTGGCCTTGGTTTCATTGCCAATGGCCTCCAGCTCGCAGGCATTGTAGTAGGGGGGACTGGGGAAGCTCCATCCTGACTCGGTGCAGTTCCTCCGGATCAGCGCTGCAGTGACAAGAAGGGACCTCATGAGAGCCACAGGAATCACTTCAGCATCCACACCCCCAAAATGCCTGGGGATGGCACCCTGCTCTCATGGAGGGAGCCTGAATTGCAGCGTCAGCATCCTGGCTGTGACAGCAGCCTGGTACTCGAGTGGCTTGGCTGCCCTATCCCTGCCATCTGGATCACATCTCTGTCCTCTGGTGCTGTGTCTGGAGGTGCCAGGGCATTTTAGGGCAGGATGTGAAAGCAAGCATGAATCCTTATGGTGGGAGGCAATTAAGGCTAAAAATGAGGCTTTTTAATCCTGTGAGAGCTTCACCAAGCCTTTCTGAGCTGTTTCTGCCCTAAAGCAAACATTTACCAACCCTCCCATTGCCTTTGCCCAACCGAGGAAGGGCTTGGATGCCATGGGGGCTGGCTGGGGGCTCTCCTTAACACTCTGCTGCCCCTGAGATGGATGGAGGCAGTGGCTCCCCTAGCAGCAGCACCCACTCTAAGAGAGTTCCCAGTCTTGAAATAGTCATGATCTTACACTTTGTTTTTCATCTCTGTGGTTTGGAGTGGCACCCAGAATATCAGGAGCATTAGGCTGGTGTGTGGATGGGGAAAGGAGGGCACCAAGCAGCCTGGGGACTTTCTGGGTGTCACCCAGTTGGAAGATGAGGTCCCCAAGTGCTCTACCCACAGGAGATGTTTGGTACAAGGTGATGAAAGGGTTTGGGGACTCCCCCTGGTGTGGCAGAACCCTGCTTTTGCCCATCCCCTGCTTGAATTGCAATGTATACAAAGCTTTTGGAGAGAGCAGGAGGGGTGGGACTGGAGGGGAAGGTCTAGAGTGGCAGAAGGACCCCTGGCAGGCAGGGATGGGTGCAGCTCAGCCCTCGGTCCTGGGGAATGAGCCATCTGGGCTGGATTCAGAACACCGCACCTTTGGACTTCTTGAAGATGTTGGGGATGTCGGGGCAGGTGACGGCTCGGGACTGTCCAACGGGCAGGGCTGACCAGCAGCTCACTCCATCCCACTCAGTCAGGCAGCCTGTGGAAGGAGAGGACAGTTAGTGTCCTGGGGAAGGGACATGCTGGACACACACACAGACACAGACACAGCCCTCTGGTGCCCAGGCATGGCTGTGGGGGTGTAACAGAAGAGCAGAGAGCATCCAGCTGTCACCCAATCTATGGGACTATGCCATACCCCCTCAGGAATTAGGAGCATCCTGGCTCCATTTCTGGGAACATCCTCCTGTGCTGAGATCTCCTTTTAGCCCCATTGCAAGATGGGATCCGCTGTTTCCTAGGGGCTACATCAGAGCCAGAGCTCCTGAGGGGAGATGCCGGGTGATGAGGGTGCAGGGAGGCCTGGGGCTTTTCCTGGTGGCCTCTAAAATGCCAGTTTATGCCGGATTTCTGCCTCCAGCAGAGGTGGTGGCTCAGCTTGGGACGTCTCTCCAGCCCAGAGGAGGAGGACAGAAGAGAGCACTACAGGACTTGCTGGAGAGCAACTAACTTAAACATGTTTTCCTTCTCTGTCTAGCGCGAAGTTCGTCTGTAAATGACTCTCCAATTGCCTTGGAAGCACGCACGACCGAGCAGGTGCAGGGCCTTGAAGAAGTAGCGCTGCAGCCCAACGGGATGAGACACAGACATGACACTTCCAGGACAGCTCTTCCTCCTTGCACATGTACATTATTAACCTTGTAGATATACATTATTAACCCACAACCATCTCTATTCCCTGCCAGGGAATGTGGACTCAGACAAGCCTAATTAGTTTTCTCTGATTTTCGGCAAAGCTGTCTGTAAGTATCCGGCCAGGCTTGGAGGGATTTGCAGGGCTGTCATTACAACATCAAGGTATGTCTAAATTTGTGCTCTTGAGGACAGGGGAGCTGAGCACAGCTACTGGGGCCAGTGCTGAGAGCAGTAGATTAATTTCTTGGGATTTGGGAAAAACCTCAGGATGTGTCTGCAGGGCAAAGCTATGCCTCTGTATAGAAATGCATTACTTGCTGTATCAATGAGCTCTTCCAGCACAGTGAGTGCTGTGGGACCACCTGGTTGGGAGCCAGAGGACCCATGGCACAAGGACTGAGTTGGGATTCACGCAGCTCAGTAGTGCAATTCCAGGGAATCAAGTCATCCCTCCATTTGGATAGGGAGAAAAGGCTTAAATGTTCCCTTCCCACTCTGTTCCCCTCTCCTGGGGTGGTGCAGCAGTGCAGCATCTAAAATATAACACATTTCTTAGCAGTGTGCAGAATTGGGACAATTCTCCCATAGAGAAGAGGTGATGGAGGCAACATCTAAGGGGAAAGGGCAAAAAAATCTGAGCAAAGGACCTGGCACTGTTTCTCAATGCCCACCTCACAGGCAGGAGCTGTGCCCTCAGTGTCCCCATGTTGTCGGTCCTCAGGGGCCACCACATCCTCTCACTGTCTCCTGTCCCCAGGCTCCCAGCCTGGCAGCCCAAGGTGTTGGTTTGGACTGACCCAGAGTACCTTGCTTTATTCCAGTTTTCCCAGCGGAGGGTTTAAACATTCCTGAGCTCAACATTATCCTTGTGATGATCTCTCCTTCATGTGGCCAAACCCAGCTTTTTTTCCCCCTCAGTATACAGTTTGATGGGAATTTCCTGGTCAGTATTTCTACTGGTCAGTTACACGCAGACCTGCCAGAGCCACTTCCTTATTTCTTGCTGCTCTTACTGGTTCCTGGAGACCTCTAAATCATAGAATCATAGAATCACAGAATGGTTAGAGTTGGAAGGGACTTTAAAGATCATCAAGTTCCAAGCCCCTTCCCTGGGCAGGGACACCTTCCACCAGACCAGGGGGCTCCAAACCCCCTCCAACCTGGCCTTGAACCCCTCCAGGGATTGGGCAGCCACAGTTTCTCAGGGCAACCTGGGCCAGGCTCTCACCACCCTCACCCCAAAGAAGTTCTTTCTGATGTCTCATCTCTGTCTCCCCTCTTCCAATTTAAAGCTGTTCCCCCTTGTCCTGTCACTCCACTCCCTGACAAAGAGTCTCTCCCCAGATCTCCTGGAGCCCCTTCAGATACTGGAAGGGGCTCTAAGGTCTCCTCGGAGCCTTCTCCTCTCCAGGCTGAACAACCCCTACTCTCTCAGACTGTTCTCACAGCTGAGGTGCTCGATCCCTCTGAGCATCTTGGTGTCCCTCCGCTGGACCCATTCCAGCAGGTCCATGTCCTTTCTCTGTTGAGGACTGGACACAGTGCTCCAGGTGGGGTCTCACCAGCGCAGAGCAGAGGGGTAGAGTTTCCTCCCTGGCCCTGCTGGCCACGCTTTTTTTGATGCAGCCCAGGATGGGAGGATGGGGTTGGCTTTCTGGGCTGCCAGTGGGTGCTGCTGGCTCATGTTGAGCTTCTCCTCCCCCATCACTCCCAAGCCCTTCTCCTCAGGGCTGCTCTCCAGCCATTCTCCACCCAACCTGTATTTGCACCTTGGATTGCCAAGCAAAAGTGATTATTTGAGCCTCCCCAGTGGGCTATTTCTTCCTGATTATTTCAGAGCAGTAACTGCTGAGAGCAGCAGAGGAGACTTTGAAGCTAAAGCGTTGCTAGCGGGCTCTTTGACCGGTGTCAGGGCCCCATAGCGGGTTCCCCAGCAGGATGCTGAGGCCTGAGGTCCCTGTCCTGTTTCTTCGTGCTATTTTGCCACCGCACCCAGGGCACCTGAGACATCCCCTCCATTGCCTGCTGGTGCCATGCTCTCCGTGGGCCCCTCCCTACCCTGGCATAAGCAAGGAAGGGGGAAGCGAGAGATAAATTCAGTTCTGGTGGGCAGCAGAAGCAGCAGGAGAGCAGGAAACCTGGGATCAAATGCTGACTTTAATTATGCATTCATGCTTCTTGCTCATTCTCCTACAGTGAGATTCCATCCCCCTGGCTGGCACTATCTGGGCTGCAAAATGGACTTTTTCCAATCAACTTGGCTTTTCTCTGCTAAGCTGGATGATACGTTATATCTCTACACAGTTACTTAAGCAATTATGCACCTTAACATGCATTTATTGAGATGCTTCATGTTTACATTTGTATTTGTATTACATTGGATGATGCATTTCTTATTCAGTAGGTGACAATTTCTACCCAGAATTTGAGTCAAACTGCTTCTGGGTGGAAATCAAAATGTAATTAAAAAAAAAAGAAAACAAAAAGGACAAAGTCAGCACTTGAAAACTGTTTTTCAATTAATTAATTGGCTTAAAAGTCCCAGATATGTAAAAAATTAAGTTGCTCAGAACATGTTTAGCTTTAAAACTAACTGAATTAGGAAGGCCTGAAGTAGTGACATGCATTGGATGACAGTGGTGGTGATGGCCAGGGCTCTGCACCTCCCTGCCTGTCCCTGGAGCACCAGTGCAGGGGGGACAGGAGCCGGGCACAAAGCTCTCTTCAGGGCATGGTCCTCGCTGCCGTTTCGTTGCCATATGCTTCAAATGTGGGGGGACTCAACCCCTGTGGTTATTTGCATAACCCCTGTACTCCCTGAGTGAAATCTCAAGCCCCCCTCTCTCTCTTTGCAGCTGGAATTTGGGGCTTTCCAGGGATGCTTAGAATCATAGAATCATGGTTGAAAGGGGCCTTTAAGGTCATCAAATCCAACCATTAAGCCGACACTGCCCAGTCCACCACTAAACCATGTCCCTCAGCACCACATCTGCATATTTTTTCAATCCCTCCGGTGATTATGGCTCTACCACTGCCCTGGGCAGCCTCTTCCAAATGCTTGACAACCCTTTCAGTGAATATTTATTTTCCCAAATTCTGACCTAAACCTCCCATGGTGCAACTTGAGGCCGTTCCCTCTTGTCCTCAGCCTTCACCTCATTGCTGCTCTTCATCTTCATGAAAATACCTGCTCTTCTGCAATCCCCCTGCCATGAATCATCCTCCAAAGACCCCCTTAATACACCCCCCCCCCTCCTCCCAAGGGGGGTGAGCTGCATGCATGGTGGGTAGCTCACACTCTCACCTCGCTGGCCAGGGGGTTCTGGGGGGGCTGACATTAGCCTTTCACTCTTGATTATCTCCAGACATTCATCTTCTTGCTCTTGGAAATAAAGGACGACGGAGCAGTCAGGATGTGTTGCTTGCACCTTGGGAGGGAGGAAAGGGCAGACAGTGGGATGCTGGGCATTAAAAGACCAGAGCAGGCAGGGTACCAGCCAATATTCACTATTTCTGCTGCAGCCAGCCCCAGGAGAGCCTATCTACGTAACAGTGCTTTTGGACCCTGACATTTCCTTAGCTTTCTACTGTTTGCCTTGCAAACACCATAAAGAACCACCACAATTATTTCTAATCCCCTCTGAAAGCATGTGATGCTTAAGGGACCACTCTGCCAAGACCCAAGCTCCATGCAGAAGAGCTGTGCTTAAAGACAGAGGGGCCGACCCCATCAGCAGGGCAGAGGCAAGCACGTTCAAAGCCTGAGCAAGGAAACCATGTCATTAGAGATTTGGGAAAAAAACCCCAAACCAACCAACCAAACAAAAAAAAACCCAAACCAACAAACCCACGCCTATCTGGGCACATCTAATCTGTCCCTTGCTGGCTGAGATTTGCTCACGTGGGTTTTTCTCATGTTCAGGTAGGTGGATTTTAATCAGAGGCATTGGTAATGGCTGTTGGAGTTCACCCTTCTCCTCTTCCCCATTTCTTTGGAGAGATGCTGCAAAACAGGCACGCTGACCTTCTTAAATCTCCTGGGCTTGCAAGAAGTGCTGAAACACCAAAGAGTTCACCCCAACCCCACGGCTCCCCAAAATGCAAGGGATGTTGTCGCTCAGTGCCCTGGGAGACAATCTGCCTAGGAATTCCCACTTTTAGGATTTCCCCCTTTGGCTTCCACCTGGAGAGATGGGAAATTGAGGCTGAATTTGCATGCCCATTCCCAAACATCCACGTGCACTCCCATCCATCCATGCCCATTCCCATCCGTCTATCCCCACAGAAGGATGCAGTCATGGCTGCAGCATCCGGAGATGGGGTATGCCTGGGGCAGGGTTTCTGGGCAAAGGAGAAGGGATTGGGTTGCTGATGGGTTTAGGTGTAAGGCTGGAGATATAAAAGCTGGAGAAAGGGATAAGAGAGGGATAAGGGTGGTAAAGTGGACCCAAGAATGGGAGAAAAGTCTGGGATGTTAAAGCATGGTTTGGCTGAGTCGGGTCCTTCCCTGCCCTGTCCTGGCCATCGTGCAGCCCCTCCCCTTGGGCTCCTTCACCGCTCCCAGGAGAAAGAGTTGCCTTTTCCTGCTGAGCACAAGATTTACAAGGAAATTCCTGCAAAATACATTTTGGTGATGGCTACTGAGCTTTCTCAGGGAAGCACATCATAGTGAGGAAGGATCTGAACTGGCCAGAAGTACCGCATCCCCTTTTAGCTGCAAAGCTGCTGGTTTTTATTATTTATGGCAACGCAGCATGACTGCTGGAGCAGCGGAGCTGGTAATGTGCAGTGCTCCCTTTTGAGCTTGCTTCAGGGCAGGCAGCTCCTTGCTGTGCCTCAGTTTCCCTACCTGGGAGGGAGCCTGGGCCCTGATGCTATCACTCTCTTTATGAAGCCCTTAAAGTCTCTGGCACTGCCCTGGTCCTGCTCGTTTCCTGCTCTTTCCCCTTTCTCATTTTTTTTTTCTTTCCCCCTTCCTGCTTCCCCCCCT
>VZTM01030721.1:5540-42819 GCA_013400555.1 Jacana jacana | reverse complement strand
TTCCCTTCCCTTCCCTTCCCTTCTTTCTCTTTTTTACCTTTTCTCTTTTTTTTTTGTCCCTTCTTTTTCCTTTCCTTTTCTCCCCTTTCACTTTCTTTTCATTTTTTTTTTCCTATTTAAAACCTCCACGTTAGCTAAGGAGCTAGTGGAGTGAGCCAGTGCCAGGAGTCACCCTGAAGGCTTTGCAGAGGAACACCAAGCCCAAACCCTCTCCCGTCAGAGCCTTCCACCCCACGGCATTTCCCGCTGAAGCAATTTGACAAGTTCAGGCTGGCTTTGCCTCATGGCTGCTGAACCCACTGTGCACCCGTCCCGCCCCCCTCCCCCCCATTTCAGCAGGAACCTGGTCCCTGTGGGTCCCCATGGGTCCACTTTGTGATGGGGAGCATCCAATGTGTGGTCCTTGCCCCCCCCCCCACTCCAGCCATCCTAACCCACATCCCTGGGGATGGTCCTCCAGGTCCCTAGGGTTTGGGGGCTCCTTCGAGGCATGGAGAATGATTTCAGCGAAGCTCTCTCATTCAGGACTCATATCAGGATGGAGGGGAACATCCCCAGGGCAGGGCAGAGGAGGGGGTCACCCTCCCTGGACATGCCCTGGAGCAACCCCTGGAGCTGAACCCCACTGGAGCTTTGCTGGATGCCCTGGCCAGACCCCCAGTGCTGTCCCACCCCCGAGGAGCACAGTGGGGTCCCAGCATCGCCCACCTCCCTCCCTGTGCTGCAAATCCTCCTCCAGAAGCTACTGTGAAAGCCTGAGTGCAGGTGCAGTGGTGCCAGCAGCTCTCGGAGCTGTGGCTTGGTGTCACCCGTGGGTCAGGCAGCTTGAGGGATGGGGACAAGGATGGGGACATGCTGGGGGAAACCTGACCCCTGACCAGGACCACAGGTGTGCTGCTCCCCAGGGCTGGCCAGACCCCCAAAGAGGCTATGACAGGCAGGGGACCACCATGCACACTACCCACCCTCTCTCCTCTGCAGTCCCTTTATCCCTGGAGACACTTACCTGGAGCATTGGAAGCGTGAACAGCAGGACCAGTAGTGTGCAGGCACTGGGGGGCTGCCACAGGCCCCCCATGGCTAGAGCCAACCCTGTGCTGCCCTGCCCATGGGTGTCCCCAAGGGGCTGGGGACAGCTCGGCTCCTTCTGCGTGGCCCTGTGGGTGGGAGGCCACATCGGCACCCTGGCTCCCAAGGGTAACTCCACACTCTGCTCCCCTGAACCCCACTTTTGCTGCTCCTTCCAAACCCTATCCTGCTCCCAGCTCCCTCCAGGACCTTTTCCCCTGGAGGATGCTCAGTCCCTCTCGAGTGACCCACACCCCATCCCCACCTGGCTCTGACTGTCCCCCCCCAGCCCCTCTCCTTGCCCAGAACCGATGGGCTCCGTGTCTCTCCGTGAGAGTGAATGTCACAGCTCCTGGATCTGGTAATATGGGAGGCTCCACCCTCTGCTCCCCCTCCCCACCAGAGGACTGGATGAGAGGAGCAGCACTGGAGGGGGGACACCCCAGCCTGGCACTGCCCACCCTGGCCACCACTGAGATGAAAGCACCTCTTTACCTACTCCTGTCAGGGACCAAGGGACCCCCATCTGGGCACAGGGGGATGCATGGGGGTGGGGAACGGAGCCCTCCCACCTGCTCCACGGATGCTGCTGAGCTGGAAAACCATCAGGTAAAGGCTGTGGGAAGTGGGGGCACAACCAGGATGGGGTGCAGGGGGCTTGCCAGGGGTGACCACACTCCGTCTGGCTCCATGTGGGACTTGGGACTAGAGGAAGGCAGAGAGCTCAAAGGAGATGTTGAGATGCTGGGACTGTGCATACAGACATATGCAAGCACATACCCTGACACGTGTGTGCATGCCTGGCCACATGTGTGCACGCTGGCATGGGGTCAGTGATGCTCCTTCAAGCCATGCCTGCACAGGGGGCTCCACCAGCCCTGGTACCAGCTCCATCCTGCCTGTTCACCCCATGCCTCTCCTCCCAGAGACACCCCCTTTCTAAATCTCACCCCCCGGCCAGAAAGGCCTGGGGTGGGCAGTGGGTATCTGGCAGGCAGCAGGCAGTCCTGCAAAATAACCTTAATTCTGCCCCAGTTGAGGGCTTTGGTCTGCTGCTGGGACGGTTTGCTGCTGCTGGGACGGCGGGTGCCAGTGGACCCCAGGAAGAAGGAGCAGCCCATGATGGGCACCCACCACAAACCACCCAGCACAGCATCGCTCCCAGCCATGCCCAGGCATGGGGCTGCCCTCTGGGCCAGCTATGAAACCCCGGGCCCTTACCTGGGCTCTTCTCTTTATATACATAAAAATATATTTAAAAAAAATTAAGATACAAGATATATATTTATATAACAATAGTATATTTTTTATTTTTATATATGTATAATTCTCCACACTACGAAGCCCCGGTCCCTTTAACAATTTTGACCCAAACTTCACCATTTTAATGCTTTTAGTGATGAAGCAGAGAGGGCTGGAGGAGGCACAGGAAGGAGGAGGAATCCCAAGAGTGTGGGGAAGGCAGCCACGATAATTTTTTGGGGATTAAGGATCCAACCTCTGACTCCTCCCCCCCTCCCCCCCCCCCCCCCAAATCATCCTTATTCCTTATCAGAACAACTCAGGCGTGGATGATGGAGAAAAGAGGGACTGAAAATATCCCCAAGGGCCTGTTCTGGAGGCTAGAGGGCTGGGGGCAGGGGCTGTTCTGCACTTGGTACTGGGGTGGGAGGAGGGTGAACCATTTATGTTGCTAATTTTAGTAATCCTACGTCATTACCATTTCTTAACGAGGCAGCAGATCCCATTAGCTACTCCTTCCATAACTCCTCATAACGAGATATGAAGCCAATGAATGAGAGGCTGCCATCCCTCTGCTGTTCAAAGACCTCGGTAAGAGATGCTACACAGATTAAATACCCCTAAAAAGAAAAAGCGAATAAAGGAACTAGGTCCTTAATATTTAAAAAGCACTTTCTTGACATTATTAGGAGTGATCGCTGCTGCTCTCGCGCCGGCGAAGGCTGAGCCTGTGGCGATGTTGACAAAAAAGCTGCTGAGACCCAGCCAGACTCATTACTGTCTAACAGTTTCCACTGAAATGCAAACACCTATTCTTAATAATTTAATTTTTCAACAAGGCAGAGGGAGGGTGCCTTATCAGACGCCGCAAAACCCAAACAAAACCAATACCCGATGCAAGCAACCCCGTGCCCCACATCTCCCCACACAGAATGCTGGCTGAGGGGCAGAGGAAGGGTGATGAGGGACACGGTCTGCTGTGCGGGTGGTGGTGGCCCTGAGCCACCACACATGGCCGTGGTGCCACCTGGTGGCAAATTGACTTGAGGCTCCTTTTCCCAGCTGGTCGCTGGAAGGGGGCCGTCCAGTTTGGAGGTGACCGGGTCCAGTCCCTACGGTGGGAAAGGGCAGAGGAGGTTTTTCAAGCATCGCAACGCTGGAGGAGGAGCAGTGTTCTTCCCTTCCCCAGTAAGTACCCCATCTGATGGGGAGGAGCAGTGGGAAACACTCAGGTGGTGCCCAGAAACCCTCAGGCGATGCCCAGATGATGCCTTTCTGAGGTGGTCCTCCCCCTCTTCCAAGGAGGATGAGTGGGGACAGACGATGGTGACTTGACATCCTGCCTGGGTAACCTGCCCAGCCCTGCTGGCATTAGGGGGACATTGCTCTTAGGGAAGATGCTGAAAGGGCTGGAGCCCCTCTGATGTGAGGACAGGCTGAGAGAGTTGGAGGGGTTCAGTCTGGAGAAGAGAAGGCTCTGGGTACTCCTTAGAGCCCCTTCCAGTCCCTCCAGGGGCTCCAGGAAAGCTGGGGAGGGGCTCTGGATGAGGGAGGGGAGCCCTGGGATGAGGGGGAAGTGGTTGACCCTGCAAGAGGGGAGATGGAGCTGAGCTGTGGGGAAGAACTTCTTTGGCCCAGGTTGCCCCGAGAAGCTGTGGCTGCCCCATCCCTGGAGGGGTTCAAGGCCAGGTTGGCGGGGGCTTGGAGCCCCCTGGTGTGGTGGGAGATGTCCATGCCCAGGGCAGGGTCTGGCACTGGGTGGGCTTTAAGGTCTTCTTCTAACCCAAACCATTCCATGATTCTAAGATTCTGTGATTCTGTGAAATGAGGTCAAACTCACTGCATTGCAAATCCTGGCCAGTCTGGGACCCTCCAGCTTCCTTGGGGCTCCCCACCTGGACCAGCACAGAAGCATCAACGATGACAGTGATCAGGACAGTGGTGGCTGAGTGGAGGGCATGGGAGAGGAGGACTTGGCTCAGGCACATACACAGCCATGGGTTGCCCATGTCTGTGCCAAAGCCCCTGGAAGCTCCCGGAGGCTGCCCTCCAGCCACAGGCGCTCCCATTAATCCTTTGCCAATGCTGGGATTGCTGCTGGTGGCTGTTGGTAATTACAAATGACTCAGCCCTTTCCAAAGTAAATGAAGTCACTTACAGTAATCTTTTTGCAAGTGGCAAGTGCTCATTTACTGAGGGCTGGAAATTACTAATTGTGTTACCTCCTTCCCACCTGATGGAGGAAAGAAGTGGGGTGTCTCCAGCCTTCGTCAACAACCTCTTCCTTAATTTTAGGCTCTGGGGAATGATGCAGCCTGCGAAGAGTGGTTCAGAATAAGAGGAGACCATGGTGGGTGGATGATCCCACCTGGAGCACTGTGTACAGCTCTGGAGTCCTCAACATAAAAAGGACATGGACCTATTGGAATGGGTCCAGTGGAAGGTCATCAAGATGCTCAGAGGGTTGGAGCACCTCTGCTATCAAGACAGGCTGAGAGAGCTGGGGTTGTTCAGCCTGGAGAAGAGAAGTCTCCTGGGAGACCTTAGAGCAGCCTTCCAGTATCTGAAGGGGCTCCAGGAGAGCTGGGGAGGGACTTTTTGTCAGGGAGTGCAGTGACAGGACAAGGGGGAACAGCTTTAAATTGGAAGAGGAGAGATTGAGATGAGATAACAGAAAGAAATTCTGTGCTGTGAGGGTGGTGAGGCACCAGTCCAGGTTGCCCAGAGAAGCTGTGGCTTTCCCAT
Organism: Jacana jacana; assembly: GCA_013400555.1. NCBI lineage: Eukaryota > Metazoa > Chordata > Aves > Charadriiformes > Jacanidae > Jacana > Jacana jacana. The sequence goes on along the minus strand of VZTM01030721.1, from coordinate 37,764 downwards.
TACTGGAGGAGTTCAAGACCAGGCTGGATGGGGCTTGGAGCAACCTGGTCTGGTGGGAGGTGTCTCTGCCCAGGGCAGAGGGGTTGGAACTTGAACTCCAATCCCTGACAAAAAAATCCCTCCCTAGCTCTCCTGTAGCTCCTTCAGATACTCTAAGGTCTCCCCAGAGCCTTCTCTTCTCCAGGCTGAACCCCCCCAGCTCTCTTAGCCTGTCCTCACAGCAGAAGGGCTCCAGCACTCCCAGCATCTCTGTGGCCTCCTCTGGACCCCATGCCCAGACTGTGCTTTCCTGGCCAGCATCAGCACTCAGCATCCATCCACCACCCGGCAGTCGATCCACCCTCATGCCCATAAGTGCTCCTGCCTCAAGCAGGCCTGGGCAGGGGTTGCCCCTGCTCTGATACTTGCAGCCCTAATTCAATGATGCTGTGATTTAAAGAAGACTGGGAGATGGGCTGACATTCACATGTGGCCACATGGTGCCAGTATCTCCTGCTCCCTCTCTTCCACTGATGCTCAGACCTTCTTTCTACGATGGAAGATGTGCTGCTAGTCTTCAAAAGGGACATGCCAAGGTGCCAGACTGCAGCCAAGCACAGCTCTGCCCTCAGGCGAGCACCCAGCCTGTGCCCTGTCCTGCAACGCTGCATGAGATCGTAGAATCATAGAATGGCTAGAGTTTGAAGGAACCTTAAAGATCATCAAGTTCCATGATGCAGGAATGACATCCTTCAAGTTCCATGAGGCATCCAAGGACAGATGCACTAGGGCGACAGGTTGCACTGGAGGACAACCAATGACATCCCCCAAGGGATTCAGGCTTCCATCGGGGTGGCTGCTGAGGTCATTCAGAGCAGGTCCCTCATCTCCCCTTGTCTCACTGCTGGCAGAAGGTTTCTTTATGCTGCTCAGCCCTTCGCCCTGGAGTTTGAATCTTTCCTACAGATGAGAACAATATTAGCACCAGTGAGGCGGTTAGCTGGGCTCTGTTCAGAGCAAGGTAGGCTCTGCCAGAAGCAGGGGATAATCAGTGCAGTAATTAAATGTGCAAATAATGGGAATTTGGGAGCTGTAACAAAAGGCAGAGAAATAATCCAGAGGGGCTTGGAGAAATCAGGAACTCAGAGCAAAATCTAATCAAGCAGAAAATAGCCTGACTGGAGCCAATGGCTGGGGGCTAAGGCAGCCAGCCTTGGAGCACTCCTCCCCTGGCATCTGTGTTTCTAGTGCCATTTTGGGGCAGAAGAAGGGTTTTTGGAGAGATCTGTTCTTACTTGGTGAGCAGGGCTGGTTGCAGGCTGGGTTCCTGGGAAAATTTCCCAGATCCACGCTATCAGCGGACTACGGATTTTGTGTATTGATGGAAATAATGACCCAGAAGAGAAGTCGGGGGGAATGCAGCTGATGGAGATGGAGGAAAGATACCTGCAGCCAGCAGGAAGTTGGGCTGGTTTTGGGGAGAGAGTGGGTTTTCATGGCAATGAGGTCGCTGGGGTTAAACATTTTATACACCGTTTCCCTGAGATGAGCGGGGACACGCAGAGCTCCCTGGCCAGGAGGAGATAAAGGGAAAATGTGACCTGGTTTTGGTCTGCTGGACACAAAATCCCTCTGTGAGCATCCTGGGAGGGACTGGTGGCTGGGGAGAGCAGCAGGTTGGAACCTGCAGCAGCGGGCTCTGGCACAATTGATTTCTGCCTGGGTTTCCATGGTGGGATGTGGTCTTTGAGGCTGGGAGCCAGACCTAAGGGACCCGGTGCTGTGCAAGAGTGGGGGATCCCTGGGGTTTTCTTTCCCATCCTGCCTTTTAGCTCCAAGCCGGGAGACCTGGTGGGGCTGTGCCGGTGCCCCAGAAGCCAGTGGTGATCCTCCAGCAGTTTTCCAGGACCATGGCTGCCCTGGCTCCCTCCGCCAGACCCCCAGAAATCCGGCGAGGTGCATGATGGTAGATGTCAGCGTTAGAACCTGCTTAACATCATCCTCTTCTTTTTTTCCTCTAGCCATTTCAGGATGAGAGGGCAGGCAGAGGGGCTGTGCCCACCCTCTTCAGCCTTGCACCATGCTTTGATGGCTGCTTTGCCCTGTGGGCTGCAATTTTTGGTGGTTTTACCAACCTTGAAGGCTGGGCTGGCTTTGGCCACCCTGGGATGCTCCCAGGGAATGGGTTTGGGCCGTTTTTTAACCTCTCTCTGTTCTCCAAAACCCTATTTCATGTGGGTGTAGGGAGCATGACAAGGGAAAAACAGGGTGATACAGGCTCCCAGGTGGGACCAGAGTGGGACACACGCCAGTCCCAGAGCCTGTGGGACGCAGAGGTGGGAGCAAAAACGGACTGTCTATAGGGACTTCACCCAATTTTGTGCAACCCAGGATCCAGCAATCTGGGCTTGGGGAGCAGAGAGCAGAGACAGGGGAGCTGGTGGTTCCTGGGGCATGCTGTGGGTGAAACTGGGGGAGGGGGGCAGGAAGGAGATTGAGCTGGTTTTAAAGACACATAGAGGAAAGGGCATGCTGAAAATTGGTGTGGGAAGAGAATGGAGACCCCAGCCCGGCCTCTCGCAGCCAGCTGCTTTTCCAGTGGGATGGGTGGGATGCATTAAGAGCTGCCAGCCCTTCGCGTGTCTTTTCCTCCTGGTTCAATGCCTGGCGGCTGGCCCGCTCCCTCCTCCTGAGCCGTGCCATAACCTTGCTTACTGGAGGGTCGGCTCCCTCGTGTGTACCCTGGGAGCCTGTCCCTGCAGCCGTGAAAGCACTTTGGGAACCGGCATGTGGGACACAGGGATGCCCAAAGCCCTTTGTTCCCAGGGTTCTGGCTAATGGGGGCTTCAGGGTCTGGAGCACAAAGCCAGCAGGATCTCGGGAGTGGCCCCTCCAGCAGCTTTGCAGGCATTTTGCAGGGGAATTTCACGTCTGTGGCAAATTTGGGATGTTTTAATGGGAATGCAGAGCCAGATACTGTGCTTCCCCTGCAGCTAGATTGCCCTCAGTGGCCACCTCATGGCTTAGGCAACCAGCCAAGAGGATTGGGACATGGACATGTACGTGCACAGCCACTCCAAGTCCCAGCTCCATGTGCCAGGTTGGGGCGGGGAAGGCATGAAGCATCTCCATCTTGCTCCTCTTTTGCATCCAGCTCCATTGGTGCTTGCTCCTGGGAATGGAGATGGGTCCAGCCCCATCTCCTGCCTCCTTGGGAGGGTCTCTGAGCACCAACCCCTCACCTCCCCTCCCCGCACGATGTGGTGTCAAGCAGAGTTGACCCTGATGTGGTCCCCATGCGGTGCCACCCCAAGGACACCGGCTCTGCTGCCTGGTGCCAAGGCAGAGGCTTGCCAAGATGCTGAGCGCTGCCAGGATCACAGCAATTCTCCTCCAAATGGGCGGAAAGTCTGATGCCTCCGGCACCACTAATCACCTTTTGTGAGCAACCTTCATCAAGCCAGACCAGATGTTTAATCACATTTGCAAATAACAAAAGGCTGAAAATATAGCTATTTTAAAGCTTTATCCAAGCAAAATAATTTTTAAACACCACATGGGCCTTCAAACTGGGGTGGGGGGAGTCTGGCGTAGGTCCCACCACTTGTGTGTGGGGACAAGCCATGGTACTGCCCAATCCCATCCCAGGCATTCATCCCATGGCCATGTTTCTTGTGCCCCTGTTCTGACCTCTTTCTGACGCAGAGCCCCTTACTCTCTGGCAGATTTAATTGTGTTGATGATGGTGATTCGAAACTTCCAAATGCACCAGGTGGTGATGAACAGCCTTTGTCTGCTCTGGCATCCTTCAGGTTTGGGCCATCCCCAGCCACTGCTTAGGTAAGGGTCAGGGATGCTGCAAAGGGACCATAGGACCAAAGAGGATCAAAAAGGTGGGCAAAGAGACCTTTCCAGAGCTTCTCATGAGAACAGAATGCCCATGTCTTGCTTTGGCACAGTGTGGAACCTCTCCAGGCACAGAAGCTGGGTGGTCTCAGCCCATTTCAGTCCAGGCTCTACAGCCCCTCAGAAGTTTGGGGCTCTTTGTGCTGGTTTGACCCCCAGCTCTGCCAACACAGATCACATCCAGGCCTCTTGGAAGTGATTTAGTTGAGCTGGGAAGAGCCAGGGCCCTCCCTGCTTGCTGCAGTCCAGGAAGGGTGCAACCCTGGGCTGTGGTGGCCAAGCAGTGCAGCTGAGACCTATTTATTAGATCTCATTTAAAAGTTCATCTCAAACACAAATCACATTAGACATTTCATCTCTGCGGGGGGAAACAAATGCTGCTTTCTTGGTGGGGGCGAGAGCTGGGCTGCAGGCAGCTGCCTTGCTCACTGCCAGTTAGCATCTCTAGGCATGTCTCCCGCCCAGCAGTTCACCCATGGTCAGGCTCTGCCTGTCGCATCTCAGCAGCCAGATCAAACGGGCTCTTCCCAGCAGCGTTTTGAGGTCCCGGCTGTGGGGCTGCCACCTCCCTGTCTGCCCAGCAGCCAGGTTCCCACACTGGCTGACCGAGGGGCTTTGTGCGGGATCAAGCCCACCCAGCCGGACCCTGGGAGAGCTGTTCCATGCCGGCAGCATTGCAGCCAATTGCAGCTCTGTGGGAACTCTCTTGTTGGCGCTTTGAGGAGCTGTGCCCCAAGCTGCCAGAAGGAGCTTGGCACATCCCTGCCCTTTTCTTCCTCCCCACAGGCAATGGTGGGACCTTTGCAGACCATAGAGGAAGAGGAGGCTGTTGTGTTTCACCATCACTATATCCCCTACCTTGGTCCCACACCCACCCTGGCATGGCCAGTCCCCATGCAGGATCAGGGACTGGCAGCTGTGTGGTACCTGTGCACAGGCTCATTAGCCGAGGATGGGGAGCTGTGAGTAGCGAGGGTGTTGTGGGGCCATGTGTGTGGACCCTGGTGTAACAGGACTTCCAACCCAAGCTGGGACTTAAGGGACAATGCCAGGCTGGCACTTACTCCTCTCCAGCCCTATGGTGCCCCTACCACCCCCCCCCAGTGCCATGGGGACCATGGGAGCCAATGTCCCACCAGCATTGGGTAAAGACATGTTCTCTCCATGTCCCTCAAAGAGGGACATCTTGCCCTCAAGCATGCATCAACCGGGCAGCTCCTGATCAAAGGCTGAGCCCTCCCCCCTCCCTTTTTCTCCCTACAACATGGTGCGGGAGAGGCTGTGAGCTCCATGCTTCCTGAGGTGGTATCTCTTTCACCTCCCAGTCCTGACCCCAGAAGATCCTGCAGGTGCTGTGGCGCTTCATGATACCCATAGCTGTGGGGTGGCTTGTGGGGAAGGAAGCCACCCCAAAGGCAGGGGGTGTAATGAAGCCTGTCACCAAACCCCAGGTGACAGCATGACCCCAAATGGGGACAGGCTTCATCTTCATCTTTCTCAGTAACATCCAATGACAGGACAAGGGGCAATGGGTGCAAGCTGGAACATAGGAGACTCCAGTTAAATATGAGGAAAAACTTCTTCACAGTGAGAGTGACTGAACCCTGGCAGGGGCTGCCCAGGGAGGTGGTGGAGTCTCCTTCTCTGGAGACATTCAAAACTCGCCTGGACGTGTTCCTGAGTGATCTGATCTAGGTGTTCCTGCTCCGGCAGGGGGTTGGATTGGATGCTCTTTCAAGGTCCCTTCCAGTCCCTGATATTCTGTGATTCTGTGATTCATGCTCTGCAGAAGGCTCATCCCCAGAAGGTTTGTGGGGATATCCCAACCCTGGCTGGACAATGTGTCCCTGCCAAGCCATGAAGACTCTGAGGCATGAGCTGAGCTGTGTCCCCATGGGTAGGAGGAGGAGGAGGAGGAGGGTGATGCCAGGCCAGGTGGTCCTGATCTGCATTAGTGTCTTCAGATCTCAATACAGCACATTGGCTGTAATTAATTTGCTTTGTTAAGGAAGTGCCCTGCTGTCACCAATTAAGCATCTGTAATTACCCAGACTTCTGGCTTGCTGCCTGAATGCAGGGATCCCTCCACGGCTGGGAGGTGGTGAGGCTCTTGCGCCTGGCTGGGGGAGTATCTCCAGTGCCTGGAGATGGTGCTGGGGCATGGTGGAGGGGCTGGGGGGAGAGTATATCAGTACCTGATGGTGGTGCTGGGGCATGATGGTGGGTGTATATCGGTGCCTGATGGTGGTGCTGGGTTAAGACAGGGGAGTATATCAGTGCCTGATAGCGGTGCTGGGGCAAGATGGGGGCAGGAGGGCTGCTAGGTTGAACACAGCACTGGGAGAGCTGGACCTGTCCTGCAACTCGCTCCTCCTGGGAATGCAGTTGGAGCAGCAGCCTGAGAAGGGGCGATCATGGAGTTCCCCAGGATTCAGTGTCCCCTCTGCTCATTGGGAAGTAGAGGCATATGGGTGCTGGAAGCTGTCTCTCACATCTGCTCCCTGCCCCAACCCCACTTAGGGGTGACAACCTTGCTCTGACCCCAGTGGGGTTACAGGCCAGTTGTCAGGAGGCTTTGCCTCAAGAGCAGGGCTCCTAAGAGACTTCAGCACTGGTGGTCATCTGGAGCACAGAACATATAGAAAGATGGTACCCAGGCAGTTGCGCCTTAAATTCTCTCCTCCTGTCCCCATTGGACACAAGGTCTGACCTGTCTCTCTTCTGGGGTCCATATGAAAAGGACAGTTCATCCTCTCCAAGCCCAGGACTGAGGTGGGCTCTGCCACAGGCAGATTTGCCCCTGCAGCAAAGCTAAGCCTGGCTCCTCCTGAAGCTGGAGGAGAAGCTCCTCTGTGTGGAGCAGGAGAGTCACATTGGGTTGCATTTCCTCCAGCTGGGAGTACCCTGGCAGGCTGGGAGATAGGGCTCAGCAGAGCATCAAGAGCAGGAGAGGAAACTGTCCAAAAGCAAAGCTGAGTTTGCTGGGAAGCCAGGCTGGTGCACAGTCTTCCATGTCCATAGAGACAGAAAGGGAATAAGGGGGACAGGAGTCACTTATGGATGGGTCAGTCAGGAAGACTGGGCTCAAGACGTGGCCCAATCTTAGCTTGAATATGAGGATATTGAGAGGAATGGGAGGATGAAGCAATGGGGATTGCAACACCCATGGTGGAAGCAACCCCTGGAGCTTTCTCTGGGTCACAGTGATTGAACCAGGGCACCCTCCAGCTGGCAGCATGGAGGGCATCACACAGGCAGAAATCCACCAACATCTGCTTGCACCTGCATCAGCAGTGACAGGGAGAAGGTGTGGGTGGAATGAGCAGCCATGGGCATGGGAGGGAATGGAGCAGGGGAGATACAGAGTGGTTCTGAAGGTAAGTTGTGCTCGATAAGGGATGGGGCTGCTGGCTTTGACCCAGGTGATGTGATGCCTCTCCCCAGCATGGTGTGATGGGACTGTGGGGTTGTTACGGGAAGGCTCTGCTCTTGCAGGCTCCTGCCCTGAGCATCAGAGCTGAATCCTTGGGTCTAAGCAGCAGCACATGGATGTCCCTGGCAGGGCTTGGGACAAGGAATAGATGCTGCTGGTCACTGAGACCAGGCCAGAGTTGTCTTTGCAATTATGATCACTTGCTTTTTAGCAGCAAGTTTCCATGAAGCCACCCAGAGTTGGCTTGGATCCTGTGTGCCCAGGGCGAAAGCAACAGAGAGGAAGGAGAGGCTAATTACAGCTAAGTAAACACCTAATGCAATGCAGCCCTTGACTGAGGCAAAGGCTGGCATCTTCTTCAGCCCAGGGTGGGCTCTGGAGGGTCTGGCAGGGCTCAAACCACTGTGGCATCACCTGGACCTTGGTAAGAGATACTCAACCTTGAGAGTGAAAGGGCAGAAGGGTTCCTGCAGGCCAGACTGGGGGGAGTGGGGAGATGGGGAGCCTTGACACCACGTGCCTGCTGTGGACCCAGGCAGGGAGAGATCTTCCAATAGTCTGGTACTCAGCAGGGTGAGGTTTGGGGATTAGCCATGATGCCAACAGAAAATTGCTCTAAAGTTTGCTGGAGTGATGGGTGTGGACCAGAAACAGCTCCTGCTGTCCCTACCCGCTGAGATCCCCCTTTCCCAGGATTGGTGTCCCTGCAGCCAGGAGAGGCGCCCCAGAGCATGGATGCTTTTGTGGCCAACAGATCTGACCTCATCAAGTCCAAGGCACAGCAATGGCTTTCAGCAGCCCAGGAGGGCACTTATCAGCAGTGACATTTTGGGTGACCCGGTGTCCCTGACATTGACTCACCACCACTCTCCACCCTCAGTGGGGTAGCCTGCCTTCTGTCTAAGCCAGTCCACCTACTCTACAGTGCTGGATGGTGTGAGGAGCATGTGACAGGGTGAGAGTTACACCAGGGTGGACTTCTTCTTGCCACAGGTGTGAGCAGTAAGTCCACAGAGGAGCACCAATAAAGCCCAGAAACCTCAGAGGGCAAAGGTGTGTGGATTATGCCCACCTGGAGAAGGAGGAACTTCTCCCTGGCCTCTGGACCATGGGCAAAACCATATCCATCCACCAGCTACTATCTCCTGTGGCCTGTTCCCTGCATCCTGGCAGGGCTTCAGGCACCGGTTAGCTCTTGCCCAGCAGTTTCTGTCCCAGCCACCCTGAGGTGACAGTAGGACAAGGAGAAGTGCGGTGCGTGGCTGTCCACAGTGCTGGAAGCAAGGGTAGCTGGCTTGACCTCATATATTCAAATAAGGTGTGCAAACTGTGGCCAAACAAGGGTACGGTGTCCCAGTTCATCATTGCTCCTGCTCTCATGAGTGGCTTGTTTGTCCTGGAGAAAATTCCGCTAACCTGTGAAATCATTGACATAGACATAGCACCGGGCAAAAATACTAGCAACAGAAAAGAGACTTCCTGTGAGGCTTCCCAGCAACTCACTGGATCAGGACCTGTCACATGGGGGTGGTGAAGGGTAGAGTGCATGCGAAGGATCTAATTTCTTAGAAAACTCCTTTATTCCCTCCCTTCCTGTTGGGGCTCCCTTAGTTAGTCAGCTCTGAGCTGGCTTGGAGGTCCCACTGCTGTGGATGTGGCTTGGTTGCCCAGAGCCTTGAACCCTTGGGTCAAGTGGTTAAACATTGTTCTAGCTGGAAGGCTGGGTCCCAGCCAGGGACCTCACTGGCCCTTGCTTGCTGCTAGTGGGGAGATAAAAGGTTGAGGAGAGGAAGACCCAGCATGGGGACCCTGGGATGAACTTGCTTCCACGAGGTCCCCCAAGCATGCGGTCTGCAGCTGCCCTGCCTTCCCTACTGCTTTGCATCCTACACCTCACAGCTGGAGCACCTGCAGAGCCATAAGCCCTCTCTGTGTCTGCCTGTCCACACCTGGTGGGATGGTAGGTGGTCTCAAGCGGTGTGATGATCCTTGCTGTGACTGTGGTTGCTGCTTGGGGCAGTGGGTTGTCCCCATAGAGGACTTTGCACCTGGGGATGGTGTCTCTGGGCCACTTTGGTGTGGGTACAACCTTGCAGACAAGAGCAGAGCCTTTCCTCCATCTGCGGATGGACCTCACGGTTGTTTCCTGGGGTGTTTAGGCAAAAGGGGCTCAACTCCAGTCCCTGCACTGGTCAGCCTCTCTGGCCAGATGAGGGGAAGGCTGGGTGGCATAGCCCTGCAAGGAGCATCCAGGGCTGGAAAAAACACAAGTGCCCCCCACCTTGAGAGTCTGGAGTGGAGGGGTGCACTGGGATTTGGTGGAGGGGTCCCTGCTCTCCTCCTCTAGCATGGTGTCCCCTCTCCAGGCGCTATGTGCTGCTCTTCCCCTCTGTGCTCTACTACCCACAGCCGGGCAAAGTGCAAATCCACCTTATGGACCTGGAGGAGCCTGTGCAAGTGACTCTTCACCTGGAGAGCAGCTATGGCATCCCCAACGCCACCCTGGAGGTGCAGGGCAATGACATCCTCCAGCTGAATTGGCCCTGCTTCTCCAATGTGAGTCACAGCCCTGTGGAGGTGATGGGGACCTCAGGAAGGGGTATCCATCCCCTACTCATTGCCAGAACCTGACTGGGGGAACTGGGAGGGTATATGGGGTCCATCCTGAATGGACAATGAGTGAGCTGAAGAGTGGAGGAACATGGGGCACATACAGAGACCTTGTGGGCCATTTCTGCATCCTCCAGTTTCCTGGTGCCTTCATGGGGCAACGGGGTGACAAATGGGGACAGGTATGATGACTTGCTGGCATCCAACGTAAAGGCTTTGATCCCATTTCTGCTTGTTCTTTCCCCACGGGCAGATTTCTACCCGTCCTGCAGGGACCTATGAGATTGCGCATCTTCACGTCTCCATCCAGGGAGGTTCCCTGCAGGTCTCTGAGCAGAGAGAAGTCCTGGTGAAAAGCCTGGAGCTGGGGATCTTGGTGCAGACAGACAGGGAGGTCTACAAGCCTGGACAAACTGGTGAGGGGTAGTAGCTGCTGGGAGGGCTTGCAGCCTCTTGGAATGAGATCCCTGGGTCTGGGTCCTGGGCCCCAGTGCTCACTCCTGTTCCTGGCTTTGTTCCCTCCAGTGAAGTTTCGAATTGTCTGTTTGGATCAAAACTTCATTCCCGGCAACAGGGAGGTGAGATGGGGTTGAGGCACTGGGTGGGTGTGCAGAGGCGATGGGATCCCCGTGCACCCAAGACAATCAGTAGTGGCACAGTCCTCAGTGCCCCCACTAGCACAAAGGGGATGGGATCAGGGGGAGAATCCCCCAGACGCTGCAGGGATGTGGGCTGGGGGGTGGGACACAACTCTTCCCATCACTCCCAGCCTGAGTGCCTGGAGAGCAGCCTGAATTATTCCCTTTGCACTGTCCCTTTGCCCACCTTCTCTCTGTGTAGCTTTTATGCACCATCATAACACTTGCTGGTTTTAACCTCCTGGTGTGCTGCATTGCTCAGCTAATGCTGTTTGCAGAAGGTGATGGCTGTGGATGTGGCAGCAGGAGTTGGGCAATGACAGTGTCTCCAAGCCCTGCAGCCCAGCAACCTGCTCTGTAGGGGCCAACTCAGATGCCACAGACCCAGATTTGGCTACAAGCTCAGCCCTCTGTGCTTTGATCCTGCTAAATCTTTCCTCTCTCTCTTTCTTTGCAGCTTCCCTTGGTGGCTGTACAGGTGAGTTGAGCCTGATAGCTTCCCCAGGAAGATCAAAGGGCCCCCAGCACATGTGTGGTGCTGGGGACAAGGAATGGGAACAGGGACATCCCTGCTAAGGGTGACGAGAGACGTTATAGGGAGAGGGGAGAAGGGTTTGGGTTCCTCATCCACATTTCCAGCCCACTGGGGGTCAGCTCACTGTCTGCTGGCATGACAGGGGTCCTCTGGGGAGATGCTGCTGAGGGCAGGTTACAGAAAGACTTTGATCCCCTAAGCAACCAGTCCATGCTGGAGCATCCTCTGCCAGTTCCGGCTGCAGTAGCCAGGCTGGATCTTGGCTAAGACAAATCCTAGGGAAGAAATTTTTCTTCTGGAGCAGTGATGCCCTCAGGGTTGCTCTAAGCATGATGGCAGAGCAAAACCTCTGCTTCTTGTGAGGATACATGGGGTGACTTTCAGCACAGGAAAGACATGGAGCTGTTGGAGCAGGGCCAGAGGGGGCCATGGAGATACTGGGAGGGCTGGGGCCCCTCTGCTGTGAGGACAGGCTGGAGAGTTGGGGGAGTTCAGCATGGAGAAGACCCCGGGGAGTCCTTAGAGTCCTTTCCAGTCTTTAAAGGGGCTCCAGGAAAGCTGGGGAGAGACTCTTGATGAGGGAGGGGAGCCCTAGGACGAGGGGGAACAGTTTGACCCTGCAAGAGGGGAGATGGAGCTGAGATGTGGGGAAGAACTTCTTTGTGTGAGGGTGGTGAGAACATGGCCCAGGTTGCCCCGAGAAGCTGTGGCTACCCCATCCCTGGAGGGGTTCAAGGCCAGGTTGGAGGGGGCTTGGAGTCACTTGGTGTGGTGGGAGGTGTCCCTGCAGGGGGTGGGATGGGATGGATTTTAAGGTCCCTTCCAACTCAAACCATTCTGTGATTCTATGACTTGAGTCCTTGAGGTTGTCAACCCCCCATCTCCACAAGCCAGGGCTGACACCACATGTCCCCATGTGCAGGATCCCAGGGGGAACCACGTGGTGCAGTGGCGGAAGGTGAGCCCACAGCAAGGCATTGTGGACCTGTCCTTCCCACTGGTGGCAGATGTGACCCTGGGCATGTACATCATTTAGTTGATGGAGAAGAGACACTTCTTTACAGTGAAGGACTACAGTACGTGGGGATGAAGGCTGGGCTCTATATGGGGTATTTGGGAGCTATTCCATGGGGTGGCAAGAAACTCCCAAAGGAAGAAATGGGCACAATCCCATTCCCTGCTTGTTTTCCCCCAGGGCTGCCCCACTTTGAAGTGCTGATCCGGCTGCCCCGTGTGATGGTGAAGAATAAGATCCTGCTGGATGTCTGTGGGTGGTGAGTCAGAGAGCAGTAAGGCTGGCTGCTCCTGGGGTGATGCTCACCCTACAGCCTCCTCATCCTCCCTGCTTCCCGCTCCCTCCTGACAGGTACCCATGTGGGAAACCTTTCCAGGGAAGAGCTGTGGCCATGCTGTGCCACAATGATATTCTCCTGGAGGGATCTGAGGGAATCTGTCTTGAGTTCAGGGGACAGGTGAGGACAGCAGGAGGGGGATAAGGTGCAGGGATGTTGGCCCTGGAAATGTGTCCTCATCTCGGGATGTTTGGGCTGATGATGGCTGGGTGCATCATTCAGGCATTGTCAAGTGATCCAGCTCTTGTGTGAAAGTGTTGCAAACCCAAAGTCACCCCAAAGAAGGCAGAGCAGCAGAGCAGGGACTCTTGGGGTGGTCCTTGGGACAGGGTGGGCAGGAATAGGACAGCCAGATTCATGGCAGAGCATAGGACCAGTCCCAAGGGGGAAAGTCTGCAGGGCGCAAGGTTTGCAGGACAGGATGGAGGGAGTGAGAGGCCAAGGGTGACAGCAGATGACACTCGAGGGCCTGTCTGTGGGGCTGCTTCTAACGCAGGTTACTCTCTCCTTCAGACAGGGAGGAATGGCTGCTTCTCTACAGAGGTGCCAGCAGCTTCCTTCAACCTGACTGGCTCGTACAAAGCTGGATTCTGTGCCTGGGCATTGCTGCTGGAAGAGGGGACCCATGAGCACAGCCAAGCCAACAGCCAGCCAGTGATGTTCTTGGGTGGTGGCAACAAGAGTACGTGGTACAGTTGGAGTCAGTGCCACAATTGCTCTGGCTGGGCATCTCCATGGTCTCTGTCCTTCCCATCCATAGCATCAGCCACCTGTGCCCTTCCTTGCTTTGGTGACATTTTTCCTCTACTCCTGACTGCTGGAGAAATCCCTTGGGTCCTGAAGGCTGACTGGGGGTTTCTTCCCTTTCCAGCATCCCACCCCCAGATACCCCTCCATCATCCACCTCTCCTTCCCCACTCACTGCCACTCTGAGACTATTTAGTGTGCTTGATGAGTGCCTGCGGAGCTACCAGGGTGACTGTGTTTTTTCTTATTGGGTCTTTCTAACTTTGAATCCAGTTATAAATAGGCATTATCTGCCTGGGGAGGGGTTGCTCCTTAGATGCATCCTTAGGGTCACATAAAAAGCCCGATTTCAGTCCAGTCCAGCTGTGAATGGCAGACCCTTAGCCTTTCTGATTTGCTCACAGCCATTAAGAGGGACATTTTGGGGTAAAGCTGGACATTTCAGTAGCTCACAGCTCTTGGCTGAGCGTGGTCCTGCTCACACTACAGCTTCTGTCACACCTGAGGACCATTTTTGGGATGTTTGTTACCCAACAAGTGTGGCTTTGTGCTGTGCAAACTTTCCCCATTACCTCCAGACTGGATCTGTGCATCACCATGGTCTGGTAGCACTGGATGGGGAGGGGAGGGGAAAGCAGGCACCAGACCCCACTTCCCTGGGGGTGAATCACCAGGACAAATTGCTGAGTGCCTCACCCTCCACAGAGAAGCGTTGAACAGCCAAGCATATCTGTAAGTCTGTGTATGTAAAGGCAAGCATCGCCATCAAAACCACAGAAGAATTCTACAAGCCTGGGATTCCCTGCACTGGGATGGTAATGGGGGTTTCCCTGCACCCTGCAGGGCTCACCCTGCTGCACCCAATGCTCCCCATTCTGACCCCCAGCTCTACTGCCCACCCCCAGCCCAGGGCAACCCTACTTCCCTGCTGCTGCAGATGCTGCTGAAGGGAGCCAACAGCTCTGCCCTGGAAGGGAAGGAGTTCTTGCTCTTGGTTAACACTGGAGGAGAAACACAGAGGAAAACCTTGCTTATGGATGGGTAGGGAAGACCCTCCTTTGAGCTGGACACCTCTGGTTGGACTGATAAAGTCTCCCTGCATGTAAGTGACCCACATCCCTGTAAGGTCACAGTCCAGTTTCTCACAGTCCCACACCTCCCAGGCACCTTGGATTTAGTAAAGATCACAGAGGTTTTCTTACACAAAATCTTCCAAATCCTCCCCTTGACCCCACTTGGTCTTTTGCACTCACAGATTCCATGGAAAAGAGCTGCACATATTTATTAGCCCTCTTTGGTACCTTGATTACCTGTTGGACCCTGCAGATCTCGGCACCCTTCCAGCTCCCCTTGCACTGGGAAAAGGGGCTACACTCGCTTTTGATGCATTCAGCAAGTTCTTCCTATCATTCATTGCCCCTGCCTTACTGTTTTCATAATTCACTGCCAAATTTCAGGATCCTTTCTACCTCCACCCTCCAGGCACAGGATCAAATGGTTGTGGGATGCTTTTTCAGTTCTTACCATCTGCCCAACACATGCTGCTTAGCCTTGCCTCCCTCTTGCCATCTGCTGGCTACCCTTTTGAACATCCTTTGGACAAGGCCCGTGATGGCATGTAGCTCTATTTTTTGGTGCTGAAGGCAGCTGGATTGTGTTTTTGGGCATGTCCCTGCAAGGATGTCAGAGCAAAGCACAGGGCAGTCACAGCTGCTCTACAGATAAACGGCTCTTCTCCATTTACAGCCTCAATTTTCACTCCTCAGGGTGAGCTGAAGGCTGAGCCTCCAGCCTCAGAGCATGAAGGCAAGAACTATCTCAAGTACCAAAGTGTCCACCACCACCTTTATCCTATCTCACTGTACAACAAAAGTTTCCTGAAGATCTGCAGGGTGGAAAAGGAATTGCTCTGTGGCCAGCCCCAGAAACTCTGGGTGGATTACTTTTTTGATGAGAAGGCCATAGGGATTGAGCTGCAGACCATGGATGTGGTCTTCCTGGTGAGCCTTCACCTGGGGAGAGATGGGGGACTGCATGAAAGCAAAAACTCAGGGGAGGAAAATGAGCCTGTCTAGGGTGTGTGGTTAAGCCTTCCCCTCAAGCAGAAGCCATTTCCAGCCAGCCTGGGCATGAACACTTGGGTTCGGGACTCAAAGATGGACCCTGGAGCTGTTGGGTCTTGGGGCAATATTTCTATCCCTCCTGCAAGACGCATCCCTGATTCTGTCTGAGCATCCTCCACAGGCTCCCCTCATTTGCTTATGCTGATTCCCTGCTCAGCATTGGTTTTATTGTTCTCATCTTCTCTGCTGTAGGTCTTAACCAAAGGGACCATTGCCACCACCCTTAGGAAAGAGCTGCCTGCAGCAGCTGGTCCTGAGGCATGGACGGGCTGCGAAGGGCTCTGCTCTCCATTCCTGGTCCTCATCTCCCTCTCCCCTCCTTTCCCAGGCTTAAGAGGCTTCTTCTCCCTGGAGCTGCCCTTTGGCCCTGAGCTGGCACCCATGGCCAAAGTGGTGGGCTATGTGGTGCTGCCCAATGGCGAGATGGTGCCTGACAGCATTGAAGTTAACATGGCCAAGTGCTTCACTAATGAGGTGAGTGGAGGTTGCCAGAGTCAGGGGAGCTGCTGCAGGGCTTGGTGGGGAGATGTGGGCACTGAGCCTCACTCTTCAGTGGAGCCTTTCCTCATGCCCTGCAACTGGTTGGTCCCAGACTCTCTTTTTGGGGAAGGCTTTCCTTCCTCTCTCATTCCCGTTGCTGCTGCAAACCATCTCCTGGCATTGAATGCAATATTTCACTCTCCATCCTCTGCTGGCATTTGGGGTCAGGCTGCAGTTCAGAGGTCCTTCCTGGGGCCAGCTCCTCNCTACCACCACCCACAGACTTTGGGGCTCTGCAGGGGACATTGTGCATTGCTGGCTGGGGTGTGGCTGAGCTGCAGACTTGCTCTGTGGTGCTTCCTGGGGTTGAAATCTTGCAAACAGGGTGTGGGGGGTGCGAAGCCTCCCGTGCTCTTGGGGAGAAGAGACATGGGTCAGTGGAGGGTCCCAGCAGAGGGGCTGGGGCTGGTGGCAGGGCAGAAGTGCTGCAATGCCCAGGGAGGTGCAGAAGCTGCAGGGTGATGCCAGGGGCAAAAGGGGTTGGAGCTGGGCCAAGAGCATTTCATGTCTTTCTCAACCAAAGTTCACGTGTTTGGTTTAGGTCTTTCACTTATTCCCGATGCTTTATAAAGATACTTATCCTTTTGAAGACCCTGATTCATCTCACTGTGGGTTAAAAGGGTTTGGATTTCCTGCTCCACCCATTAACTGTTATGATGTGCCAGGGAACAGCAGGAGGGATTGCTACAAGACTGCTGCACAGGGAGGTACTGCTGTCACCCACTCAGACTCCTACGGCCTACTGCAGGTATGAGCCCTCCAGCCCTGCCTGACCCTCCTCTTCCTCCCAGGAAGGATGACTGAGGATGCTGGGGGCACCCAGCCTGCATCTGTACTCATGGTCATTGCTCTCTTACATTGCCCCAAATAACATGCCCTGCCTCTTGCTTCGCCAGCCTGGGACAGACACATGAAATGTGTCCATCAGCACAGGCACAGAGGTGTTTCACAGCGATGGGGTTAAACTCTGCTCTTCCTGTCATAAATCTGGGCTTGGAGTAACTGGCATGGATTGGCCTGGCATTTCCCTGCTTTTTTTGGGGTGTGCGTGTGTGTGTGTCTCCCAGCAGCAACAATCCCAGGGGCTGGGGCTGTTGGGGAATGGAGCAGGCAGAGCAGGTCTTCCCAACTGTCCCTGGTGCAGCAGCTTCCCCTGGCACAGATATTCTTTTCCTTCCCTCCTTTGGGAGCTCTGTTCTGGCATGGGGCTTTAAGTGCATGTCAATTCCTCCCTTCAGAGAGGGATGGAAAAGGTGTTTTGGTATTTCTGGCCTTCAGTGTGGTTCTGTTCTCTCTGTGTCGTGTTTCAGAACACAGATTTGAAAGTTGTCACCAACACTCAGCTGGGCTGTACATCAAGCACCCAGTTCACAAGCTCTTCATACTTCCAAGGTATGTGGAGAGAGTCCGTAACAGCCTCCATGGTGGCTGCAGCGGGACAGGTGGGGACATCCTGCCCCATTCCATCCTTTCTGGCAGCATGTCCAACTCGTACTCCTGTTTGCAGGAGAGGAACTGGAGGAGGATGAGCAGGCACATGTGATGCAGGACAAAGGGATGTGGACAGATTTACTAGAGACATGGCTGTGGGAGTTGGTCCCTGTGGGGTGAGTGAGGAGCCCCAGCAGACCTTCAGCCAGGAGGCTGCCCTTATTGCATCAGCTTTATCTCTGGGTGCAGCTCCCAGATCTCTTAGTGAAGTGTCTGTGTATTCAGGAGTGACACTGAGACATGTCCACCCCCTTGGACCTCAGTGCTGACCCTCAGAGACATCTGGGCAGGTTGAGTCCTGGGGGCAGGGCATACTGTAAGAGTTAAGAGCACTGATGCTACCTCTGCCCTTCCCCAAGGATGTGATGGCCACTGATGGTCCTAGAGGAAGGGATGGACCTAGAGGATAGGGGTTGGCATGTTCCTGCTGGCTTTGCCCATCAGAACCAGCCCGCAAGGTCTGTTTATCTTCTGCCCTGTGGGGATGGTGGCTCTGCAGAGATGACGGTGCCGGTGCCTGATGCCATCACTGAGTGGGAAGCTGGGATGTTTTACACATCCCCGTTGGGCTTGGAGCTGGCCCCTGCCACCACTGTCATGGCCTTCAAACCCTTCTACGTGGAGCTGGCTCTGCCTTATGCTGTGGTCCTCCATGAAGCCTTCACCCTTGTGGCCACCGTCTTCAACTACCTGCGGCAGTGCTGTGGGTGAGTGGAGCTGTGGTCTGGTGGGGACTGATGGAGCTGTGGCTGTGGTCTGGCAGGTTCAGGTGATGCTGGTGGAGTCAGAAAAGCTGGAGGTGTCAGCCGACAGATGAGGAGGCATACAGAAACTATGTCTGTGCAGATGAAGAGAGGACCTTCTGGTGGAACATGCAAGCCACCAGGCTGGGTATGGAGAGGATGATAAAAGGGCTGGAGAGCAGGGAGGTGACCCCAGTGGGTGAGAATCATAACAGAATCATGGAATTGTCCCAGGTTGGAAGGGACCTTTCAGATCATCAAGTCCAACCACCAACCCAACACTTCCCAAACCACCACTAACCCATGTCCCTCAGCACCATGTCTGCTCAGCTTTTAAACACCTCCAGGGATGGTGACTCCACCATCACCCTGGGCAGCCTCTTCCAGCATTTGATAATCCTTTCAGTGAAGAAATTTTTCTAAATCCATCCTGAACCTCCCCTGGTGCAACTTGAAGCCATTTCCTCTTTTCCCATTGCCTGTGACTTGGGAGAAGAAACCAACCTCTCCTGGCTACGCCCTCCTTTCTGGGAGTGGTAGAGAGCGAGAAGGTCTCCCCTCAGCCTCCTTTTCTCCAGGCTGAACACACCCACCTCCCTCAGCCTCTCCTCACCAGACTTGTGCTCCAGACCCCTCACCAGCTCTGCTGCCCTTCTCTGGACCTGCTCCAGAACCTCAGTGATTTGCAAAACTCCTCTTTGTCACTGCTTTTCTGGCCCTTTCCTTCCTCTCCCCTTTCCTTTCCCTTCTCCACTCTCCAGCCTCTTCCCTGCATTTCCCTGGATGGCTCTGAGCTGGAGCCAGTCTCTGAGGCAGTGTCACAGCAACATTTCCCATCTGCCCCCTCAGGGAAGGTGAATGTCACTGTCATCGCCAGGGCCCTGCACACCTAGAAGCTTTGTGGCACCGAGGTGCCCGTGGTGCCAGCCCACGGGCAGGTGGACACCGAGACAAAATTCCTGAGGGTGAAGGTGAGCAGAGTGAGGTGGTGGCTTCCACCATCCTCTCAGTGAGAGCTGAGCACTCAGAGCACCTCCTCATCCTTCAGCCAGGCTGGATGGTGCCTGTGGGTGCCATGAGGTGTGGGGAGAGCATCAGCACCCAGAGCAAGGGGAAAGTGTGTCTGTGCTTAGGTACTACCAGTAGGATGGTGTCTTTCCTTCCCTTTTTGGGTGAGACTGGTAGACTTAGGGCTTCTGTGTGACGTGCAGTTTGCTCCCCTCAACACACTGTGCACAGAGCTATTCTGAGGACAGTCTGGGTGGCCCTGAGCTCTCCCAGTGTGTCAGAGGAGATGGGCTGCTCTTGGGAACGGGGTCCAGGCAGCAGGTGTGGTGAAGAGAGGCATTCCTGGGACAGAGGAGGGCAGGCTGACTCTGATCCTGGTCTCATACACCCTGTATTCTTGGTTTTAAAGTCTCCAAAACAGATGTGAAAGGAAATTGCAGTTGCCTTGCTGTCCCTCTGCTCCTGACCCATTGTGCCCCACCATGTTGCCATGATCTCAAAGGCTGGCAACCTCTTCCCACCCCTTTGTCCTGTTACCTGACCCCACAGGAGCCACAACATGGTTGAGATGAGGTCTCCAAAACCCATCCCTGCTCCCCAGGAGCCATTCCACGTGGGCTGAGGGCTTCCCAAGGAGCAGGCGCTTTGCTGCCCACTATGGAGTTGTGGTTTCGCTTGAGGTGATGCCAATGCGATCCCATAGAGGGGGGACTAGGGCTGGTGCACTGGCCCCAGGCTGACTAAAAGCCTTGGGAGATCAGAGCAAGATTAATTGCTGGGTATGGAAAGGATGCTCAGAGCTGTCCAGAGCGCAGCCCTGCTCCTGTCCCTGCTCAGTCAGGGTTAAAAATAAAGGAAAAATGCAAGCAGATGTGGCAAAATGTTTTTCTTGCGAGAAAATTCCTTTTCTTTGTGCTCTTTCCCACCATCACTGGCCAAATCCAACCCTCTGTCCCAAAACCAGACTTTGTGTTTGGAGCTCAGCTTTCCTGTTCCCCTTAATGATAGGTCAGNTTTATCTTCTGCCCTGTGGGGATGGTGGCTCTGCAGAGATGACGGTGCCGGTGCCTGATGCCATCACTGAGTGGGAAGCTGGGATGTTTTACACATCCCCGTTGGGCTTGGAGCTGGCCCCTGCCACCACTGTCATGGCCTTCAAACCCTTCTACGTGGAGCTGGCTCTGCCCTATGCTGTGGTCCTCCATGAAGCCTTCACCCTTGTGGCCACCGTCTTCAACTACCTGCGGCAGTGCTGTGGGTGAGTGGAGCTGTGGTCTGGTGGGGACTGATGGAGCTGTGGCTGTGGTCTGGCAGGTTCAGGTGATGCTGGTGGAGTCAGAAAAGCTGGAGGTGTCAGCCGACAGATGAGGAGGCATACAGAAACTGTGTCTGTGCAGATGAAGAGAGGACCTTCTGGTGGAACATGCAAGCCACCAGGCTGGGTATGGAGAGGATGATAAAAGGGCTGGAGAGCAGGGAGGTGACCCCAGTGGGTGAGAATCATAACAGAATCATGGAATTGTCCCAGGTTGGAAGGGACCTTTCAGATCATCAAGTCCAACCACCAACCCAACACTTCCCAAACCACCACTAACCCATGTCCCTCAGCACCATGTCTGCTCAGCTTTTAAACACCTCCAGGGATGGTGACTCCACCATCACCCTGGGCAGCCTCTTCCAGCATTTGATAAACCTTTCAGTGAAGAAATTTTTCTAAATCCATCCTGAACCTGCCCTGGTGCAACTTGAAGCCATTTCCTCTTTTCCCATTGCCTGTGACTTGGGAGAAGAAACCAACCTCTCCTGGCTACGCCCTCCTTTCTGGGAGTGGTAGAGAGCGAGAAGGTCTCCCCTCAGCCTCCTTTTCTCCAGGCTGAACACACCCACCTCCCTCAGCTTCTCACAGGACTTGTGCTCCAGACCCCTCACCAGCTCTGCTGTCCAGAGCGCAGCCTTGCTCCTGTCCCTGCTCAGTCAGGGTTAAAAATAAAGGAAAAATGCAAGCAGATGTGGCAAAATGTTTTTCTTGCGAGAAAATTCCTTTTCTTTGTGCTCTTTCCCACCATCACTGGCCAAATCCAACCCTCTGTCCCAAAACCAGACTTTGTGTTTGGAGCTCAGCTTTCCTGTTCCCCTTAATGATAGGTCAGAGGGGCTATACTTTCACTTTGCTTTGCAGAACAACAAACTGAGACCAAAGCAGAGAGACCATTCGTTTAATGGGCACCAACGCAGCAGAAGAAGCAGTGCAATGCGGGGTCAGTGGTGCCTTGTCCTGAGGGGCTGAGAGTCAACACATGCTACCTCCTCCTCTGAAATAACCAGCACCAGCAAATGACAGATCCTCTGTGCAATATTTCCCCTTGGCCAGCCCCACAGACACTGCTTGGAGAGGCAGAGGTCCTCCCCACTCCCAAATCAATCTGCTCTTGGCCATGCTGCACCCTGTCCAGTACTCAGAGGGGCTCAGTGTTGTACCAGCCCCTGGATGTTCAGTGGGGCATTGACCCACCCCTTGGGTAGCAGGATGGATTCAGGGCCATGCTTCCCCTTGTGTCCATGGGGATGGTGGGGGCCAGTCTCCTCTGGACACTGACACTGCTCTTGAAGGGCAGAAAGGTGGACACGGGGCTGTATCCAGCAACACTTGAGCAGGGCAGGTGTGGGGACAGCAGCTGTGGTCAACCCAGAGCCCATGGGAAAGGTCTTCCCATGGTGCGTCCTGTGTTCCCAAAGGAAGGGGATGGCAGAAGCCCAGAGCAGGGGATGCACTCACGACAATCTGTGGCTGTCTCGGAGCTGCCACAACTCTCCCCAGTTCCCACCAGGACAGAAGGAGGAAGCTCAGACCCGTGTCCTGGGCAGTGTCCGGCTCCTGGGCACAGTGCACAGAGGAATGAGAGCAGGTGCCTATGGGAACCTCACCTCAAATTGCAAAAATCCATCAGAGCCTTGAACCCAGGAGGCTGTGGGCAGACAGTAAACATTGCCTTGGCTATACCTACAGGCCTATGCTGGATCCTTCTGCCAACCTGTGTTTGCTTGCTGGGTGAAAAGCAAAGATCACGCTCCAGATCCTCCTGCAGAGGAGCAGACACGGATCTACAGCAATCCAACACTTAGTTTTAAGCTAATCTCACAGCTCTTGCTTTCATCAGGATTTAAATAAGGAGTAAATAATTTTGATCTCAAGACAGAGAATTGGCACCAGATATTGAAATCCCATTAATTTTCTTCAGTTTAACAAGGGAAAATGTCAAGAACCACTCTTCTCAGTGGTTGCCAGTGACAGGATGAGGGGCAACGGGCACAACCTGGAACATAGAATGTTCCATTCAAATATGAGAAGAAACTTCTTTATGGTGAGGGTGACAGCACTGAAACAGTCTGCCCATGAAGGTTTTGGATTCCTCTTCTCTGGAGATTTTCCAGACCTGCCTAGGTGCAGTCCTGAGTACTGTGCTCTGGGCAATCCTGCTTTAGCAAAGGAGTTGGACTTGACGATCTCTAAAGGTCCCTTCCAACTCTGACAATTCTGTGATTCTGTGATGTGGTCAAGACAGCTCCACTGCTTTCTCTGCATATGTATCTATTAATGATATAACATGACAGTGCTATGAATGTGACCCTGCCTATAATTAGACTGATATAGGGAATAGACTATCTCGACTGAGATTTTTCTTATAAAACCTTTGTCCCAGGTCACGCATAATTAGCTTGGACGATCGTCAATCAATGACTAGGCAGATTAGTCTTCAGGAGTACATCCAAGTTTAATCTGTTTTAGGATCAAGTTATCCCCATTTCTGGAAAGGTGACAGTAAAATTTCAGATCAAAGAAGTCCTACGTTGTAATCATAGGTGTCAAAGATCTGCCTCACACTCTTTTAATAAACCAACTAATTAATTAAACCTCTACTTTAACTTAATACAAGTTCCTCACAAGCTTATTTATCCATCAGTTTCAGAAATCTGAAATACAGGTGGATCTTTAGGAACATAAGACAGGACTCACAGCTTGTTGCTTTCAGAGGGCAGGCTCACCCTCTGATAGCCTGTCAGTCAAATATTTGAAGGAAATTCAATGTGATGCATCCAAAAGAATTCCCAGGCATGAACCAGTTTTCTCACAAGGGAAACTGAATGAAGAGGGGGCTGTGTGCTTTAATTGGCACCTGGCAGAGGAAAAAGCATGTTGCTGAATCTGTCCAGGGCAGTAGAATATTAACAGACCAGGCCAGCCCAGCTGCTGAATGTAGAAGGACTTGCTATATCAGGGAATTGCAGTGGAAGTGTCAGGCTAAAAAGGTGGAGCAGACCAGGAAGTCAGTGACAAGTATGAATCAGAATGGAGCAGTGTGCTATGGACTAGCCTATAGCATGGTAAACCTGCAGCTTAACAGGGAAAGTAGGAACTCTATTTAGAGATACTAAGCTGCAGGTCAGATTTGATATGACCAGGACATGGGGCATCCAAGCTTCTAAGAAATATATATGGACCAGGCTAGGCAAAGAGTGCAAACAAATCTGCCAGAACAGGGCAGCATTCCTAAGGATTAGGGCAGTGGGCAAAATATGAAGCCAGAGAAGTTTAGCTCTGATGCAAAAGTGAATCAAGCCAAGGAAGGAGATGAAGGTCAATCATCTGGCCACACTATTCTCCACTGCCAACGAATTTCCAAGCGGTACACTAAGCCATCTTCAGAAATAACTCCAGTAGTGCTTGTGAGATCTGCATTCTGATGAACGCCCCCACAACGCTCCTTTCGGCAAGTAGCAGCTCTGGCACTTGGTGCTCTTGTCGCTGGAAACGGTCCCTGCGGCACATACTCAGGCTACTGCTTCCATCTGCTGCCCACCGGCGTTCATTGCAAGTTACTTCTTGTCTGTGACCCGGCAGGAAGAGCAGGAAGAAATCTTTCCCGAGCCCTTCTGCACCGGGGGTACCCATCTAAAAGGAGGACTTAAACAGCCGAGAGTCACTATGGAGGTACTAGATCAAAGAAGATGTTGCATTATGGCCAGGCATCCTGAAACTCTTGGTGACAGAATGTGACTGAATGAGACCGAGATGGTTTTAACATGAACGTAGCATACCAGAGGTCTAGGTGAAGAGAGGAGCTCCAGATCAGACAGCTGGCTATGTGCTCACATTGCTCAAGCGTGTCGTGATCAGGACCAAATATAGCTTAGCAGGTGAAAGACCATACCAGAGCAGCAGGTGGCCCGAAAGTGCTTGATCAGGCAACAGGTTGGATGCTGGCAGTCTATAGACTGGTGTGGTGTGGAATGTGCAGGCTGAAGCAGCAATGGAGCAAGATAAAGAAATGCTGTGATTTGAGTTCAGGAGATCAAATCAGAGCACATTATAGACCTGAGGAATGAAGCAAGGCTTATTTCAAAACACGTGGGGAGAAGGGCAAACAGCAGTACATACTGGGTGATGCTGAGGAGAGCAGTGTGTTGACATTGATAAACATGATCAGATGAGTCAGTTTCATCTTAAAGACCAGCCTGAAACAGTGGTTTAATATAAGCATCTCTACATACCAACAGGAATCTTACAGACTCCTACAGTCAAAGTCATCAGAGATTCTTTGCTGCAGCTGTCTTCCCAGGCAAATCTGGAGACACTTTCAAATGTGATTAGCTCATAAAGATGGAACAGGCTATGTTCTGCAAGACAGACACTTCTGGGTTTCAGCAGGAACACTCTCCCATACACACTTCTTCCTGCTGTGCACTTCTGGTTCCACTTGCCCCAGACCACCAATTGAGGCAACCTCTCTTGAGGTACTTCTTTCATCTTCCTGGTAACCTCTTGCATGTGAATATGCTCAAGGCCATTTTTCTTATCTGCACCTACAGTGTTTGGTAACAGTTTTCTCTGCACAACAAAAGTATCATGCTGTAGATGCACACTGAAAATTGTGAAGAAAAGAATTCCAAATGGTTTTGCATGTGTGTTTATCAACAGAGCACAGCTGATGCTGACTGTCACAGCTCCATTTGCTGGGCGCTGTTGAAGTATACCAGTAAATGCCATGTAAGGACACTAATTGCTTTCAGATGGCAGTCTCCTTTGATTGCTTTAAAGAGGCCCAGACTGAAAGTTATAGCCTAGAAAAAGGGCCATTCCTGACCTGGTCCTGCTATGCCATGCATTGGGTGTGCTTAGTGCAGTGCTTCTGGACTGGAAAGGGGAAGTCTGTAACTCAGAATGATATGGTCCCATTCCCCTTTCACTCTTAGGTACTCTCCTAATGTTTACTTGTAGATACTGTTTTAAAAAAGGGAAACAGCACCTTGATAGGAAGGTAACAATTTTTAATATACTTCCCTATGTACTTCTATTGGTGAGAAAGAGGAGGTTTAGTGTGAGGATTTCCAGGGCACTCTTTGCTAGCTTGCACTAGGAGATACAGGAGGATATCCTTCCCTGCTGGTTCCCACAGAGATATTTTGGGTTTATGCTGTGGCTTTGAACTTTTGAGCCTGACTCAGTAAGGGTGCATTAGCTTTGGTTAAAGCAATTTACACTGGACAGGAATATTATTTGTGATCTCTGTCCCTTGTGGAGAAGCAATCTTTGCTGCCTTTAGTCCTTGCTCCTTGGAATTGTTAAATAATGTTATGCATGCTCTGGCCAGGGCTAAGAAAAGTCCTATTTCCATGCAGTTGCACATTTTCCCAGTGACCCCAATGCAATGTCCTGCATCCCCTGGAGCTGGTCAAGGATTTTTGAAAAGCCCTAACTCTCCAGCTCTGATGTTATAAGGGTGTAAAATCAGAGATAGCAAGTGTTCCCAGTCTCATCTAGTTTTAGATTGATGTGATCCTGCTTTTCCTGCAGACAATGAAATATTTGTGTTCAGTGAAAAACTAAGAGCAATTAACTGGAGCTAACAAGGACTTTTGGGATTAGACACACTCCTGAGACTAGAAACTTTCCTAGCTGGTGATTGGCCCTCTCCCCAATTCTCTACAGCCCAGTGCCTCCCCTGGGAGGGACACAGCTAAGCACAAAAGCCTAGTTAAAACTTGGAGAAACTCCACAACTTTGGGACAAATGCACTCAGCTTGGAAAGAAACTTGGAAAGAAACTTCACTAGGGACAAGAGGGGGACAAGAAGCAAGGGATGTGAGAAATGCAGAGAAGAAGAGCTGGAGAAACTGAAAGACAGAAGCAAATTTAAGCTATTTTTAATACCAGTGGGAAAACCCAAGGTCCAAATCCTGCTGCTATACGCTTTGCATTGTCCATACATTGACATGAATGTAAAATTTGGCATGTCTCTGTTTCTCATCTAGTGTCTGCACCATTATCCTAGTATTCATGGTTCTTCCCTTTTCCCGAGGTATTACTTAAAAAAAAAAAGAATTATTCAGATGATTCTGCATATTCCTTTAGTACTGGGGAGACAGGAATCCTTTCCACCTGCTTCTCACAACTCAGTGTGATGAGCCTGCTGTATGGCTATGCCATAGATGTATATTTAAAAGACTGACCAAGTGACATTGCAAACCCTAACCTAGCAGTTACAATTTTATAGCATTGTATCTCCCATGCTTAACTCTTTAAATTATAAACTGAAGAACAAGGAAGTGAGAATTGCACCAGATTCATTTGCTGAAAATAATAGGGCAAAATACATGACCTTCTCAAAACTGCTTCCCAGTTTCATGCAAATTGGCAGTGTAGGTGTTAACAGAGCACTTCAGGGGTGCAAGATTCATTGGTGTGTTACGATAGGAAGTTTCAGATGTTCATTGGGTTGCTTGCAAGAAAGACATCAGACTGGTTTGTGCTTAGTCTATGTCCTGAGGAGGTTAGGGTAAGGAAGATTCTGTGTCTGCTTGGGAAGACTTTTCCTTAGTCATCTAAACTGGTGTATGCTCTTCACTTATCTCCTCCCACTAGCGTTGTTTATGATACTGCCTTTACCTGTCTGTTGTTTTCTGTTTAAAGTAAAATATTGGTTGCTGATCTAAACAATCCCCACACATAAGCAGAGAAAGGTAGTAAACCGTATCTCTAATATCTCATTTTTCTAAGAAACTTGGGTGTAGATGCCAGCCAATATTAACTGGTGCTCAGTAAACTGTGAACTCAAGCCATGTTAATGACTAAGTCTTAGCACAGAACGGGTCTCCATGTATAAGACAGAATGTTGCCTTTCCTGCAGTGTGAGCTGGTATTTGAGGTAGGGCAGCCACTAAAGGTCTTTGATATGTAACCCTACCAGCAATATATTCACCAAAGGAAAAAGTGGCATGAGAAAGGGAAAAAAAAGATCCTTAGATCTGTGCCCACTTCTATGTATGTGACCAGGCAACGTACTTCTAGGAAGAATCAGTTCTGCATTTTAGATGCCCAGTGTGATAGCTATATCATAAATGAGAGGTTTATTCTATTTTAGATATGTCCCAAAATCTAATGGGAACAGAAAACAAGACAGAAGTGACAGAATTTCTACTGCTGGAATTGCCTCAGACACGTAAAGTACAACTCTTCTTCTTTCTCCTTTTCCATGTCATTGTCCTTCCAGTAAACAGTTTCAGCATCCTCAGTCAGGGGAGATCCACAGTTAGACTCCCCAATGTACTTATACCTAACTAATCTGGCTTTTCTGGATATCTGTTGTTTTTGTATTACTCCACCTAAGTTGCTGGCTGATTTCTTCTCACAACAGAAGACCATCTTTTCTAGAAGCTGAATAGCACAGCTCTTCTTCCTCCATTTCCTGGGTGGAGCTGAGATCTTCCTGCTCATAGATATGGCCTTTGACAGATGTGTGGCGTTGCATTTGTCATTCATCTTCCTACTGTACCCCTTATGAACTAGACAACTTCTTTTCTGATGTTATCATTCTGCTGATTTCCTATGGTGTCCTACCAGACCATCTGAGAACAGGTATCTCCAGAGGGAAGAGAAAAACAGCATCTACCTGAACCGTGCATATCATTATTGTCTTTGTTACGTTTGGACCATCTTATTGTAGTTTTGGCTTGACTGGCCACTGAAAATCATAGCAGATGTTCTCCTCCACCTCCCGCTCCAAGGAGAGGAAAGAGGGAGAGAGAAAGAGGACTTTAGAAGACACTGAACCATTTTAATGAAAACATTAACAATAAAATAAAAAAGATAATTATGAAATATATACCAAAGCAGTATTCAGCTCTTGGGATGAGAGTCACATCACCAGCAGGCCCTAGCTCAAACCCATAATACATGTACTGCCAGCCTTTCTGCAGCTTGCCCCTGGACAAGATGGTGATTGCGTTTCACACCCTTGTTTTTTCCCCTCATGAACCCCATATCTATACCCTGAGAAACAAGGAGATCCTCAGTAGCATCTTGCAATATTTGATGCAGTACTCTCTGGGGAGATGGAAATAGAAGGAAAATGCATTCATAAAGTACTAAATAATATTATTTTTTTTTATATGAAACTCTTCTCCATTCAGATTTAGGTCTGTCAATGGTTCAGAATATTAGTGTAGAGTTATTTTGACAGAACAGGGATCCAACATCTGCAAAATCATTAAAATATTAGCAATGACTGAAAAAGCTGAGGGACAGTTTAGGACCACTTCTAGGCATTTTCCTTCTAAGCATTTGACAGTAGCTTGGTTAGGTCTTTTTTTTTTTCTTCTTTTCTTTTTCAACATTTGTTTTCATGATGTATGAAAACAGTTAAGCTTCATCCAAAATTAAATTACATAAATGGTCTAAACATCCATGGTAAATTCTTTTACTTATACATTCCATAATCCATCTTTTTGCTCCCTTGTTTATTTATAACTATATTTAGATCAGTATATAAATAAACAAGAAATAATTACAAATAGATCTGTCCCCTTCTCGGTTTTACTGTTTAGTACCTCTTAGCATGCAGCCACAAAATCATGGCATTCATATCACCCATGTTCATAAAGTGTTACCCATGTTGACACATGGGCTAGTCATTTCAACAGAGACAACAAGCATTATTATGGTGTGATTAAGTTCCTCTTCAAGTAAATAAACTATTGCACTATTTCATGCACATTTAGAGCATAACAAGGAAGAGGACTATCAGAGTCTCAGGACTATCAGGTGCCAAATGGGGATTCACAAATGACCTTGGATAAAAGGTACAGGATGTTGTACAGGTTGTATTGGGTTTACGTGACAACATTTTGGCAGCAGCATGAAAGGGGAGCTGCAGGGTGGCTTCTGTGAGAAGATGTCTGCAGTTTCATCTGGCTCCAAGATCCACTGCTGGCCAGGACGGAACCAATAGCTACAGTGGTAATATCTTCTGTGATAGGAAATTATCCATCAGCCAGGCTTCTAGTGTGACATATTACATTGTTTTTGTATCAGAATAATTTACAGTCAGGTGCAGTTCAGTCATCAAAACATCCTCATGAATGGGAAGGAGACACCTCCACATAGAAAAAATTTTGTGATATCTTCTTTTCTGGACTTCAGTGCAGCAATACCAACTGCATTGAACAAGCTGTAGTTTTCTTACTCAACTACATTTCAAGGAGGAAACTTCTCACTACTGTCTTTGTTCACTGTATCATTAGCTTAGGAGCTTACTGGTGTGAAGAGCAGCCTGTGCCAACAATCTTTCTCAGAATCTCTTTTACCTCCTTATTCCTCAGACAATAGATTAGAGGGTTCAGTGCTGGAGTGAATACAGCATAAAAGACAGACACTATTTTATTGAGGTTGAATGGATGGATCCTCCTTGGCCTGGCATACATGAACAGGGTAGCTGAGAAAAAGATAATGACTACAGTGAAATGGGATGTACAAGTGGAAAAGACTTTTCTCCTTCCCTGGGCTGAAGGCATACACAAGATAGTTGACAAGATACAGCAGTAGGAGAAAACAATGATTAAGAGAGGTATGAGCAGGACCACTAAGGCTAGTACAAAGTCCACCGCTTCTGCAAGGGACATGTCAGTGCAGGAGAGATTCAGGACCGGAGAAATATCACAAAAGAAGTGGTTTATGACTTGTGGACCACAAAATGTGAGGCGTGAAATAAAAGACACCTTGACCAAGGAAATGGAAAAGCCTACTCCCCATGACAGAATCGACAGCTGAAAACACAACTTGTGGGTCATGATGGCTGGGTAGTGCAGGGGACGGCAGACAGCCAAATAGCGGTCATAGGCCATTACAGCCAAGAGGACACATTCAGTGCACATAAGGGAGATAAAGAAGTATAACTGGGTCATGCAGCAGGAGAAGGAGATGGTCATGCTCTGTGACCAGAACCCAAACAAAAGCCTAGGCAATGTTACTGAGACATACCAAATCTCCAGGAACGACAAGTTCCCCAGGAAATAATACATAGGCTTTTGGAGGTGACGGTTCCTTTTCACTACAAAGATGATGATTGCATTCTCAGTGATTGTTACCATGTAAGTGACCAGAAAGACCAGGTAAAGTAAGGTCTGGACCTGCAGCCCATAGGAAAATCCCAGAAGAATGAACTCATTGATAGCAGTTTGGTTCTTCATTCCATATTGGGTGTCCACAGCTACCTCTGCAGTTGTCAAAGCAGAAGAAAAAGCAAGTGTAAGAATTCCACAAAAGCAAGGGCACTTAATAAACTGCTTCCTGTCAAATGAGTGACACAGTTTTTGTTTCCAACTACCTGTTAGTTTGCTTTCAGTAGCAACACGAGAAAAACAAACTGAAACTTTGTAAGAAAGGCTCCAGAAGACCTCTGTAATACAATTTTCCTGTAGGATAGGGTATGGAAGGACACAGAGATTTTGGTTGCTGATGTTCACAAAACAGCACCACAAGATTTCAGGTGCTGTATAGATAAAAAGACTAAAATCATAGATGTATTAATAAATAAACATATAGTTTTCAAAATACAGAACTTTCTTCATTTCCTACAAGGAAATTGAACTCTATTTTTCAGTGACAGCATGAGGCTTATCAGAAGAGACTGCAGTAGACATTACAACTCTGTAGTTCATGTTTCAGCAAGAAATTTTTAGTGAACCTGAAGACTGGCTTCTCCAGTAGATGTTTCATATAACTTGTATCAAACACCAGTGTGAAAAAGAATAATTCTTCCTCGTTTTCAATTTACACTTAATTCTGTTTTATCTGGTCAACTCTTTAATAACTTACAGTAGATATGGCAAGTTTCTATTGACTGTTTTGTTCTAGGTTCCTTTTATTAGCAATCACTATCTGGTTAAGGCATTAATTGAGCATTGGTAGCCTAGACTATAATATTGTCTTTATATATATATATGTCCTTTTGAAATCATAGAATTTTATAGCTTGGAAGGGACCTTTAAGATTATCTAGTCATACCATCTACCTCAATGTGATAAAAAGTAGTTATAGAGAG
Source organism: Jacana jacana (assembly GCA_013400555.1). NCBI lineage: Eukaryota > Metazoa > Chordata > Aves > Charadriiformes > Jacanidae > Jacana > Jacana jacana. Next base: position 6,282 of record VZTM01030721.1, on the reverse strand, counting down.
CCATGAAGTCTCCCCTCAGCCTCCTTTTCTCTAGGCTGAACAACCCCAGCTCCCTCAGCCACTTCTCATAAGACTTATTCCCCAGACTCTTCACCAGCTTCATTGCCCCTCGCTGGACCTGCTCCAGCACCTAAATGTCTTTCTTGTAGTGAGAGGTCTAAAACTGTACTCAAGGTGGGTATCTCACCAGTGTACTCTCACCAGAGTACAGGGGAACGATCACATCCTGAGTCCTACTCACCACGCTGTTCCTGATACAGACCAGGATGCTGTTTGCCTTCTTGGCCACCTGGCTACAGTGCTGGCTTACATTCAGCCAACAGTCGACCAACACCCCCAGGTCCTTTTCTGCCAGGCAGCTCCAGCCACTCTTCTCCAAGCCTGTAGCGCAGCATAGGGTTGCTGTGTACCAAGGGCAGGACCTGGCACCCGGTCATGTTGAACCTCATCCCATTGGCCTCAGCCCACTGATCAAGCCTCTCCATACCCTTCTGCAGAGCCTTTCTACCAGGTCTAGCAGGTCAGCACTCCCACCTAACTTGGTGCTGTCTGCAAACTTACTGAGGGTGCACTTGGTCCCCTCATCATTGATAAAGATGTTAAAGAGAACCAGTCTCAATACCGCACCCTGGGGGACACCACTCATGACCAGCCACAAACTGGATTTAACACCATTCACCACCACTCTCTGGGCCCTGCCCTCCAGCCAGTTTTTAACCCAGAGGAGAGTACTCCCATCCAA
>VZTM01030720.1:0-10260 GCA_013400555.1 Jacana jacana | reverse complement strand
GTGAGATTTTAATGAAGAGGTCCTCTTCTTTTACAGTGAGTGAATATCTGTGAATTGTATTTATGATACAGTGCGTTTCACAGAAGAAACCCCTTGAACTCCTTCAAATGAAAAGGATTACTTCTGACAGATTTTTGCCATTTCAGGTGTTGAATGTACAAATCCACAGTTGAACTTTGGTGAAGGTATAATCTTTTTCCAAAATGCTTCAAGAAATTATTTAATGTGAAAAAGTTAGTTTCCACTTGGCTTGCAATATGGCACCGTGACATCTTCCATTCAATTTAACCTGTGGTGCAGTTGGGAGTTAAAGGGATGCAAGAGAAGATGTCATATCAGCTGCACAGATACACCATGTAACGCTCCCACCTCAGTCTCTCTTTGCAGCATTTTATTTCAGACCATTTTTGGGTAGTATTTAGGACAATTACAATCAGTACCAATTTATGGTGCTATGCCATCTGACCTGACCTGAGGTGCAAGATCACCACTAAACTGAAATTTAGCTTAGTACTGCATGATTGTTTTTCAGTTCCAAAGCCTGTTTCTTAAGGTCTGTTCAGATCATTCACACTCATTATTAACTTGCCTTTTTGACAGTTTCAAAAAAGCTATGATAAAAGGACAACTAATTGGCAGAATGAGTGTGATGAATTAATGTTAATTTTCTGGAGATGAGGGCTCAAGTACATAGTAAGTGAAACTGAACTTATCTCATGCTTCCCTTTCGTAGATTTTGACATTTGAGCCTTAGGTGTCAGTGGAATAACTCAGGAAGGCACATTGGATGGTTGAGATGATGTGGGAAATGAAGTTTGTGGCTTTTTTTTGTTTGTCTTACTTTGATTAAATTTTATGGCAAGTCATTTGGATTGAGAAGACGGGGACTCAGTTGCCCCATCCATTGAAATTGGATTAAAAACACGTCAGGAGGGAAATGCTGAGTAAAGGTCATCGGCATCTTTTAGCTGGTATAATCTTTCCCCTGCTAGGGAAACCTGGAAATTGCCAAGTCACTTGCAGTTAGAAGTGCTAATTTGGTGTCTAATGCTGTGTTACGTTTGAATGAATTAAAGCTGTGATTTTGTGATACAGAATGTATGATTCTGCAGCAGATTAAACTGTCCCTGCAAAAATAGCCATTGTTTTTTTGTTCGTAGCATCTGTTGGATATGGCTTATCCTATGCATGTTGATGGTGGCTCAGGGAGGGGCTGAGACTGTCTTGCTTTCGCATTACTCATAGAATAGGTGCTTTTCTGGTGTTGGGAAAGAATAGGTAAGGAAGTGGTAATAAATAAGGTGGCATTAGCAAAATGGTTTCTGATATTTTTGTTAATGCAATATAATGAATCTTTGTAGAAGCAGAGCCACTAGAGAAGTTTGTGGTTTTTTGTTGGACTGAGTTCTTTAATACAAAAATTACGTATTTTCTAATAAAAAGAAGGTGCCCTAATTTGTGAATTGTGAGAAGATGTGATTGGGGTCATTTGGATGTGTAGCTGAATGATAACACTGTAGTAGCTTGAAAAAGCTGACTGATGGAAGACAGAAATATATTTCCCTGGCTTTGGGAACAGTGTAAATTAAATCCATCTTTGACCAGGAATGAGGACTGCAGAGGCATCTCTTGCCCTTTTCCATCTCCATTGTAGAAAGAACAGTTCAGGAAGGGATTTTGGCATGCTGACCCCATTTTCAGGAATAATAAAGAAGCTGTGTTTGATGGAATTAGAGGGAGGCTCCCAGAAAGCCCTTGTGCTTCCTCTCCTTGCTTGCCAAATGAGATCGCTGGGAGAGGATTTTTACCTGCAGTAGAAGTGCAGTCTCAAATGCCTCTTCCAGTGTTCCCAAGGCTTTACTGGAAAGTGTCTGCTGCTAACTGTCAGCCAAAGCACCAAATGTGAATGCTAAGCTAAAGGGAAAGTGTTAAATAAGGTTGTGAGAACCCTCACATTATTCCTATGCTAGTCAAGCCATATTCTTCCCACTTGAAAAGTTATTTATAGCTAGCTGAGATGTTGAGTATTTTTGACTGGCAGCTGTGCTTCAGTGGCACTTCCATTCCCAATAAATTTGTCTTTTATTATAAAAATAAAGGTAGCAACAGCAAGGTTATGGTTGTGGAGTTCAGATAGGCAGTGACAAGCAGTGTCTGATTAACACTGCTAATCTGCCAGTTGGAAGGAATCCCAAGTTGAGAGGATCAGAACTCCTCCAGAAATCTGGCACTTGGCTGATAATGTCTCTGGCTAAATGTCTTATGAGGCTTACAAACAGAATACGCACACAAGAACGTGCCTGAAGTTATCTCTCCTGGTCCAGTGTTGCCCAGCTGAGGCTTTTGCTGGCTCCTCTGTATTTCTCTGCAACCCTTGCCTTTCAGAATATGTTTAAGCCTTGACTGGTGGTGACTTCTTACAGACGTTCTTATCTCTGTTCCCCAACCTCCTGCAGTATTTGCCATGTTACTTAAAACAGTTTCGTTTTAGTTATGCTATCTTTCATTAGCATACCAATACAAGACCTTCTATTATATTCACACATACTTTTTTAAGCTACAGACTTGTACTCATGCTCCTTGCTGTCAAAATCACATATAAGACTTGTTTTCTAACTAGGGGTCTACAAAATATGAGCCACCTTTATAGTATTAATATGGTCAATTATTGTTCTGTCTAGATCACTCCTGTTTAATGACTAGTACAGGGGGACTGGCAAGGCTGTTTGGGGCTGCAGACACCACTAAGCTGGAGGCAAAAGAGTACATCCCAAAAAACTTTCTGGCTGGATTTTCATTGCCATGTATGTTCGGGCCTATACAACGTCTTTACTACACTGAATATCCTCCAGCTATCCCTAGTTTGGGAACTGCAGAAAACAGAACTCTGATTGCTTTTGGCCTACAAGTTATTTTTAACATATCCATGCCTACGTATGTGAGTGCCATCCCATATTGCCTCTCCATGAACCATTTTTCTGAAGAAACCATGGGTTTGTGTGATAATTTTTTAGGTTTTTTTTTTTAACTATAAGCATTTAACAATTCTGTAATCGTTCTGTCTCTACAACAGCAGTAGGTGCTCTGTTGTTACTTTTTATAGAAGACTTACTAATTCTGCTGTGTCCTTTTAAATTGTTGCTAGCACTTGACAATTCATTAGTAGTAAAAATGAGTTGATTAAAGACGGTCTGCTTTAAAATTTCTTTTTCTATGCCATAACTTGACTTGATTGAATCCTGCAGTCTGTTAATTGCTATGACTGAGCCTTCTTGGCATTTTTGTCATTTAATTTCCATAATCTAACCTGGGGCCAGATCATATTCCCTTATGGGAAATCAGTTTGTGTTTAGGCAGGTGATGGAGGATAGTTTGGTTTAGCAGAAGACTTCTCATGAAGTTGCTGCTAATTCTTAAGAGTGTGGGGCAGAGTCACAGACTGGCTCCTTTTCATTTCCAGGTGATTCTGTGTATTTCAGTGCACAAATGCCCGTGCACACCAATGCCTCGGGGCAGCAAACTCTGTTTTGAAAAAAGAGGATGGAAAGTTGGAAGGACACTTGATTCTCTCTTTGCTTTTACAGAGCTGTATAAGATGCATATAGATTATTCCCATTGTGTTATAGAATATATGTCCTTTAGTTCTTTTATGCCTTTTGTGTCTCATAATCCCTGCCATTTACACCCACTAGATTTTGCGTATGTTGGCCAATTGTAGCTAAATTAAACAGGAAGTAAAGCTCTCCAAGGTTTTATGTTTCTAGACAGGGCTAAAGTACAAAAAAATGGGTTGAAAAGGAACTGTTAGCCATGTCAAGATGGAAGCAGCTGCTGGCCATGTTCTGTACGCATGTGCTGGTTGACCAGGAGGACCAGTTGGACCGCACTGACTCCAAACTGGTCACACTAGGGTTGCCTCTTGCCAGCCACACATTTAAGAGGGGATTGAGAAAAAAATGGCACATGGCAGACAATCCACAGAAATCAGACTGCCATAAGGATTAGAGAATAAAGCGGATTCTTAATTGTACTGTTACAAATGAATAGTTATTTGCAGTGTAATTGACTAATTTTCAAAATATTTTTACAAAAAAATATTGCACAATTGAGACTATTTATAAATAAGTTTCCAAAGTTAGCATTAATGAAACTTCTAGAGCATGACTGGATTATTTATTTTTTTATTGATGCTATATAGCATGGCATGAAAAATCTTTAAAACTGCTTTTGACAAAGAAATGTATTGAAATAAAAGTCAGACCTTAATTGTTGTACGAAAGCAATATAATCATCTGTAATTGAATTGTCAGAAATGCAAATGTTAGCATCTTGACATTTACCATTGCTGTTCTGTCTTTTCTAATTATCTTTATTAAAGCCTGAAATTAACAAAGGAAATGGCTGAAAATTAGGAATGGTTTGTTACATTAGGTGACATTTACTTCTTTGATACCCTTTATCTTGAGTTGGAGCTTGATGTTCAATTATTGTCTCTCTTCTAGGGAATTGCACCAAAATTGAGATTTTCTACAAGCTCCCTTATTACAGAAAGTGTGTTAAGCTCAGGAAGGAGTCACATACAGGTTAGCACAATTTAATTGTTTGCAATTTAATTTCTAGTTTTAATATCGATAGCCTTGGCTCCAATTTTTGCATGTGCTGCTCACTTCAAACTTTTCTCATTCTTTTGTTGTGGTTAAAGCAGTTGTCATGGGTGGTTGACAACTTGATTAAATTTTTAATCAAGTATGAGTAAAGAGTGGGCTTGGTGCATGACAGTAAATGCTGAGAGTTCCTTGAATTTGAAACAATTATCAGCTGCCGTGTTCTATGATCAGCTGAAGTGTCAATCCCTGGTGTATTTGTAGGTGGGAAGATGGCTTCTCACCGTTTCTTAGTGACACTTAAAATTAAGGTGAAACAATGAAAGCTAGGTCAAGTCAGAGAAGGTACTTTATCAAAAACAAACCAATTAATTTAATTGTTTTCCATAACAATATCAGTAACAGTAATGGAAATGAAGTTTTTTGTTGAAAAGGCTGTCACCAGTATTAATCTGGAAATGCCGTTTCTGCAACGAGCGAAGTTAAAGGTGAAGTAGTTGAAGAGACTGCGTGAAGGAGAAAGAGACTACCTCTGATGTGTTTGTTCATTTGTTAGAACTCTTCTCTGGCCTGATGGATTGGAATTTTGGTTATGTTTCCTGGCACAGGCTGTCACATAGAGCCACTCTTACGCTCTCCTTTTTTTGCTTTATTATTGAGAAATGGTGAAGCATCATTAAAACGGAATGATTATCTGGAAGGTTGGCATGCAAAGAGGGCTAGGTGACTTTGACCTGTTTGGGGCATTGCTAATTAGTTCTTTCAACTTTAGCAAGTGAAATGTATTGAGACACTTAGATAAATCAGTGAAAACTTTATTTGTTGAAAAACTAACTTCAGTGAAGATGACTTCATTAAGGGCAATTTCATTTTAAAATGCCCTTAGAAGTATTTAAAATGCTACGAATGGCTTATCAAATTTGCATGCATTGCAGGAAAGGTCTAGTTTCACAATGGTGTAAGCTGGAAGCAGCACAGTGTGCTTCTTGTGAAATTGAAATTATTTTTAGAGATTTAGGTCTGGTTGTGTTTTGGCCAGTTCAATCCTCTGGCTCACTCTCAGCTGCACAAGTGCTAGTACACGGGTGAGAAAGACAGTGGCATGGAGTGCATGATGCCAGTTTCAAACTGTGTTGATGCCAAACAAAGAATCATAGAATGGTTAGAGCTGGAAGGGACCGTAAAGATTATCAAGCTTCAACCCCCCTGCCACAAGCAGGGACACCTCCCACTAGAGCAGGTTGCTCAAAGCCCCATCCAGCCTGGCCTTGAGCACTTACAGGGATGGGGCTTCCACAACTTCCCTGGGCAACCTGTTCCAGTGACTCACCATCCTCAAAGGAAAGAATTTCTTTCTAGTATCTAATCTAAATCTCTCCTCAATATATATTCAGATATAAGACTAATGCCAACTTCCTCTTGGCTGAAAAAGAGTTTCTAGCAGGAAGAAAACTCTTGATACACTTTTATCTTTTATAACCTGTGAATTTGGCCAAATTTGACCAAAAAGCCCAATGATCCATACTGTGGTATTCAAGGTTAAAACATGCTGCTGACTAAGTAGCCTGATAAGTATTGTGTAATCTACAGTGCCTTCACCTATAAATCTTGTAGAGTAATTGCATGCTCACTTAATTCCAGGAATTACAAGGAAATTATAATATATTACAAAAAAACCCCCTCAGTGTTGGAAAGAGTTTCCCAGAATTTGAAATCAGTCACTGAAGAAGTTAATAGTTTTTTGGAGGAGGTCTAGGTAGGCTTTGCTGGTAACAACAACAAAATTATGGCACAAACTCCCCCTCCTATGTTGCGGGAAGGCAGGTAGTGAGTTTGATTGTTCCTCCACTTTCCTTTCACAGAATCATAGAATCATTTTGATTAGAAAAAAAACTTTAAGATCATTCCATCCAACCATAATAGCCTTGGTTCTATACCAATGTACAGCAGAATTAATAGTCTTTATTCTGCTGTACATAGGTATTTTAAAAGCAATGTCAACTCAGAGATAGACTTCTAAGGCAGTATTTGATAATGGTCTGATTTTTACAAGTTTTAGCTACAAAATTTGTATTTCGGATGTCAAGTGCCCGTTTTACAAATAAACAGCTGCTTTGCCTCTTCTTTTGCACAAGCTTTTACATTATTTCGGAGGATCTTTGGAAGATGGTCTTTAAAGGTTTTTGTTAGGTTTCGTTTTGTTCTTTTTGCAGGAGAATGTTGGCTATTTGAACTAAACATAGCTTCTTGATTATAACTGTTTAAAGAACTAATAAATTTGCCATGATCACAGAAAGCATAAATATTAGAGAATGTAATTAGACTTTTTGCAAGGTTTTAAGCAACTCAAAATGAATATAATTTAAACTATTAAACAGGCTTTTATTTCATGTATTTTATTTTAAAGGATAAGGATTTTTTAAAGTTAAAAAAAAAAAAAAGAGTTAAAACATTTAAATAGATGAAATATGCTCCAAATCTGTGTATGTCCAATCCAGGTGAAGTTTGTGATAAATGAACTTGTGACAAAATTCAATTTAATTTTTTACAGTCTCTGTACACTAACTGTATGAGAAAGCTAATTGGGTAAGTGTGATATATTTAACCTTAAAATGTAGTAATGTGTGTTTTGACCTCCCTCTGTTTTCAGAAAAAGTGGTAAATATATTGTTGTGTTTTAAATTGCAGTTTGATTATAGTTTTGTGAGGGGAACTTCAGCTGACATGGCACCTATTTCTGTTAAAATTATTAGTTCCACGTTTGCTTTATTTTCAGTGATCTTTGTTCTTCATGCTGTCAAACCAGATAATTTCTCTTTTTCACTTTAGGGCGATTTGAATCGGGTACATCACTCAACCCCAAATGGAAAATTGCAAACAAAGTTACCAAAGAAAATTACTCTTTCACCTGAGAAAAGCAGGCACAGCTTAGCAACAAAGAACTACGAGCAGCCTACAATAGCTTCTAAATCACGTTCTCCATCTCCATACACAAAAAGACGAATGTGTGAGCTATCAGAAGAAGCCAGGCAACGACTGGCCCATTTAAGCCTTGGTCCTTACGAATTCAGAAGAGAAACTGATAAACCTCCATTTGTAGTTAGACGGGTTTGTATTCTCTCCAAAGTGCTTCCAGCCTAAGCTCAGATCAAATACTGTTCTTTCCCTAAATACTGCTCCAAAAATTCATTCAGCTCTTAGTTTAGATGAATAATTTTTCTCTTCTTAACAGTCTGTCACATAATGATTTAAATGTAAAATTAACTAAAATAAAATTTCTTTTATCCGTGTTACAAACAGACAAAGATCAAATTCTTTCATGAATATCTTGGTTAAATTCTCTGAGGCCCCATTTCTTTTCTTCTGCGCAGCAGACAGGATAATAGGTATATAAATTCAGCTTGGAAGTAATTGATATTAGTATTAAGAATTCCTGAATAAGACCTTAAAGAGTGTCTAGTCACATTAGGAACACTTACACTTCCTCTCTTTCAACTGTTTTTTATGTTGGCATCCTATGATCTTGGAGACACTTCCTTTGCTCAGAGCTACATCTCTAACACTTTGACTTTGAGTTCATAACGAAGCTGACTCCAGCACCCACATAAGGACTTTTTGCTAACAGTACATGAAAAATTGTTCTGAAATTAGGTACTTATTTAAAGAAGCTGTGTTTAAGTAGGCAGATTTCCCAGCCTCTTGGAAGATCATATTTTAATTTATTTTTTTTCTCTTAGTTTTTCTTATGATTGCAACAATCTTTTATTTTCAGAATAGCACCTTGTGTAGGGGCAGAGATGGGATTGTTCTGATTCTGTGCTCTGATGTTATGATTTGTGTACAGTTTTGGACACTTGTCACAGGCATTGATACAATTTAGTGTTTGATTAGTTTGCANTCTTTTGGCCTGGAGATTTTGTGTTACCTGAAGATTAAAATTAGATTATCTTAAATGTAACTTTTTTTAATTAGGAAGAGATTCAGATCTCTCTTGGTGAGAGCTGGACTGTTTGGAATAAATATGAGATACCAAGAATTGTTTAAAAGGCGTTATATATTAAGGAGAAATTATCTGCATTTTTTTTTCTTTGAACAATATGGTATTTGGAGTTTTCTAGACCTTTCCACCACTGTTTTTGTTTATGTGCATTAATGGTACTAATATACATAATATGAGCAAAGTGTTGTGAGAATAGTTTTAAATAGTCTTAAATAAGAACAAAATATTTCAAAAAGCATTAGATGTGATCTTGTAAACAAAACCAGAAAAAAAATAGGAATTGTTATATCTGATACCAAGCATTTTAACAGTATTTTTGCTTCAGGTTGAACAACCAAGTCCTAGTATTAAACTTCATTCCTGGTGTCCCACACGAGAAAGCACAGCGGAAGCCTGGACCAAGATAGACTATGGTCAGTATTTTCTATTACATATCTCATTAATGCCTTTGTTTTCTGCAGTAGTGTAGTGAGGTTATTTTGTTTGGGGTTCTTTCTTTCGGTTTCTAATTTATTTTTTAAGTCAGTCTATAGTGAAGAAATTCTTCTGTCTTCCTAGGAATAGGAAGAGTAAGCAACTGCTGCAAAAGGTGGTTTTAGATAGTTCTTTGCCTCCTGAAACTTGGAACATAGTTCTACATGATAGCAAAGTAGGAGTAGAAAATACCAAAGTCCAGGCAAGTGCCAAGTCTGTGGGTGTGTTGATCAGACTTAGAATATCGATGATTTTGAAGTTCAAGGGCTCTGTTTCCTCAAAAATGAATAGCATTTATTTCAACAGTGGTTGTGAGTAGTGGATCGGTGACTTACCATTATTAATCAGCCTTAAGTATGTGCTCTAATATCTGCTTTGGCACTCATTGGCATAAGTAAATGAGGGTTTAATAAAAGGTCTGGAACCAGAAATTTAAGGAAGTACCCTAAAACTCGATCTTTATTGCATGTCTGGCAATTTGAGAATTTTAATGAATCTCACCAGTATTTGTTATGTCTGCTCTGCCTCATTGTTATATAGCAAATCATTATGAAATTGTTATTTTATGTTTGTTCTTTGTAGGAGCACTGGGTGCAGGATTATAAGTTTCACATTCCCTTTGGGGTCATACTTGCCAATCTGTAGTAGCTGGATAATGAAACAGACCTATTATCATCTGATACCATTACATACTTAGGAAAGGAGTTGTTTTCTGACCAGTGGTTAGGAAACCAAAATCTACCTCACTGTTAATATCCATAAGATTCACTGGCCACATGCCTGTATCTCGAAGCCTAATTGTAACTTCTGAAAAAAACAGATTCCTAGAAGTCTCCAGCAGGGGGATTGGACTNTCTCCAGCAGGGGGATTGGACTAGATGATCTTTCAAGGTCCCTTCCAATCTCTGATATTCTCTGAAGTCTTAGTATTGACAGGACAGTTGAGTTATTTGTGCAGGTAGCTAATAAGAGGGGTGCCTTTTTCCAATGCGGTACAGCAATAGAAGAACCTCTTTGGCCTTGGGTCACAGTGTGAGGGTTGTTCAATACAGACTGATATAACAGACCATGAAGCCAGACATAATTTAATGTTTGTCCCTCGGGGATGAGGTGCATATTGACATTGGTGCAACATCCTAACATGGTATGGAGGTAGTATTTTCCCCACGTGTTTCCATGGGC
>VZTM01030718.1:162149-175182 GCA_013400555.1 Jacana jacana | reverse complement strand
CCCAGAGAGGTGGTGGAGTCTCCATACCTGGAAATGTTCCTGTGGGACCTGCTCTGGGTGACCCTGCTCTGGCAGGGGGTGGAGGAGATGATCTCCAGAGGTCCCTTCCAAGCCCAGAGCATTCTGTGAAACGGTACTTCTGTGTAGTGCCAATTTTCTTCAATCTCCTGTTTCCTTTTACCATGGGGGTCGCTGCTGTCCTCCTGGGGCCTAATGGGATTTTTTCCTTTCCCTTCTTTTTACACAGTTTGGGGTGTTTTATGGTTAAAATGTAGTCATTTTTAGGTAATAACCAGTAGGAAAGTGTATGGATTAAAAACCCCGGCCTGGTTTGAAGAGCTGTAGCGCCGTGCGGTAGCATTAGTGCCGCGGCCAAAGCCTCGGGGGGGTCAGAGGGCTTTTGGGGTTGGTTTCCTAAGGTTTTCACTGGAGGAGAAGGTTCAGGAATCCCGTTGTGTCTCCTCTGCTCCCCTTCCTCCAACCCCAGGCGCCAACGTGCAGAAAGGGAAGCACCTGGAGACGCCGCTCCACGCGGCCGCCCAACATTCCAGCATGGAGATCGTCAACCTGCTCCTGGAGTTCGGGGCGGACATCAATGCCAAAAACACGGATTTTGAGCGGCCAGTTGACCTGGCTGCTCCCAGCAGCTCCGTGGAGAGGCTGCTGCTCCTCCACGAAGGTAACCTTCACACCTCTGCTTTCATAGAAGCACAGAATCATTCAGGTTGGAAGAGACCCTTGGGATCATGGAGTCCCACCATCAGCCCCACTCTACAAAGTTCTCCCCTACACCAGATCCCCCAACACCACATCTCATCCACTCTGAAACACAGTCAGGGATGGGGACTCCGCCCCCTCCCTGGGCAGCCCAGTCCAGGCTCTGACCACTCTTGCTGGGAAGATTTTTTTCCTAAAAATTTACAACTTGAGTTTTTACGCCCTCTCCCCTGCCAAAAAAACCCCAACAACCCCCAAAAAATGTGCCATAGGAGCCACCTTCATCGTGCTTTGTGGAATTGAATGTCTCAATATTCAGGTAAATCCCTNACTCCATGATCCCAAGGGTCTCTTCTAACCTGAATGATTCTAGGATGTGCCAGGATTTTGGGGTATTTTCCCTGCTCCCTCTCCTGGTGATGGTGCTGCAGCGGGTGGTGCCGCAGCGCTGGTTTCACCCGATTTAAATTAAAAATACCCCCCCTGAAACCTGCAGTTTTTAGTTGACATCAGATAGTTTCTGGGAGCAAGGGTTTTTTTCATTTAAAAACACCAAATTATTTGGTTTTTGGAATACATTTCCCTCATTTTCAACGAGGTTCCATCACCTTGAGCAGCCTGGTCTGCTGGGAGGTGTCCCTGCCCAGGGCTGGGGTGGGGGGGGTGGCACTTCGAGGTCCCTCCCAACCCAAACCCTTCCCTGATTCCGGGTTTCTTTGAGGACAAAAAAGGAGGAAAAGGACTAATTTGGAAAATGTGATATTTTTTTTTTTGTTAATTATTTTTAAGGACCTCCCAGTATTGTTCCAGCGGGTGGCAAAACAGAAGTGCTGCCTTTTTTCCTCTTGGCCTGAACTGAACTGGTCTCTTTCCCTTTGCAGCCACCCCGGCGTCCCTCTGCCAGCTCTGCCGCCTCCGCATCCGAGGTTACCTGGGGAGGGCCAGGCTCCCCCTGGTCCCCCAGCTCCAGCTGCCCACCATCCTGAAGAACTTCCTGCAGTACAGATAACCCCCTCCTTAGCCCCCGGCCCAGTTAACCCACCGCTCCTTGCCCTCCCCTCCCTTTCCCCTCTGGGTTTTCTCTCCAGAACTGCTTGGGGGGGTGGGGGTGGAGGGAAGCCTTTTTGCATATTACTTAAAAAAAAAACCAAAACCAACCCAATAATCTCTATTCTGGAGTAGAAGGTACTGGAGTGGGAGGCCTTCAGCAGCCGGTACCAAGGTGCTAATTAGGCTGAATCCAGTAATGGCCCCGTTGTGTAGCTGTAGCTTAACCCTTCGCTTCAGTAGCTTTTAGGGCTCTTTGGTTTTCAGGTATTTTTTTTTGTTTTTCAGTATTTTATGTGTTCTTTTTAAATTTCTATTCTCCCCAGAACTACTGGCTGAGAGGTGCACTTCTTGATTAAATAAAACAAATACAGGCCCAGGTTTTTTCTCCTTTTCCTCTGTATCAGCAATCTGCTGTAGTTCTTCTCACTGGGGCGAGTGTTTCAGGGAGGCACCGCTCGCGGAGTCTCTGTCCCTGACCTTCCCAAGGCCCAGAGGAATGTTCCTCAAAAGCCTTAATGCTGAGGTTCCTCTTCAGCTCCTTTTGGAGAAAAAAAGAGGGCATTTTCTGGGCTCCTTCCTTCCCTTTCGCTGAGGAGGCGGGCTCGGGCGCAGGAAATACTGCTTTGCCACGGATGGTTATCCCGTAGGAGCCTGGGGGTTCGGGTGGGGAGGTGGGTGCTGGAGATCCCTGTATCAGGCTGGGTGTCCCCCCTGGAAAGGACATTGTTGCTCCCGCTGTTTGGAAAGGATTTACCCACCTGCAAAAAACACGGTGACTCGCTCCTTCCTCCTCTTTATGTTCCTCCTGGAAAAACTCTGGAGGGAGCCCTGATGGAGAGGACCGATGGCTCTGCTGCTGAGCTAAGGCTGCCTCATTAAAAAAGCCTCTCTCAGAAGCTTTTTCTTGTTAACAGTAACCTTAACTTTTGCCTTTTCCCTCTGAAAAGGCCAGTGAGAGCCTCTCTGGAGACCCCATAGAGTCAGGCGTGAGACACACCTTCTGTAACACAGCGTGGTGGGTGGGTTGGGTCTTCACAGAACCTTAGAATCACAGAAGGGTTTGGGTGGGAAGGGATCTGAAAGCCCCCCCCAGTGCCACCCCCTGCCCTGGGCAGGGACACCTCCCACCAGAGCAGGTGGCTCCAAGCCCCCTCCAGCCTGGCCTTGAACCCCTCCAGGGATGGGGCAGTTTCCATCCCAAAACTACCAGTTTTCTGTACGAGGCCATTGCTTTGTATTCCCTTCAAGAACCCAGGCAGGCAGGGCACGGGGTTTGAGGCCGAGTGGGATCGTTTAGGTCCTTGCTTCAGGTCTGCTCAGTGGTGTTCAAGCTTGACTCGGGAAAAGGCATCAAAAAATTAAGAAAAGCGTCCTCGTGTTCCCTGAAATGAGGTCAGTTTCCAACAAAGAGGGTTATTCTGCAAAACACCCGCTGGAAGCAAACCCAGCTCTTCTGCAGAGTTTAAAGGTGTGGAGTTTCTTGTGTTAGAATCACACACTGGTCAGAGCTTGAAGGGACCATAAAGAGCATCTGGTTCCTGCCCTGGGCCTCCTCTTAAAGCGTAATTCTGCATTTAAAGGGTTTTCCCCAGAGAAGCAACTCAACAAGAGGGGACTCAAAGCATCCTGTCCCCGCTTAAAGGCCAGCGCTGCAATGGGAAGAGACACATCTGTTTTGGGACCTACCTGGGCAAGTTTCAGGTGGGACAGAGCCCAGGAAGGTCCCAGACGGGTTGGGAAGGTCGCAGATGGGTTGGGAAGGTCGGTCGGATTCTTCCCCTGGAACTGTGCATTCCCGTCCTTGGGACAAAGGGGAGTTCCCGGGAAGGGGGAAGCGGGAGCTGAAGAGCTGGATAAATTCATTCCAAGAGAGCTGGGGTTTTACAGAAGAGTCCACAAACCAGCTGAAGAACCGGATTCTTTACTACCAAGGGGAGATAGCGTGACCAGCTCTACCGCACCATGATGTCACACAGTAGCAAAGCGGAAATTATTTAAATTATTTTTTTAAAAACGTGGAATTCTCTCATTTTTTGCAGCCACCGCTCCAGCAGCGGACACAGGGACAACCTTTCCTGCCCGCTCCCTTCACCCAGCACCACCTCAACCCCCTGATTCACAGTGACCGTTACCCGATGGATTCCCCGTGGTTAAAAACCCCAACAAAAGCCAAACAAGTGCCCTTTGACTAAAGTTTCTGTATTTCAGGGAATCTTCCCCCACCCTCCAATCCACGGAGACTGGCGTTGCCTACGGGCTCGTCTGGAGGCACAGTTTATGCACGGCAGGTGGATGCAGTTATCCTGGATGTGGGAAGATAAGGTCTACAAAGCCTACAAGGCCTAAAATGCGAAAAAGGCCTAAAAGACCTAAAATGTCTAAAAGGCCTACAAGGCCTAAAATGCAAACAAGGCCTATAAGGCGTAAAAGGCCTACAAGGCCTACAAGGCCTACAAGGCATAAAAGGTCTACAAGGCGTAAAAGGCCTACAAGGCCTAAAAGGTCTAAAAGGTGAAATATTGGGGAAAAAAATCCTTCATTTCCCTGTTAATGACCCCTGCAGAGGAGGTCTCGTGGTTGATGTGCCGAAACCCAGTCAATCTTGGACAGAAGCGACTGATCTTTCACAAACCATGAATTTTTATTTCTGAAATCCAACTTTCATTCCCGCCCTCCCCCCCCCAAAAAATAAAAGCCAAAACCAACCAAACCCCAAAACTCCCCAGGGTTAAAACGTTTTCCAAACAATCCCTGCCAAAAGCCAACCCTTCTGTCCTGGCATCCAGCTCCAGACAACGATGGTTCTTGAGAGCTGCCAAAACAGCGCCGCCTTTTTTCTCACACACCCCCACAAACCCTTCGATTAACACTCTCCAACAGCCACAGAACAGAATTGTAACTTCTAAGGAGGGAAATAAAACCCCAAACCACAAAAGACAGGAATTTATAGTTTCTGATCCCCCCTCCTGGGGGTGTTTTTGAGGGTTTTGTGGGCGAGCGGCCGCTGAAAACCCCCTTCTTTAACTTCCCGCGTCACAACGCTTTCTCTCAAAATCAGCTCTGCCCAGTTTTAATTGCAACTTCTAGCCCTTTTCTGCAGCCACCAGGAACCACAAACTCCACTCCAGAGCGGAGACAGGCGACTCCACTGGCACCTCAGCCCCGGAGGAGCAGCCCGAGGATGGCATGGCCTCCACGGGCGGGTCTGGGAATCAGAGACGGGAACCAGCTGCGCTGAGAACATGGCTAAGATTGGCTTTTTTGAGTAAATCCCACACCAGGCACAGCTTCAAAACTGGAATATTCTTAGCAGTCTATTGCCACAGACCTTTTCTTTTTCCCCCCTCCCTGTTTGAGCACGGGTTTAAGAAATAAAAATATACCCACGAGTGTTTAATTTGCCCTGGGCTGTGCATTTCTAACTCACACAAAAAGGAAAGGAGGGGTTCATATAGGCAGAAGGCATTTAAATAACATCAATACATTTCATCCTTATCAACCCTTGGTCAATATTTTTTAAATTAAAATAAATAAATAGCTTTTATCAATCTCTTTATCTTCCCGGGGAGTGCAAAGGGGGGGCAGTCAGCAAAGATGAACTGATCAGAGAAGAGACTTTTATCACAACCTGAATATTCAAACCCAGCAAAACAAAGCGCCAGGGAACGTCTCTGTGCTGCTGCCAAAGCCTTAAGGGCCGGGGGAAAAATAAGGAAAAAAGCATCTAAATCACCACTTTTGAGAATTTCCCTCTTTCTCCATGGAATCCTGTGTGCAAAAAGGAGTTAGAATCCCCCCGGGGGGGCCCAAGGCGCGGGATGGCCGCCCGGTTCCCCTCCTTCCCAAACCGCTCTGGATCCAGGAGCGGCGAAGCCGTTCCCTTATCCCGCATTTCCCTGCGGTTTTGTGGGTTTCAGAGAGTTTGGGGTGGTTTTGTGCAGGTATTTCCTCACTTCCCCTGGGAGGCACCCGAAGCAGGTCGCCACCCTCTGACAACCCTGGTTTTCATTGAAAAAAAACCAACCCAAAAAATGAAAAGAAAAAAAAAGAAGACATGGCTGTCTACGAAATCAGGACTTTCTGTGGTTTTTCTTTGGATTCTCAAACAACTTTTTCTTTGGATTCTCAACAGATTATTTGTCTAGAAATCCTTTTCTTACAATTTTCCAGAGTCCCCAGTAACCGTCCCGTGGGGGAGGCGTCAGAAGGGGTTGAGGCGGATCCCGGTTCCCAGCGGGGAGAAGGGGTTGACCTTGGCCCACATCAGCGCGTCGTTCAGCGAAACGGCAGATTTGCCGTCCTCCAGGAAGAACACGGGCCCCTGTTCATAGAACCACAGGATGGGTTAGAGATGGAAGGCACCTTAAAGATCACAGGAGTTCCAACCCCCCCTGCTCTGGGCAGGGACACCTCCCACCAGAGCGGGTTGCTCCAAGCCCCCTCCAACCTGGCCTCGGATGTGAAGATGGTTGGGGAGGGAGAGGAAGAGAGAAAGGGAGGGCAGGAGTGGTGTGAGATTGAGGAGAGCCATGAGGAGAAGGTGCTCACCTGAAAACCTGACTTAAAGCCATCGTCTATGGTCCCCCCAAAATTGCAGCCCACCAGCACACGGAGGAGGAAAGGCTGAGGGGGGATCTGATCAACACCCATAAATACTTCAAGGGTGGGTGTCAGGAGGATGGGGCCAGGCTTTTTCCAGTGGTGCCCAGGGACAGGACAAGAGGGAACAAGCACAAACTGGAACATAAGAAGTTCCATCTCAACATGAGGAGGAACTTCTTCCCTGTGAGGGTGGCAGAGCCCTGGCAGAGATGGTGGAGTCTCTGCCTCTGGAGACATTCAAACCCCCCCCCGGACACATTCCCGTGGGATCTGCTGTGGGTGGACCTGCTCTGGCAGGGGGTTGGAGGTCCCAGACGTCCCTTCCAACCCCAGAGCATTCTGTGAACTGAAAACTTTGATATAACTCCTGTACAAATGGAGTGAACTGGTTACACTTCAAAATCTAGAGACCTCAACATTTCCCAACCCTTAAATAGAGTTTAATAAATAATCGTGGTATTTGCTATACATTTGTCAATGACTCCAGAGCTAAATCAATTAGAGACTCAATTAGAGACTGAGGCAACAAGGGGTTTTTTTTGCCTTCACAACTCTATTTCATTGTGTCTCATTTTCTGGGCTGGGAAGTGACTTTCCCCACCTACAAAAAACACCAAAAAACCACCCAAACCCAAAAGCCCCCAAAATATTGCCTCCAGGAATTAATTGCAAACATGGAACCTGCTCAGTCTGCACAACGATTTCCAGTGTTCACGAGGAAAAACCCAATGGACCAAACCCAAAGAATTACTGTAAAGTTCACTAAAGCTCTCCAAGATGCCAAGAAATCCCAAAGTTTGCACAGACACAGGGACTGGGTTGGGTGGGAAGGGACCATAAAAGACCATCTCGTTCCACCCCCTGCCCTGGGCAGGGACACCTCCCACCAGACCAGGTTGCTCCAAGCCCCCTCCAACCTGGCCTTGAACCCCCCCAGTGTTTTGGAATCTCTAATTTCTGGTGCAAAACTCTCCCTTTTGATATCCCCCAACCTTTTAGGTGGCCATCGTGCACGGGGCAGTGGGAGTGTGAATTCACCAGGAGACCCTGGAGACGGAGCTGGGGAGGAGCGTTTCCAGGCTCTGTCAGAGCTCCTGGAGATCAATCACAAACCACAGGTTCTGTAGCCTCCACCTTTCCTCTCCCAAAGGATGGGAGGCACCTTAGATTTATGGCAGTCAGTCTCCCAGGTGGTGTCCACCCCCTGAAAGGACCCCCCCGGGGTGGGGAAGAGCCCAGACTGCTCGACTGGAGCCGTACCTGTATCCTCAGCCCGGTCAGGCAGGAGACGTGAGGCTGCGCGTGGCTGGGGAGGTTCGAGCCGGTGACGTTGTCCGGCCCCACCAGGCCTTGGAGAGGCTCCTCCGGGATTCGGGCCAGGAGGAGGGAATAGACCCTTTGCTGAGACTCTGACGGGGGGGTCCCTGGGGAGCCATTGGCCGGCCTGTGACAGGAGACACTTCTTCGGTGAGTAGAAATCCCGAGGGAGACATGAAGAGCCGCAAAGGGCTCCCAAAAGGAAGGAAATCACTGCATTTTGGTCATTTCCTATTTTGGATGATGCTTTCCCCGTTTTCCACCTACTTGTGCAGCTGAGCACAGGCTCTCCAGGCATCCAGTTCCTCCGAGAGCTGCTCGATCCTCAAGGGGACAGATACTTCCCGTCTTTTTAAGAGCTGACTGAAAAGGGATGCAAAGAATTAAAGGCCAAATTAAAAATATATATATATATATCTCATCAGAATCAAAGAAAAACCAAGAGAGAGCGTAGAAACACAGAGCTGGTTTGGATGGGATTTGGAAATCACTTCTTGGAAATAAGTTGCTCCTCCGTGATACTCACAATATTTAACCTTAAAGATATGAAATTGCTAGATATAAAAAGCATACATTTATATTTAATCTGGATTTTAATTATCCCTATTTACCCCTACCAAAGGGCACATTTGAGTTTTAATTGCCCCCACTCGCACCTCCTTGATTAACCTTGTCTTTAATTACCTCTATTCTTTCAGTTTACATTTCAAGGCCAGACACCCTCCCGTTTCTGAACTACAACTTTGCTACACTGAAGGGCCCGTTTTGCCTAAAAACAGTAGATCTAACACAAATACAGGTCAGAGTGACGCGGTTCAACGCCCGCCCTGGGAGAGCCCCAGCTCCCCTGGCCCCTGGGTGGGAAACCCTTTCACCCCCCTTGGGGTGGGTTCATGTCTCAGGATGTAATAGATGGGACAGGTATTGCCTGACCTGGTTCAGCCAAACTCCAGCTGTGCTGGGACATGCTAAAAATGTCCAGCCTAAAATGGGCTGGAACCTAGAAATCTGCGAATTCTGAAAATATTGGGCAACCTGAGAAAAAATGTGAGCACTGTAGTTCTGTTCTTTAAATCCCAGGAGAATTTCAAGCTTTTCAGCCAAAGCATCACAGCCTCAGTATCTAAGGTGGCTTGTTCCTGTAATTAATTATCAATTCACTATTCTTATTCATTCAGGTTTGGGCCCCTCACTCCAAGAAAGACATTGAGGTGCAGCAGCAAGTCCAGAGAAGGGCAGGTGAAGGCTCTGGAGCACAAGTCTTGTGAGGAGCAGCTGAGGGAGCTGGGATTGTTTAGTCTGGAGAAGAGGAGGCTGAGGGGAGACCTTCTCACTCTCTCCAACTCCCTGAAAGGAGGGTGTAGCCAGGGGGTGGTTGGTCTCTTCTCCCAAGGAACAGGCCATGGGACAAGAGGAAACAGCCTCAAATTGTGCCAGGGGAGGTTTAGGATGGACATCAGGAACAATTTCTTCACCAAAAAAGGTTGTCAAGGATATGAAGAGTGTGCCCAGGAGTCAGATGGGCCTACTCAGGTCAGGTCAAGTCTACTGGTTGGGGTTGAGCTGGCCCAAGAGGCCAGGACCAGGCTAGGTCGGATCAAGAGGTCCAGGTCGAGCATATTAATGGCTGGGAACATCAGCCCACTGAGGCACACGAGGTCCAGAGAGGTTTCCTGGTGGGAACTGGGCCAGCGCCCAGCCATGGACTCCTGAGTTGTCCAGGTTCAAAGCTTGTGCTGGTGGCTACAAGGGTGGGTCTGGGCAAACAGTCTACACACAGATACTAAATTAGAATTTTATTTTAATAAATAATAAACTTTAATTTTAACATCTAATCACGCTGAATACTCCACTGCTTCTAAGGGTTGTTTTTCTTAAAAAATGAAGAGTTTGACTGAAATCCTGGAATCACAACATGTCACGTTACCTCAGAAATGTCTACATGTCCAAGGCACAAAGAAGGTACAGGAGGCGGGCACAGAAACACCCCGGGAGCTTTATAACAGGACTGGGAACTCGGAATTGTATTGTTTTTAGGAGGGGATGGGACAGGAAAGTGGGGAAACTGTAAGGACTGGGATATCTCAGCGTTACCAGACACGGGTTACCTGGTGTACTCGTAGAGCGCCGGGACGATGCTGTTGTACTGTCTCCTGATCGCGAGTAAAGCGCCGACGTAGCCACACAGAATCAGCAGCTCGTTCCGAAATCTGCAAATGGACAAGGCTTAGCCATGAGCAACAACAAGCATTTGCAAATAAAACCCCTCTGCTCTGCCCTGGGGTGGCCCCAGCTGGAGCACTGGGACCAGCGCTGGGCTCCCCAGTTCAGGAAGGACAGGGAACTGCTGGAGAGGGGACAACAGAGGAGCACAGACAGATGAGGGGCCTGGAGCAGCTCTGCTGAGGAAAGGCTGAGGGACTTGGGTCTGTTCAGTCTGGAGAAGAGAAGGCTGAGGGGGGATCTGATCAACACCTAGAAATACTTCAAGGGTGGGTGTCAGGAGGATGGGGCCAGGCTTTTTCCAGTGGTGCCCAGGGACAGGACAAGAGGGAACTGGCACAAACTGGAACCTAAGAAGTTCCATCTCAACATGAGGAGGAACTTCTTGACTTTGAGGGTGGCAGAGCCCTGGCAGAGGCTGCCCAGAGAGGTGGTGGAGTCTCTGTCTCTGGAGACATTCCAACCCCTACCTGGACACGTTCCTGTGGGACCTGCTCTGGGTGACACTGGTTGGAGGAGATGATCTCCAGAGGTCCCTTCCAACCCCAAAGCATTGTCTGATTAAAGAAATCTATATTCAATTTATAATTGTAAATCTTAGTTTAGCCAGCCATCTGCTGTGGAGAACCCAGGTTTGCTGATGAGCCAGATTTTCCATGTGGTGCAATGGTCGAAACAGCCCCCGTCTGCTTTAGAGTGATCCCAGTTACTGCACTTGAAACAGCAGGTACCACACGCAGTTAGGAAGGACCATCTTGGAAAGGTAGTTAAACAACGTCCCCCAGCTCTTTTAAAGCAATAAAGCTCTCAGTGTAAATAAAATGGCCCCACATATCAGTGAGGAATTCCGTTTCACCACCTCTCCCTGCTGGAAATGGGTTGGTTTTGCTCATTTTAGTTCTGTGCAGGCAACTCAGGCCCAGCTGTGACCACGGGGCAACGGTGGGTAACACCTACCCAGCTATTTTAGAGTTAATTCTGAGAGTGACAGCTCCAATTTCCTGAACACACTGACACAAACCCCCCATTCCCTGGGGCACCACCACTCCTCTTCCTCAGGAAACAAACCAGAGCTGATGTGGGTGAGATCCTTCAGATCAGGCCACGCTGCTCACCCGCCGCAAATGCCCTGCAGAGCAAGCAGCAGCAAAGCAGCTATTTTTAGTTTTGGTCTTGCTAAACCTCAACAATTTAGGAAAATTCCACTTTCTGTGCTCCAGATTGGGAACCAGCCCTGTTCTTCACATGGGTTTTGTACCCCTCTTCTGGGAAAGGGAACAAAAAACCCCAATGATATTCACAGCGTGGGGTTTTTTTTAATTCCAAAAAAGTTTCCTTTTGGAGGGAAGTTCCAGTTGTAGGAGGAAGGAAAAATTTACTCACTCACTACATTTATGCAAGACCAGCCTCTCGGTGCGGATGTAACTGAGGAGATCGAGGTAGGGACAGACAGAATCCAAAGTCCAGTCTGAGCCCCGGAGTCGCTCTGTGGGAAAAGAGACACAGAAAAGGTCTCGAGCGGGAAATCAGGCCCCGACCGACGCCGTGGAAGGTGCCCTCCTCCTCCTCCTCCTCCAAGCACCCACCTTTCACGTACTGGATGCCAATGGGCAGAGCCTTTTCGGGTTCTGGGCTTAACAGATAGTACTTTATGGTTTCAAATACATCCCCCCCCTCTGCCTGCACGGTCTCTGCCAACCTCAGACATTCTTCTACAGCGGGGAGGTTGCACTGGAAAAGAGAGAAGGTGGTGAGGAATTACTGGGAGGTTCAAACAGGTCTCGAAGGTGACGAGAAATCCTGAAGCGTGCACATCATCACAGAATGGTTTGGGGCGGAAGGGACCTCAAAGCCCACCCAGTCCCAACCCCTGCCCACATCTACCACCACACCAGGTTGCTCCAAGCTCCCTCCAACCTGGCCTTGAACCTCTCCAGGGATGGGGCAGCCACAGCTTCTCTGGGCAACCTGGGCCAGGCTCTCACCACCCTCACACCAAAGTTCTTCCCCAGATCTCATCTCCACCTCCTTTCTTTCAGTGTCAAACCCTTTCCTTCATCATATGGCTCCCCGCTCTGACCCAGAGTCCCTCCCCAGCTTTCCTGGAGCCCCTTTATGGACCAGAAGAAGCTCAAACGTTTCCTTGGAGCCTTCTCTTCTCCAGGCTGGACCACCCCCAACCCTCTCTCAGCCTGTCCTCCCAGCAGAGGGGCTCAAGCCCTCCCAGGCACCGTCATGGTCTCTGGCTTCTCTCCAACAGGTCCATGTCCTGGAGCCCCTTTAGGGACTGGAAGGGGCTCTAAGGTCTCCCCAGAGCCTTCTCTTCTCCAGGCTGAATCCCCCCTCCCAGCTCTCTCAGCCTGTCAACAGTAAGACCGAACTCTTTGAAAGAATTTAAGCAGCATCACTTGTCATTGTTAAAGTTTTCCTGAGCTTTTTATGACTGTTTTATAGATGAGCAGCCTGAGCAGA
Organism: Jacana jacana; assembly: GCA_013400555.1. NCBI lineage: Eukaryota > Metazoa > Chordata > Aves > Charadriiformes > Jacanidae > Jacana > Jacana jacana. Next base: position 162,801 of record VZTM01030718.1, on the reverse strand, counting down.
GCATTCGGGGAGCTGGTGGAGGAGACCCTTCTGCTGCTGCAAAGGGAGCATTTACAGAGGTTACGGACATAAGATGTAAACCAACTGGGGACAGGAGAGAAGACTGATCAGCCAAGGCAGGATTAGGCTGCACTTCAGTGATGAGGGGCTTGTAAAGGTACTTCTGATGATTATAAGGAACATCAGTAGTAACCCGTGGCATGGAAATAAAGTTCTTCTCCTGCCACACTGAAAATAACGCCAATAAGGAGCAAAAAGGGGCACAGAACGTGTAACACTGTTAGTGACAAATTCATCCTACAGATTCCCGTGGCCTTCAATTTTCTGAAGTGAGTAACCAGCCCAATAGGCAGCCCCTGGTTAGTGTTCAGGGCAGTTCTCCTCTGCAGTACCTTTTCATGCAGGTCATTGATTTCTGCTGCACATCCGGGATAAAAAGCACACAGTTTTACTAACTGCAGTTGATGCTGGGGAACCATCAGGAGGAGATCAGCTGCCAAATCCCTGCGCGGACAAAAGACACGCCGTTACTCTCGCTGCTTTGCAAGAGGAGGAAGCTGCTGTTCTCCTTTGCCATGATGGAAAGCATGGAGGGAAGGGAAGGGGGAAGGGGGAAGAGGGAAGGGGGGAGGGGGAAGGAAAAGGTGAAAAT
>VZTM01030718.1:124405-162105 GCA_013400555.1 Jacana jacana | reverse complement strand
GGAGAAGAAAAAGGGAGGGATGGGAGAAGGAAAAGGGAAGGGAAGGGAGAAGGAAAAGGGAAGGGAAGGGAGAAGGAAAAGGGAAGGGAAGGGAATGTGGCTCTGTGTCATGAAACCATCCTCAAACTTCAAGCTTCCAGAGCTCTGTGGCACCAACATAAAGCATCTCTCAGCCCACCCTCCCAACCCCCAATGGCCAGAGCTTCTGTCCCATTACATGAAAGAGAGAATTTACAAGGAAAGAACATGATGCCTCTTTTCACCTTCTGAAAGGGAGACTGGGTTTTAGCAAACTGATGTTCTCTTGAAATATTCCTAACTTTTTACCATTCGTTACCCCCTCCTTAACACAAGAAGCAGCTGGAGGGAACACCTGTAAATAGTAATATTACTTTGAAACAATGATTCTATCGAGCTTTTAATAACTGATTATTCTGGTTGGTCTGTGACTCTTCTGTTCACAGAGAAGTGGTTTCTGCTCTGACCCACGGGGCCCCAGGGAGGGCAAAATCCGAGCACTGATCCCAATTTAAAGAAGTGAAACCCTTAGTTTAAGCTTATTTTTAGCACTAGCAACGTCAAACATTGTTCAACTCCCTCTAGAAACAAGGGCAATACCTGTATCCGAGCGATGGAAAGCTACAAGGAAGACAGGGACAGAGTAAGGAACAAAGCTTTGGTTTACATTCTTACATCTATCAGCAAATAAACTACGACAGCAAATCTAAGGGTCAGTTTAACCAACTTTGTTTAACAACAAAAAATAGGTGCCTTTTGAAGACCCAAAGAAGCTGATGCCAGTTTGGGAAATGTGTTATACCCTTCCCCTGCAGCAGCCACTTGTCCAAGATACAGGAAGGCTCGCTCAGAATAGACTGTATTTCACAAGTTCCTAAACTCACGTGCCCTCGTCTCCCCAGGCACTTTAAAGAGACCAAACTGGATCCTTCACAGTAAAACCACTGCAAGGAGGGGGAGAAAATGTGGCAGAGAGAACTTTTCCCCTCCGTGCAACAGAGGGACGACCCACTCCTGCAGAACTGAACAGGAGTCCTGTTTCCTCCTTCAGCCTTGCCAGCTGCCTTGCACTCCCAATGGCAACACCAAATAATTCCTAAGCCTCTTAACCAGCATGTTTTCCCAGCCAACACTTAAAAACCCCTTCACAGATCCTCCTTAAGCCTCTCTTCCTTTCGACTTTATAATTCAATTTTAGTTTGCCTGAAAGCAGTTTTCACCCCGCTCAGGCTGGGATTTGCTACGCTACTTATTGCCCATGGGTATGGAGGGGTTTTCAGCAGGTCCCAGGCTCTGTCTGACAATGACTCTTCCCTCATTGGCAAGGAATTTATCAGGTGTTTTTGAGATGAAAGCAGAACATTTCCATGCCCGGTGCCTCAAAGGTCTCATCCAACAGTTCTGATCCCAGCAGCACCTCTCCTTCTGCTGCTTCGGCGTCTGTGAAAGCTTCAGCATTAAAACACCCCGGGTTGTTTTGCTGGGGGGTGTGGTGGTGGGGAAAAAATATAATAAAAGAATAATTCTATGGATGAAGAAATTCTTACCACGTTGTTACTGTCATACATTTCCTCGCCAGCAATTCCAGGGCGTAGTGTGTCGCCGGTGCCGCGCTGTCTCCCAAGACGGAGCCCACGGTGGCCGCCAGCTCCAGCTCGTTGCCGCGGATGAGGGCTGCCATGGCCAGCTGGCCCAACGACAGAATCACAGCGTTAAAGGCACACAGGCATGGGGGGGGATTCATCACAGCAGNTGAGGCCACACCTTGAGTATTGTGTCCAGTTCTGGGCACCTCAGCACAAGAGAGATCTGGAGGTGCTGGAGCGAGTGCAGAGGAGGGACACGGAGCTGGTGAGAGGAGAGTATGAGGCTGGAGAATAAGGCTTATGAGGATGGATTGAGGGAGTCTGAAGCACAGGCCCTAGCTTTCAGAGTACGTATCTCCTCCCTCTTTTTCACTCAAAAAACTGCCCCCAAAACCCCAAAGCAGGAAGGGGTCTCCTGTTCTCTCTGGGCAATGGAGATAGAGACCAAAAAGAGCACTTGGTCCATGTCTGTTTTGAAATCCAGGCATTAACTGATTATTGCTTCCTCTCAGAACAGCTCATTATGGTGGGATTTTACTTATTTTGGGGGAGAGAGGAGGAAGAACACGTTGGGTCAACAACAAAATCCTGAGAGAACGAGGGAAACAAACAATTTGTAAAACTACAAAAAAAATATCTAATAAAACTAATAAAAAGCTTCTTATGTCTCAGCCCTACGTTTGTGCTGAGGGGTAGGGATTTTTCCTATTTACTTTGCCAGTTTGGCCATAAATTCTTCAAGGCAGAAATTGTATCTTTTGTGGCACAATGAAGCCCCAGTTCTCAATGAGTCCTTTGAGCCCCCATAAACACCAATAATTGTGTGTATGGGTAGATGGGTAGGGTATCTGCTGGTTTCTGATGTAACCAGACACTGTAATATATGAAAATACAGCTAAATAGGAACATGCTATTTTCTGCACATGAGAGAAATCCCAAATTTAATTGAATCAAGGGTGTTTTATCCCTACCTTCAATATTGTAAGGATCAAAATCTCTCTATAAATACACACCAAGCAAATACCAAGGATAAATGATACATTTAACGTGGCAATATAAAAAGGCAGTCAGTGTTGGTGTTCCCATAGTTAAATAGAAAAGAAATAATCAAATATAAGATTACCTCTATGTTTTCAACAGCCAGGTGGCAACAGGCTGCAAGCACGGCGTGGCCATCCTGGAAATACCACTCTGCCAGTTCCTTACTGACCTGGTGCAGGAGCCTGCAAGAAATAAAAACCATGAATTCTGCAAGACCATGTCAAGGTTGGAGCTCTTTGGTTCTTATTTTTTTATAGACAAACAACCACACTTGCTTCTGTACCCTAAAATTCCTCCATTTGACTTACAGGTAACGACACCAGATGATCCCATTTAGGTTTTTCTGAGCACTGTTCTAAACAAGGAGAGACGTGTTTGGCTTCTTTTATGGGCAAACACAGTGAAAATACCAGTAACACACATTGGGAACACTTCCCTGCTGATAAAAGGTGACGCTTCAGGAGAAGATGGACAAATAAGGGGACATTAGGGAAAAATTATTCACAGAAACAGTGGTCAGAGCCTGGACTGGGCTGCCCAGGGAGGGGGTGGAGTCCCCACCCCTGACTGTGTTTCAGAGCGGATGAGATGTGGTGTTGGGGGATCTGGTGTAGGGGAGAACTTTGTAGAGTGGGGCTGATGGTTGGACTCCATGATCCCAAGGGTCTCTGCCAACCTGAATGATTCTGTGATTCTGTGACTCTAAGACACGTAAAACAGCCTCTCACAGACAGGTGTTAATGCTAAATCTTACTCTGCTTACCAAAAGTTCTAACAACTGGCACAGTCAGACATATTTAAGGGCACAGGAACACACCTTAAAGATCAAGGCAAAAAGGATATTTATAATTATAATACAAACCAAAACCCCCCATTTGGCATTAGAAGGAAGCAGAGTGGTGGAACTCTTCAGTGTAGCACCAGTTAACTAGTAACTCTATCAACAGAACACTGCATCTCCCAGTAGTTAGTTGTCACATCCCCCATGGCTGATGCCCAGTTAAACCCCTAAGGTTTATCCCTCTTGATGACCCCACCATTTTGCACTGAACTGAGGCTTTGGATATAAACGAGACCAACTTACTCCTTGTAATCATCTGTATTGTTTGCTCCAGACTGTGAAGGTCCAGCTGTGGAGAGAGGGCACATCTGTATATTGCCCTCACAAGCTGCCTAGAAGAGAATAAAAAACAGGTGGATTTATTAATGCACCAACCAAAAATGAATATGAAATGTGGCTTTTCAACAGCAACAACAACAAAATCATCCCTGACTGCGTTCAAGAGTTGATTGGATGTGGTGGGCAACGGAGCTGGTGAGAGGCCTGGAGAATAAGGCTTATGAGGATCAATTGAGGGAGTTGGGATTGTTTAGTTTGAGGAAGAGGAGGCTGAGGGGAGACCTCATCACTCTCTACAACTGCTTGAAAGGGCATTGTAGAGAGGTTGGTGCTGGTCTCTTCTCAGGGGCAATGAGCGATAGAAGGAGAGGGAATGGCTGCAAGCTGCAGCAGGGGAGGGTTAGGCTGGACATGAGGAAAAAGTTTTTCCCAGAGAGAGTGGTCAGTCAGTGGAATCAGCTGCCCAGGGAGGGGGTGGAGTCCCCATCCCTGACTGTGTTTCAGAGTAGATTGGATGTGGTGTTGAGGGATCTGGTGTAGGGGAGAACTTGTAGAGTAGGGCTGATGGTTGGACTGGATGATCCCAAGGCTCTCTTCCAACCCAAAGGATTCTATGATTCTATCTAAGATCTATAACAATCCTTCTAAAGCCCAGGAAATGTTTAAACCCAGTAATTTACCCACAGCTAAAAGAAAAAGAAATTGCCAGATACCTCTCCCAGGGTTACAGTTCGTGATACCTGGGCAACGAGCAGAGCCTCTTTAAGCTGGCCTCGTGAGGTAAAGAAAGAAACCAGTTTCTCCACCTCCCCGATGGCTACGCAGTACGGGATGACATCGTCGTTCTCCTCCTGAATGAGCTGGTCGGCTCTCCTGGTGAAGCAAAGCAATAAAGGTTCAAACCAAGGAGAGCCTGCAGGCAGAAGTGATCACTGCACTCCTCTCTGCGGTACAGGCCTCAGGTGAAGGAACCCCTCTGTCCGTTTTAGGGACAGAACCCACAGTTCAGCATCACATTTTTATGTGATTTTTAGGGGTTTTTTTTAATATGATTTTTAGGGTTTTTTACCTCTGCATTAACTTCCTCCAGTATTTCATTGAGACACCAGGTGCAACAGAGAGTGCTTTGTCCCACTACAAGAAAGGAGCAACAAGTTTAATTTAATCGATTTATTTTGAGAAACAGCTGTATTTTTAACTATTTTCACATTTCTTCCCTTAAAAATCAGTGTGTCAAGGGGGTAAATCAGGAATGAGCTACGTGTTAGTCTGCATATGTTAAAATAAAATAATTGGAGCAAGATTACTCCTTTCAGGAGTCATTTTATTGCTACCCCACGCAGTGCTACAGGCTGGGGACAGAGAGGCTGGAGCTGCCTGGCAGAAGAAGACCTGGAGGTGTTGGTCGACTGTGGGCTGAACACAAGCCAGCAATAAGCCCAGGTGGCCAAGAAGACCACCAGCATACTGGCCTGTGGCAGGAACAGTGTGACCAGCAGGACCGGAGCAGTGACCATCCACCTGGACTGGGCACTGGTGAATCCCCACCTTGAGTGCCGTTTCCAGTTTGGGCCCCTTCCCACAAAAAGAACATTGAGGGGCTGGAGCAGGTCCAGAGAAGGGCAAAGAAGCTGGTGAGGAGTCTAGGGAAGAAGCCTTATAAGGAGCAGCTGAAGGAGCTGGGGGTGCTCAGCCTGGAGAAGAGGAGGCTGAGGGTGACCTCACTCTCTGCAACTCCCAGAAAGGAGGGTGTAGCCAGGGGGTGGTTGGTCTCTTCTCCCAAAGAACAGGCCATATGGGATGAGAGGAAACAGGTTCAAGTTGTGCCAGGGGAGGTTTAGGACGGATATCAGGAAAAATGTTTACACAGAAAGGGTTCTGAAGCCTTGGAATGAGCTGCCCAGGGAAGGGGTTGAGGCACCATCCCTGGATGTACTCAAAAGCTGGGCTGACATAATGCCTAGAGACATGGGTTAGTGCTGGTTTTCAGCAGAGTTAGGCTGGTGGCTGGACTGGATGAACCTAAAGATCCCTTCCAACCTAGACAATTCTATGATGCTGTAATTCTACTCTGCCTTGTCTTTGCTTGGGTAGCTGGTTTTCAGAAACCTTCCTATGTTACTGTTTTTCAATAATGGTTTGATACTTTACCTCTCCAAGTTCTACCATCAGTTCACAATATCGCTGGATTTGTCCCAGTCTCAGATGTATTTCTGCAGCTTCTTTAAGCCTCTCCTCTTTGCTGGGAGCCCCAATGCCACCTCCAAACTTGGACATTTTTACTGTGGTCAGTTCTTGTGCCTTGGACTGAGGAGGGGGGGAAAAAAGGTTTAAAAAGTAAAAAATATTTTAAAAGTAAAGTTTTCTGTGATGAAAACAAGTTCTCTTAAGAAAGGACCACGGGCAGACATGTCAGTGGAATGTAAAGGCTGTCACTGCTCCCTGCCCAGGGCAGGGGGGTTGGAACTTGATGAGCTTTAAGGTCCCTTCCAACTCTAACCATTCTACGGTTCTATGATTTAAGAAAACAAATCTCTTTGAGAGAAGGCTAATTGGGAGGGATTACAATGAGATTATGGTGAACTAATTAGAAGAACTTACACTGAGATTACAGAGAACTCCTTGCCAGTTTCAGACCTGCCCTGTCCCTGCATCCGAACAGAGCTATAAACCTCATGTTTATCCAACCAAATAATTTGATTTTTAGGAATATAAGGGTAGGGTGTAGGGAAGACAAACTGCAGTGACTCTTGCTTTGCAACCTCTTTTCATTATTTTTTGTTTAGTTAAAAGTCCTAACCCAACCTTGTAACGCTGAAATAAACTGTGACCCTTTTGCAAAGCCTTAAATGTTCTTTTTCCAAGAGTGAAACACCGTCTGGACCAACAACCACTGAGGCTTCACTCACCATTCTAAACTGAAGGAGATGTTTCATGTGCATGATTCCTTTGCAGTAGTTTTGGGGCAGCAAACTGTCGTCCTGTCCTTTTATCACAGCAACTAAATCCCATAAATTTTTGCTGCCTCCCGGAGGCTAAAATTGGTAGGAGAGAAGAGAATTGCATTACAGTCATGTTCAAGAGAGAAACTGGAGCTTAGAAAGACATCAGCTGCCCAGGGAGGGGGTGGAGTCCCCATCCCTGACTGTGTTTAAGAGACTGTGTTTAAGAGTTGAGGGATCTGGTGTAGGGGAGAACTTGTAGAGTGGGGCTGATGGTTGGACTGGATGATCCCAAGGGTCTCTTCCAACCTGAATGATTCTATGATCTTGCAGGATATCAAGGCATTTGGGGGTTTTGGTGAAGAAATTGTAAGTATTTTTATTGGTCTAACATTTGAAGCAATTCTCCTGTGGAGCTAGGACAGAGGTCTAACGTCCAGTGAGATCTAGATCTAGAATCGAGCTCTAGAAGAGAGTGAATAATTAAAAAAAAATAAATAAAAATTAAAATAATTAAACTTTTGACCTGAAGGAGCTTTCCTAGAGAATAACAGGATTCAAAGTTTAGAAGTTCAATTATTCCTGAGCTGGTAAAAAGCAGAAGATCCTACAGACCAATAAAAAAAAAAAAAAAAAAGAGACTACATGTTCTTTCTACAGCCTCTTGAAGCTCTGACTGGACTCCCCCAAACTGAAGCACACCACTCATCTTCTGCACTCAAAAAGCCCTGCTCCAAAACTGGGTTTGTTCCTGGAAAATTCTAGCAATCTTCTAACACTTTTACTGCGAATCAACATGGGACATCAAAATGAGTAACTTCTGTACAACGTGGAATTCCCCTAACAATACAGTTTTAGTAAACCAGGAAATGCCAAGATTTGTAACTGAGAAATAAGGTTTCAGCGTTTCAAAACCATGCACTTCCATTCAACCAGAAATCAACCCAAATATTTGGGATGAACAGGGTCACCGAGTGGGTCAATCCAGCTCTACAGCTCCTAGGAGGAGTTTTGGCACCGACACTCGGGCAGTTCAAAAACCTTACCTGTAAAGAGGGTGTTCCTGTGATGGATCAAAATGCAGAACTCCAATGTAGTTCAATAAAACACACATTTGCATTTTCTTCAAGAGAAAATTCTTGTCAAGACAAATTTTTACTGGGGAAATATAAGTTGTCCCACCTAGTCTGCTTTGTAAAAAACTGGTGGTCACCACTAACAAACACCTCAGTCACAGACATGTTTACATGCAGAAGTGCTAAGAGATGGAATTGAGTTCTGCTTATTTGCTGAGCTCCCTTTAAGAAAGAGAGTAAAAAATGGTGGAGAATAAAGACATTTGGGTTTCCTAGAGTGATTTCAGGAGAGAAAGCCACGCCTGCCGACAACACCCTCAGGTTTGCAGAATACTTACTGAAAAACATTCCGAAAACCACCTTAGTTTTTTTCCTCTGGGATTTCCTGACAATTTTTCCACTTCTTGTTTAATATCCCTGGAAACTTTCCCGCACAGCAAAGGAGGAGCCCCGGCTTCCACAGCGCGATCTGACGCACACAAGGATTTATACAGGAAAATGAAGATGAAAAGTAGTATAGTAACGTACAGAAAATTGAAACAGAGCTGTGTTCAATGAATTTGTACATTTGTATCCTACCTGTATTACCAATAATCTCATCCCAGCATCGATCCACTAAGATATTTATTTGCAGAGGGTTTATAAGGGGTGTCAATGACCAGAGCCTCACAGTGGAGTCACGGGAGCAAGACGCCATAGTGAACGGGCGACTGGGATGACACGTTAACCCTAGGAGAGAGGACAGTTCAAAAAGGTGCTCAAATAATTAAGTTTACCTAATAATCAGCTTGATTCAATTATTTTATAAACTTTGAAATATTTACAAGTGCATTTCAATACAGAAAAAGGCCCCGAAATTTAAACTGTTACCATATACGTCTGCCCCATGGTCATAAACTGTGTCCAAACACGTTCCATCCCTCATGTCCCAGACTCGAATCGTGTAGTCCCAGCTGCCAGACACCAGAAGGTAGGGAATCTCAGGATTCCACATCAGTCCCCGGACCGGAGCTGTGTGTCCACTCAGAACGTTTATACAGGCGTCCTGCGTGTAATCCCATACCCGAACAGTACTGAAACGGGATAAAAAGGCCCGTGTAATAAAAATCACCCACTGGATACAATTAGGATACAAGTTTCAAACTAATCAGAATATGTATCTGCAGTATGTTTATAGAAGATGTAAAAGGAGAGGTTGGAGGTAACGCCCTTGGTCCTTAGGATGGGTATAGACTGCACCAGAGTTCAGCACGGAGAACTGACAGGCGTTTAAAGAGTAATTCTTGCTCACGTGAGATAGAGAGGACTGACACTCCAAGAGCTTGTTGTCAAGCTGGTTTCTTTCATGAATCATTACTGACAGCTCCTGCTGCAGGCACAGACACCTACTGAATGATACTGGGGAATGCAGCAGAAGCCAACACTCCGAATCTGTGATCCTTTACAGGAATGTTTTGTATATTCTGCAGGGGAAGCGGCTTGGAATCATAGAAGAATCTCCTTCCTCCTGCTTACCACAGACCAATGCACCCTCCCTCAAAACATACCTTCAAAACCAGCAAAAGAGAACTACCCAGCAGCCATTAAAAATCTCCCAAAATTATACTCTGTTATACTTTTGAAAGTAAGAGCAGGTCTTGCACCCGTATCTCTAGATATAACGTAAGCAGGTGGCACCCTCCTCTATCACCCCTGGGAGTGACAGGTACCACTGACTCCACCCTTGGGAAAACATCTGGAAAGTTGTACTGTTGCAGTTGTGACAATTTTAGATAATTGTATTCTGTATTATGCAGAAAAAAATGTATAATACTTCCCCAGAGGGGTTCAAGGCCAGCTTGGCCAGAGCTTGGAGCAACCGGGTCTGGTGGGAGGTGTCTCTGCCCAGGGCAGGGGGGTGGGATCGATTGGTTGTGAAGGTCCCCATCCAAACCTCGAGCTTCTCTGATAGTTTTGCTGGAGATGTGAGGCTTTGCAGCAGCCTGGAAATACACACCCATCGTCAGAGCCGCTGCAGAGGATGCCTTCTCTCAGGGGAGACCACCGCACGTGAAACACCTTGGCTGTGTGTCCTGAAAACACCTTCAGGGGCTGGTCTGAGCTGGTGGCCAAGTAGTAGACGCGAACGTTCTTATCCTCACAACCAGTGGCTATCATGTCTCTGCAAAACGAAGCGAGGAAAACCCTCAGCCATTTGGACCATCAAAAGTACTTACTTTTCACACACAGAATCACAGGATGTCAGGGATTGGAAGGGACCTTGAAAGCTCCTCCAGTCCAATCCCCTGCTGGAGCAGGAACACCTACAGCACGTCACAGAGGAACATGTCCAGGTGGGTTTGAATGTCTCCAGAGAAGGAGACTCCACCCCCTCCCTGGGCAGCCCCTGCCAGTGTTCAGTCACACTCACCCTGAAGACGTTTTTCCTCATATTGAAGGGGAACCTCCTCTGTTCCAGCTTGCACCCATTGCCCCTTGTCCTGTCATTGGGTGTCACTGAGAAGAGCCTGGCTCCCTCCTCCTGACACTCACCCTTTACAGATTTCTCACTTTAAAAATAAATGTGATGTGTCTTTTGCAACTGACTTTTAAAATCGCTTATTTTCCCTTCTCCTTTCTCTCTTTAAGACACAATTATTGATAACTCAATCAAATATACTAAATCAGAAAAAACCAAGATAAAGATCCACAGGGAATAGTATTTGCCCCACAGTCCGACCAAGCACCCAACACAACTATTAATTGATTGAATTACTGTATAATTGGGTTTTTGACCAAAAAAGTCATGCTATTATTAGGAATTGTCTGCAAAGTGTATTGAGTTGCCTGGTGTGTCTTCAGCTTTTCAGTCACTAAAAGGAAGCCAATCTAAACCCACCCTTTCCTGGTATCAAACATCTGCATTTGTTCCCTCCCTGGTATATACTCAGTAAGTTCTTTTTCTCCCATCACTATACACTGGGAACAGAGAGGACTAGGGAGACAATTTCAGTGCTCTAGTGCAACGGCAAATATCACACTCTAAATAACTCTGCAGCAATACATTTAAATAGGGATTGCTCACCGATGTAAATAGCAAACATCAGCAGCTCTGTGGACGTTTGGGTTAGTTCTCACTTACTTGTTGTTTTGACTCCAGTCACAGCCAAACACGGCAGCGGGGTGTTTGTACTTGTGAAGGACCTTCCCGTCGATGGTCCGAACGATGCTGAAACCAATCACAGTGGAATATTAGGAGGAAAAAAAAAAACCAAAAAAGAACTCTGAGTAGGTTACCCAAAAGTCAAGTTTGGTTCTGTGCAAATAAACCTAAAAATATATATATATAACACACAGAAAGAATAGGAGAAATCTTTATTCCTACAGCCCGTCGACTACAAGGCTACTCACGTATTTCCCAACAAAACATCTAACTGGATTTTCATTTAAGGTCTGTGCTCCTCCAGAGGAGCTGTACAGGTGTCCAAGGTGTTACACCTCCCTCCTCGAAAGGACCCTCAAACCCCCAAATCTACATTGCAGCTTGGCTTTAAAGTACAAGGAGATCTTTAGGGGAATTAAATAAAAATAGAATGGGTTGCTTTCTAACATTCCCGCTCGGCAGGTTTGAGCGGAAATACTCAGAGGAAAAGAGGGAATAAGGATTTTAAAATGTACCGAAGCACAAAACATGCAAAAACGTTCTCAGTGAGCAGTTGTAAGGTTTTACAAACAAACTATTTACTCCTGCACTAGTGCAGCTGTAATTACTTTGGTCTGAAATACCAATTCCTGGCCCTCGAAATAACCGACTTTAAAGAAGGGTAATCAATGAAGACAAGTGCAGTGGAATAGTTTGTGAAGAGTCCCCTCTATCTCCAGATAAGAAACCTACAGGAATATTGTTGGCTGAATAAAAACCAATACTCGGTTTCCCTTTCAGGGTGTCTTAGACCTTATTCCTTTTGCAAACTTTTGCTTTGTTTTTGTCTTAAACTCATGAAAAATATACCCTGACAAGTACAGGAGAACATAACCTCGGGTTTGGCCAGTAAGAACAGTTTAAAAGGAGTAGCTGATAGGCATTAATGCGTCACACTGACTTGAGAAGTGCATTAGAAATGGTCTTTTTTCTTCCAATAACACTCACCAAAATCCATCACTGCTGCAGGTTGCTATTCTTTTGGAATCTTTATGACTCCAGGCAATGCAGAAGATTCCATTCTTTCCATGCTTCAAAAAATGCAAAATACCTATCAATAAGAAATAATTCACCCCTTTTTTCTCTCATCTATTGACTCATCTCTTGCTATTTTATTCTCCTATGGGCTTGGGCCCTTTTCTCCCACTGAAGTGACACTTGTAAAAAACCACACTGTGAGTCCCCAGTATAACTGGGATATTTGAGAACACCCAAGTCCAAAAATCGGGACTGAGTAAAGAGATGGTAAAAGTGACATTAACTCTCCAGAATCCCAGAGACAAAACAGTCTCAAGTTGAAGAATGAGCAACCCATAACTATATGGACCCGAAGCTCAAATAAACCTTCACTCCTGGTTGGAATAATGAAGTCACGGGGCGTGAGTAGTTGTGGTACATGAAAACTTCAGTGGGACGTGTATCAGGATGAGTATCTGAGAAAAAGATGTTTAGGGGCACAAGTGCAAATCTTCTGAGTGTTAGAACTCAGGAACCCCCGATTGCACAGATGTACATTTGTTTCCTGCCCACTCCTCATCTCTGTCTTGCTACAGAGCATCCTCCGTCGGGTGCAGACGCCAAGGTTAGTTTTGTCTGTATATAATCTGAAGATTACAGCTATGTACTAAGGATACCCAAAGCAGAACAGAATACCACAAAACAGTGGGACAGGAGGAGGGGAAGGGTTTGATACTGAGTGAGGGGAAGGGTTTGATACTGACTGAGGGGAAGAACTTCTTTGGTGTAAGGGTGGTGAGAGCCTGGCCCAGGCTGCCCAGAGAAGCTGTGGCTGCCCCATCCCTGGAGGGGTTCAAGGCCAGGTTGGAGGGGGCTTGGAGCCACATGGTCTGGTGGGAGGTGTCGCTGCCCAGGGCAGGGGGCGGCACTTGGTGGGTTTTAAGGTCCCCACCAACCCTTCTGTGATTCTATGATTAAATAGCTCCTTCTGCCACTAACAATTATGCTACTGCCCTAGGACTTGTAAATGCCTGCACAGATTTCGGGTAACGCAAGGCAAGACTCTCAAGAAGAGCAAAATAGAGTTTTATTGGTCTAACTCTGGGGACTGCAATTTGTTTTCTGTGCCTTAGGTCTGAACAGACATCATTTCACATTGTGATACCCAGGTTAAAGTCTATCTGCCCATCTACAGCTACCTGTTTGAAAAAGAATCAGCCGAGCTTTTGCTGCCTATCACCACAGGACATTTTTTAAGATAACTGAGAACTTCTGGGGCTTCATCACTGTAATATCAGAAGTAAAAATACTTCTGCCTCAGAGATAAGCAGGCACCTACATAATTCTTATATTATGGCACCCTTTATAAACATATGGATTTAGACCCATCTTCACTGAGACTAGAAGGAACGACTAACTTGCAGCTCGTCCAGAGAAACAGAGACGTGATTTCCTCTTACCTCACTGAACCTGGTTATCATTTTGCCTTTTGGGACATCCCAGATGAAGGCCCCGTTTCTGGATGTCGCCCCTGCTATGCAGTTCAGATCTCCTTGAGAGAAAACCATTTGTAAGATCTCACAATAAACACAAGATCGCGACACAGCTTGACAGGGTTTGACTAACGTTTCTACTTAAAATTCAGGAAATGAACAGAAGACACCACAAATAAGGGGTTTTCATAGTTTAAGGCCAGTATTTGATACTAGGTCACAAATAAAGATTTCAACAAAAGGCTGACATGCTTTTCCACCCTCCTACTTCGAGGAAAGGGCACAATAAAAGCTGTATAGCTGTAAAATGCTATATATGTACTGTATATAATAGTACTTGGGGTTTGGTTTGGTTTTTTCTTGCACCACTGCAGCACCATCAAGAAGGTACCTGAATCTGTAACAACACTCTACAGGGTGGAAAATCTGAATATCCAACTCCACAGTGAGAACCTGAGAACTGAATTCAGGCCTAATCCAAAAGCCACCAGGTTCCTTCTCCTCAGACTGCGACCCTCCACCCCAATGTACCTATACTTGTCCCAAAAACCTACATGGAACTTTTACACAGAGGTTTTGACTGTTATTTTATAGCACACTCCAGAGGCAGAAAATGCAATCTCTGCAGGATGAGCCCAGAAGGACCAACCCCCATAAGAAAAGCACAGGCATAAGCTGGAAAGAGATTCAGGGAGGAGAATGAAAGGAAGAAAAGTAACAACAAACAGTGGCATGTGTTGGAGTATATTTTAGGAAGGAAAATAAACTATAGTAGAAGGTGGAGAGAACTCTCTAGGGGTAAGGGATGTGAAAGAAGCAGGAAAAGGCCTGTCTGGGAATGGACAGGAACTCTGGGACAGGATGGTAAGGAACTGAAGTTGAAGCACGTGCTTCCAGTTGGCTTAACTTTACTAAAAATAAATAAATATAAGAATGCAAGACTTGGAACAGTTTACTCACTGGAGGCTGCTTTCTCTCAGTGTGGGATACTACTACAAACTGAATTTAACTTTCAAAACAAACTAACACAAAAGAAAGCAGCATATCTGATATTGCCATGATTTCCATACAGCAAAACAAATCATCTGTGAGAAGGAACAAGGTGCAAGAGACTCTCTGAAATGAAAAAGGTGCAAATTCATTTCACACATGCAAGCTACATGAAGCTTCCCATCAGAAGGTATTTTCCTTGCCAGCTGTTATTTCTCAGAGTTTAAAGGCATGGGAGAGAAAGGCAGCGAGCTGAAGTACTTGGGCTTATTTAAAACTGCATCTGTCACCCAAAGAATGAGAACACAACTACAATCCTAGGATCCTAGAATCATTCAGGTTGGAAGAGACCCTTGGGATCAGCGAGTCCAACCATCAGCCCCACTCTACAAAGTTCTCCCCTACACCAGATCCCCCAACACCACATCTCATCAACTCTGAAACACAGTCAGGGATGGGGACTCCACCCCCTCCCTGGGCAGCCCAGTCCAGGCTCTGACCACTCTTGCTNCCTCCCAACTTCTGCTGGTCACACTGATTCTGATGCAGGATGCCCTTGGCCTTCTTGGCCACCTGGGCTCACTGCTGGCTCATGTTCAGCCCCTTGTCACCCAGCACCCCCAGGTCCTTTTCTGCCAGGCAGCCCCAGCCACACTGCCCCAAGCCTGTAGCCATCCATGGGGTTGGGGTGGCCCAAGAAAGGCTACCCGTCACCAGCTACTGCCACCAGTAATGACCGGTTTTCCCTAAGTGCAAGTTAAGAAGTTTTAAGACAATTTCCCACCGAATTCAGTGACTTCCCTATGGAAAAGCAGATACCCAAGCCTGTAGCCATTACCTCCTCAGAGAAGGTACTACCTCCTCTAGTGGAGTAAACACAGCGCTTTGCAGGGGTGTGAATCCTACACAAAGGAGGAAGAGAAAGAACTACAGACATATGTTCCACTTCTTCAGCAGAAAACAGAATGTGAATTCCTTCAATCAACTCTTCCCATGCAAATAAAGCACTTCCACAGGCTGTGATCCGTAGATTTTCCTGCCTCCCTTCCCACTCGGTGTGAAATCCCGAGATCGTTCCTCAAAAGGATAAAACCCAAACGGTTCCTGAAGCGCCGAATTCTCCGGGTTTCACAGATCCCGGTTCGGTCACATTTAAACCTCCTAAGACACATTTCCACCTACAGCTGAGACTTCCATAAGGCACAGTGCTGCTAGGCAAGGCTAAGTCAAAGAAGAGTTAGACCCAAAGCAAAATATTCTTACCTGGAGCCCAAGAAAGGGAATAAATAACCCCCTCATTACCAGGAGATGTGTAAACCGCTGTTAAAGTATTTATGTCCCAAACTTTTATTGTGCCATCAAATGAAGCTGTAGCAAGAAGATCAGGGTTATCAGGTTTGAATTTGCAATCAAAGATGGTCTCAACATGTCCCTTAAATGAAACACATATTTAATCCATTTTTATTACATTTGATTTTTTTTATTCTTTTTTTCAGAAGTCCAACTCTCTAGATCAAACTCTAAACCACTTTGTATTATAACCTTTCAGATCAATCATGAGGGCCAAAAAAAACTGGCCCATAGGTTAAAATTAAAAGGCATAAAAGAGCTTGTAATATAACACTCCTCCCTTTCACAGGTTATTATTAAAGATAGAAAAATTCTGGGCTGAACCAACAGGGTGATGCAACGCCAGGGATCTGTTAGCGTTTGCCACTGGAAATGAGTTGCTAATAAACTGAATTTTAAAAGTTCAGCTAAAAAAAACCCCACCAAGAACAAATAAATTTTAAAAAACAGAAATAATTTTGACCTCCAGGTAAACAGAATCGACTGCAAAAAATACAGCTTTTTAGGTGAGTCACATTCTACGAGTTTTCTCGTGTTCCACTGAGTTTTCTACTTTCTAAATCCAGTCTCTGCTCTCTTGCAGTTTAAACCTCAATCCGTTAGAAACTTCATGCCCAGGTTTTGTTTTCCAAGAAATGCATTTGTGGAATTTAACTTGACACAGACGGGAAAAAAGGACAATTTTAAGGCCCAGCTTTACAGGACCAAATCGACTGAGAATGGGAAACACACACCAACCAGCAGCCTCTGTTCAAAGCGTGGGAGCAGAGCTGGGAATTCTTCACATTTTACCAATGAAGAGGGAAAGGTGGGAAAGGGAAAGAGAAAAATCCTCAAGAGTAACTCAAAGCCCAGGGGAGAAGAGGCTCACCTACCCAAGAGGTGAGAAACCCAGTTTGGGGTTTGGGCAAGGCATGTTGAATAATGTGGTCTTTGCCATGTTAAAGGGAATGACCTCACCAGCTGAGTTGTGTGTGTGTGTTCTCTCTACTTTGGCTACAACTTTTATTCCTGATTACAGAAAACCCTCCAGATAATATTTCCAAGGAGGCCATCAAAATAAAATTTCAGTTCAAAAAGCCACCACAAACCCCCACGTCCTTACATCTTTATTTCTGGCTGAATGCTGCCAGAATACTCAAAACCCAGAGAGAATAACAGGATTCAGTCTTTTGCCCTAAAGATTTACTTTTAATTCAGGGTTGTCATTTTGTTTCCTAGTAATTTCAGACTTAATGACAGAAACAGTTTTAGTGCTGTGAAGACTTCATTCTCTATTTTTCTTTTCGCTGTTAGAAGGAGGTGTTTAAGACAAATAAGCTCTCATGCCAAAGACAGAGGGGAAACCTACCAGATCTCTCAGGAAATCCCACTTTTTGGCTCCCATGTCATAAAGCCCCACTCCACCATCCATGAAGCAACAGACGGCGTGACCGGGAGGGAGGGAAAATGCTTGGTTTTGGGTTAAAGTTGGAGGAGGAACAGCCTCGCTGGTAGAGGACGTATGGTGATTTTTGGTAGGGTACTGTGATGAACATGCTGGACAAAACAAAACCAAAGATACAAACAGGTAAGATTATTCTTTATGTTTTCATTTTATAATAAGTTACAATTATAAATAGTTTAAATGCACTTGGGATTGTTTAGTTTGAGGAAGAGGAGGCTGAGGGGAGACCTCATCCCTCTCTACAACTGCTTGAAAGGGCATTGCAGAGAGGTTGGTGCTGGTCTCTTCTCACGGGCAATGAGCGATAGAAGGAGAGGGAATGGCTGCAAGCTGCAGCAGGGCAGGGTTAGGCTGGACATGAGGAAAAAGTTTTTCCCAGAGAGAGTGGTCAGTCAGTGGAATCAGCTGCCCAGGGAGGGGATGGAGTCCCCATCCCTGACTGTGTTTCAGAGTAGATTAGATGTGGTGTTGAGGGATCTGGTGTAGGGGAGAACTTGTAGAGTGGGGCTGATGGTTGGACTGGATGATCCCAAGGGTCTCTTCCAACCTATGATTCTATGATTCCAGTGAGATTAAAACCAAAAGAGATGGAAAACTCTTGTCCAGTCCCTGGCACCAGGTGGTACTTTGTTTAATTAAGAACTACAGAACTGACCCAAACTCACCGAGCTCCACTCGCAACAAGAACCACAAACAACATTTTCCTTTACCTGCAGCCACTGCAAGGAAGGGATAACAATAAAAACGACACTTACACTTTTTCTTGGGAGGAGAACTCAGCACGTGCAGACCGTGGAAACCAGTTTTCTTCAGTTTAAAATTATCTATAGGTGTCGTACGGGAAACATTCCAAAAACGTAACACTCCAACCTGAGAATCTGAGGTTAAAAACAGAACACATAGGAACCCACTTATTTGTCTGATTTATTTACTCTCTTTTTACTGCACACAGAGGTATGCGGTGCAAAGAGTGATTGAAGGAAAAACAGAGCAAAGAGTTAAGCTTGGAATCCTAAGAAGAATTTTATAAGCAGAGACTGACATCTTCATGGTACTTTCACCATTAACAGCCATAAAATTAGCATTAGTTATTTAAACCCCCATTATAAAATATTCACAGTGTCTCACTTACTCATTAAGGAAACAGTTGGACTAGATGATCTTGAAGGTCCCTTTCAACCTGGACTATTCTATGACTCTATGATTAGTTCTTCAATCTAATGTCTTTGATGTGGAAAAGAGGCAGGAAATTATTAGTTATTTGTTTTTAAAAAATCCTTCTAAAAACAGAGGAAGAAAAGCTGAGGAGCAAGAAGTGACATCCACTACTAGGACAGTGCATTTTATTCCTGTGCCCAAAGTGACCCTCACATTTGTTGCTGTAAATGCATGCAATAAAAACATTATTTAGTATAAAAGTAACAGTTTAAAGTCGCTTCTTTGTGTACCCAACAAATAGAAAATAAGAAAACACTGCTTAACAGTTTTCTGTTCTTTTCTACAGTTGAATGTATTTTTTTTGTAGAGTGCACGAATGCTGTTATTTGTAGAAATGGTAAAGATCAACTTTGAAGGGCCATCGTGGAAGAGCCAGTCCTCCACTCGTTACTGTTGTACAGATGGGGAAATAAGAGGCTCACCTCCAGTTACAAACATCCCAGGAGCGCTAGAAACCCAGGCCAAACACTGGACAGAAGCTGCTGCGCTGGGAAAACTGAAAGTTGTGATGCAGGAGAGCGATTCAGAGTCCAGCAGTCGAATACCATTGTGCAAATTGGCCACCAGCAGGTAATCTGTTGACAAAGGGTCCCACTCCAGCGCCGTAACCGGATCTTCTTCGTCCGTCCCTTCCAGAGACTCTGGTCGTAAGACGTGTTTCTGATTTTTAGAACCTTTAGGAGGACAAGAAAACACTCTGTCATTTCCAAATGATACAAGGTACATCTTTTTCGCCTCTCCCTGGAATTCCTCCCAGCCTGCTCTACTCTGCACCAGCGAAACCAATGACGTGGGTCAATATTTGGCCTAAAGTAGTTCTGGCTCCATCAGATCCATGTTTCTTCTTAACACAGCAGGAAATGTCAGGTTTATCAACATCATCCTCTACCAAATTATGTTCAATCATCTACACTGGCCCAACAATTTCTGTGAGTAAAGGTCTGCAGCACAGCCAAAAATAGAAGTTGCCTGTGTTGCCATACACAGGCAAAGCAAGAGCAGTACGAACCAGAAGAAACTGGTATGAACTATGCAGTACTCAAAAAAGTGTTGATGACCAATTCTCTTGAGGGTTTTTTTTTTGCTTCCTCAAAACTGTGTGTGCAATTCTGGAGTGCTCATGGATTCTGAAGCCAGAACAGGTTGTTAAATATCTAATTTGACACCTGCATAAGAGAAAACAGGTTTCACCCGATGATCCGTATGATCGAGAACCACAGTTTGAAACATCACCTTTATTTCCCGCTTATCCTTTTTACAGAGAGCTGGCTCTTCATTTCATCAGACATTGTATACTCCAAATGAACCATTAAAAGCATAGATCTGCAATTTTGAAGTTGTGATTGTGTATTAAATAAAGCCCCAAACTAAAATTGTGCCCCTTTTTCTACAAATAATGAATTGACGTCTCCCATTCTTCGGTTTTTTATCTCATTTTCCATGTCGATAACGAAGGACACAATTTGCCTTATCATGATAAATGCTGAGGCCTACCTATGTTCCTTAATGACTGATGGAGAACTAAACCTATTCTGATATATATTTAAAAAACCCATAAATGCTGAAACAACAGCAGAAATACCAGGCAAATCCTTTACATTTGCCTCCCACCTCCTTCCACAAAGTCCCCTGCTTAGTTTTCACATCACATTTGTTTTTCCTGAATGAAAAATCACCATTTGGATGAAAACCAAGCCCTGACAACAAAGCAGAATTGTCATTTTTTTCAGGCAGCTTTACAAGAATTCCAAGCAAAAAGGCCCTGGAGTGATCAAAGGCAGAGTCCCAGGAGAGCCCAACCGGCTGGTGGGACAACACGGACATCAGGGAGCTAACACAGTTCTCCTCGGGCTCCACAGAAGAGGCTGGAAGCAAAGCTGATGGACAACCTAACTGTGACATTTTCTTTTCCATTAAAAGATGACATCAGCCCTGTGAATCATTCAACTCTGCTTCTTGGGGGAATAAATGAAAGGTAAACTGGGACAGGACACTTGGCTCCGCATGACTGTGCCGCATTTCTGTGAAACCAGGGTACTAATCTTAGATCCCAGCATGTTTTTTCTTCACATTAAATGTTCTGCTACAATAATGGATGGCCTGGAGTTAATTAAAAGACAGTACAGCCACAAGAGAAAAACCACAGATAATGATGAAAAAAAGGCAGTTGTTATCTAGTGACTATGCAGCAGTGAGTCAGAGGTAAGCAGAACAGCTAGAGCCTCCCAATCCAGAGGCAATCACACCCAACTTCCACGTAATGAGCGGGACCCTGTGGATGTTCAGGTTCTCTCCAGGCAGTGTTTTGTACGGCAGGATTTTACTTTTACCTACAAGAGGCCTGAAACCTTTAAAAGTAAGGATTTCACTTGGTGACACACTCAGTTCTGCCCAGTAACGCGCCGTGGTAGACATTTGTCCTGGTTTGAGGTAAAACAAACCAATTTTCTGTTCAGTAGTTTTACTTTTTTAGCTGGGCCTCTTCTAACTGACTAAAGTCTGAAATGAACAGCACATTGTTCAGAGAGTGTTTCGTCTCACAGTGATCAGACCTGATTACACCAAGGGATGGTGCAGAGAGGCCCTTGCTTATACTGACTGCTAGAACAACCAAGGGCAGGGAATTTTGTCAGGTGACCTAAAACTGGCCAACTGGGGTATTCCATCCCACCCCCATCATGCTCAGTAAAAAAAGCTGAGGGATCAAGGGGTTGATAGTTTTTAATTCCTTCAATGGCCGACGTCTGGGGAGGACCCTGTCTGTTCCTCTGCCTTTGAATCCAGCTCCTGCCGGTCACCGAGTCCAGCCTGGGACATTCACTGGTGCTGCTGGTGACGTGATCGTCGTCCCGGGAGCCTGATAGGGTTTTGTAGAGACTGTATACTTTTTCCTTTATCCTTTCTTTTATACTTTTTAATTTTTCTTTTTATTGTTTATTATATTATTGTTATTGATACTTCATTACAGTAGTTTAGTTTCTATCTAAACTCCTGAATCTCTTAATCCTTTCCTCTCCTCTCTTTTCCTTGGGGGGGGGGAGGAGGGGTCATCATCTGTCCCATTGGTCAAAACCACGACAACATTGTAACGCGTGCATCATAAAACCTGAGTGACAGGAGTGCAGGATTACACACCAGTACAGAAACAAATCTAGGAATCTAAATATTTCAGCGTATCAGTTTTCACCTGGCTGGAAAATAGACAGGCTCCCATCAGTATGCCCAAACACCACTTTCCCTTTCTTCTTTGGGTGCCACCGGAAGAGACTGATATCCGACAAGAAGCTGTGCGCCTCTCTGTGTACCGTCACCCCGCTGTCGGGCCCCGAGACAGTCCAAATGTACAAGGGACCCCTGTGGGACACAAAGGCCACCGTGTCACCGGCGTTCCAGCACCAGCTCAGGGATGCAGGGATTCCTGAAACACACAGGGAAACCGTTTCAGAACCAGGATAGGAAATTCAGTGAATTACTCTTTGGCCCAATAGCAGCGACTGCCTTGCAAAGCTGTAAGAATAATTATTCTCCTGCATGAAAAGGATGAGGTGAAATTTAGGCAGTGGTGGGAACATCTCATGGTGTAAAAGTAAACATACATCCATAGGCAGGAAGAAGAATTCTTTCCTGAATTATCTTCACACAACTTTGATGGGCTCTATTTTATGACGCCTGTCCTTGATTTCATTAGTGGCAAAGGCCGTCAGAGAGCTGGTAAATACTGAAACCTTTCAGATGGCTGTTTTTGGCAAAACACAATGAAATTCAAATTAGAGATAAATATAACAGAGGCAGATATTCATGAAAAAAATTAGAAAGCCAGCTCTATAATCAAAGGAACTCCTGACAGCTTCCTTCTGGAGATACAGCAGTTCCTTCAGCTGCCCAACACCCAGCTGCAGGCATTCCAATTTAAGGGGTTTGAGTTTAAATTCCTCTGGATTTACTAGTGTGCATCTACAGGAATAAATGCCAGTGAGACAAAACTCCTCATGCCAGGAACTGAAACTCTTTGTTGTTTGACACTTTAACATGGCAGCCTCAAAGAGAACAGCAGCAGCGCTAACAGGATGTTTGAACAAATTGTCCTACAAGCAAATTCGCTTCTAATAAGTTTTAAATAATTCTAGCACCGATTCCACACGTAACCATTGGCTGAAACAACTTTTCAAAAAAAGGAACACATTGACAAAGAACTATCCATTTTTATATTAATGTATAACCTGATACGATATTCCTTTCAGAATGGATCAAAACCAACATGGTTTTTTTATCTACTTATTCATTTGCAGAACAAACAAGATGCACAATCTTCCCAGAGGTATCCTAAGTGGAAACACACAAGGTTTAAAATTGAATTATTTATCTTCTTATACAGCGATGGAAGGAAATGTTTTCTCTTTTTCCTGCTCAACAAGAAAACAATGGCAAAGTAAATTCTTGAATTTGTCAAATCCTTTAGAAATACACACCACCTCTTTTTATACCAGTTACAGCAATTTACTCAAACACACTACAATTATTTTCTAAAATGACCTGCAACAAATCCAACAGGAATATAACGCTATGGAATTCATTGTTACACCTCTTTCCTACCGAGCGCTGAGAGTTTACTCTGACACCTGGGGATGGAAAAGCTGCACGGACCAGAGAGATCTCCGGGTCTGAAATACCTTTCGTGTTGTCCAGCTTGGCCACGACTTTCTGCTCAGCCACGTTCCAAATGATCACCAAGCTGTCTGCACTGGCACTCGCAAAGACGTCAGGGTTGTGGGGACACCAGGAGATGGCTGTGATCGTCTTCTTATGCTCAGACATAATTGCCCGCAGCTTGAATTCATTGTACTGGTGGTCCAGCTAAAGGAAAAGGAAAAGGAAAACTCATTTTAGAAATAGCTGGTTTGTAAACTCACTTTAGGTGCTGTCATGCTGAAGAATAATCCATGTATGGGTATTAGATGTACAGAGGAATTTACAGGGGATTTAACAACTGTCAATACACAGAATCACAGAATCTCAGGGATGGGAAGGGACCTTGAAAGCTCCTCCAGTCCAATCCCCCTGCCAGAGCAGGAACACCCAGAGCAGGTCACACAGGAATGCCTCCAGGTTCCTTTTGGAATGTCTCCAGAGAAGGAGACTCCACAACCTCCCTGGGCAGCCCCTGCCAGTGTTCCCTCACCCTCACTGTGAAGAAGTTTTTCCTCATATTTAAATTCTCAATATGTAATATTCTCAAATATTTGGAAACATTCTCAACCTTCTCAAGTTCTCCATAAATCAGAATTTGGCTCAGACAGAAAAGCTGTCAAATATTTAATTAGCCCAACCAGTATTAACATAGCCTATCCTCTTGTCACTTAAAAACTGCCATATCCCACTAATAACTGCACTCAGACACAACTCTAAACTGCATTATTTAAAGGTCTAAACAACCATCTAGTAACCTGCACCGGGTTCAACGGGTGAGAATATGAATTCCATTGAATGGAAGACTGAGATTTACACAGGCACCCCCTCAGCAGCCATCATACCCTGACGGAAAGGGTTCAAAGGGAGACACAACAGAGTAAAAATGTAAGTGGTCTAGTTAAATGAAGCTAATTGTACCTGATAAATATAAACAGCAAGGGTAGCACAGTAGGCAAATCTGTCCCCGCTGGCAGCACACACGTCCTTGTTCCACGGCTGACATCCAGCAGCTAAAAGTCCCACTTGTTTCACCTGCGACATTTTTGCCTTTCAAAGAGAAATTCATTAGGCTTCAACAAGATGACAGGATATTAAAGGACAGAATAACGCATTTTTGTTCCCATAAATAACATGTGCCTCTCAAAAACACAGCTAGCCTTTATGCTTTAGCAGTATCACCTTGTGCTACAAACGAATGTAGCTGAAATCGGGCCGAGTAGATCTTCAGAGGCTTCAGTGCAAAAAAGGAGGGGATTTTAATGTCACCCACAGGAATCCATTTGGGATAGTAAAAAGGGGGAGATGGCACATGAAAGCCGGAATGGTTGTTGATTTACACTAGGTGAAGCTGTTCTTCACCACTTCAAGCTGGAATCTGGTTCAACGTTTTCCCTGTCCCAGTGTCATGCTCCCCCAGTTCCCTCCTTCCCTGTAGCCCCCCTAAGAGACAGCTGGAAAATGTAGATTTGGTTTAAGTTAAGAAACGCATTTAAAAAGGGTCTTCAAACCACTTGCACCGAACAATTACACACTACTCCTTATGTCAACATGTTAGTTAGAGCACATGAGCCCAGCCTTTGCAAAGGTATTGTTAAAACACCTGGGTGGGACATACAAGAGGACCTCCAGAGGTGTCTTCCAACCTCAACCCTTCTGTGATTCAAAGAAAAAGGTTCAAAATGAGCCTTGTGGCATTTATTTAGAGCAGAAAAGACAGGAAGGCCATCCGTCAGCATCTCTGGCCAGGAAGAGTCCAGTGGAGGCTACAGAGATGAAGAGGAACTGGAGCATCTCTCTGCTGAGGAAAGGCTGAAGGACCTGGGGCTGTTCAGTCTGGAGAAGGGCAGTCTGAGAAGGGATCTCAGCAATGCTGAGCAATATCTAAAGGGTGAGTGGGAAGAGGATGGGGACAGACTCTTCTCAGTGGTGCCCAGTTACAGGAGAAGGGGCAAGGGGCACAAAGTGGAACACATGAAGTTCTGCCTGAGCACGTGGAAAAACTTGTTTCCTTTGAGGAAGGCAGTGCCCTGGAACAAGCTGCCCGGAGAGGTGGTGGAGACTCCTTTTCTGGAGACATTCAAACTCCACTTGGACACACTCCTGTCCAACCTGCTCTGGGTTACCCTGTTCTGGCAGGGGGTAGGACTGGATGATCTCCAGAAGACCCTTCTGACCACCTCCATTCTGTGATTCAGTTAGAAACCAGGCTTCACGGGATACGAGAGTCTGAGGTTCAAGCCAACTGTCAACTGCTGCAAGGCCTGCTCCATCAACCTGCAGAAATACCCATGGCTTTGCCACCACTAGAGAATTCTATACATTGCACCTCACTGACAATCCAACTCATGTTGTAAATTACATGAGTTGTACAGAAAGACTCATCATCACCACCACAAAGTGACAAAAAAATAGATTTTCAAATTTCAGATTTCGTCATTTAGTAGAATTACAAATTCCAGAGGTCCCTTCTGTGCAATTAAAGTATCCACAGATAGTCAGAAATATTGGAATTTGGGGCATTCCAAACTGCAACAGACTTTTCCCAGTTCCAAAGAAAAAATAACTGGCCCCACCTTTTCTGAAATGAAAGCCAGCTGGTGTTTACATCACAATTTACTGAAATGCAGAACAGTCCCTGGAACCAGAACTCTTGGCTTCTGCTCCTGATTCCAGGCAGAATTATGGTTAAAACACTAGGTGTGTTCAGCAAAATAAGGACCATTAAAAAAGCCATGGAGAAGTAGAAAAGAATTGGATGTACAGTACTGGATTAGTTTGGTTTGTAGGTTTAGGTTTACCACATAGATGACTGGCTAAAAGTGACCATGTTTTTTTAGACACTGAGAGTACACAAACATTTATTTAATAACAATGAAAAGGTTGTCTCCTTTTGTGCAGATCCTCTTTTCTACCTTCCCATATAGGAGCCAAGAGGTTCACGAAGAGATGAAGTTTAACCCCTAAGAAAACATCACCTTAAAACTTTTCTCAGTTGTGGTTTGAAAACAGCACCTTAAATCTTACTGTGGGGCTTGATTACGGGTCAGAGGAGCGGATTGAGGCACTAATTCTCTTACAGATGCTAAAATGGAATTCCACCAGTGTTCTTTTCAGGGTAACAAGGGATTTGATTTGTAGGTTCTGCAGTAAATTGCATTTTTACAAAATTCCTGTTAATATATTCAGTAAATCTTCCTTTTTTGCCTTGATGTGAGAGAGAAGTTATTCCTGACTACGTGAAACTTAGTTTATAAGAAAATACTCCTCTGGGTGGCTTAGAACAAGGAGGGTTCCAAGCCAAGTGCTGAAAACTAGAACAAAAAGGAGAAGTCCCCCTACACTGGTTTACAGTCACCAGGATCACACAAACCAGGCTTGGGCTTTGGGGACAGTTCCACTCTTAGCTCTACTATGTCCAGTTTTCCCACACAGCTGATCCACAACAAAGAGGAGTTGCTGTATTTTTCTCCTGTAATCAGGACCCCTGCACGGTTCAGTGCATTTTCATGGTTTCCAAATGTCTACGTCCCAATTAGAGTTCAGGCCTGATTAACGACGACCAAAACTGATTGCTATCACACGGCTGTACAATTCTTTCAGGCTAGTTCCAAACGCATGCCTGCAAGAGCGACTGGATGTGTCACATTAACTACTGTATTTATTACAGAAGAATGCATTTGCCATTGTTCTACATGAATGTTAAAGGGGAAAGCAACTTTAATATCACAGAATCATTCAGGTTGGAAAAGGCCCCTGGGATCATCGAGAGATCGATGTGTTTGTCACAGAAATTCAGCAGCAGAAGCCGAATCCACAAGTTGAATTTCAAACACCCGTTTTTAACAAAGTAGCATTTTTCCTCCAGTTTGACAGCCAAATGAAAATGTCTCCTAAATAAGATCAACATTCAGATGAGAAGTGCTGCTCTGTGACGTACCAGGATTCCACTGAGTTAATAATTCATGCCCCAGAAGCATTATTAAACTCTGATTCTTCATGCAGATTTCTCCTACTTAAGTATATGTGTAACAAAATTTACCTCTCTCAAATATTCCAAGCTGTATTACAGAAAGGAGCCTTCACTTTATTTACTAATATCTGCTGGTTTAAACTTGTTAATATTTCCTTGGAAAGGGTTACATACTGTTTTACAACCAATATTGTAATTGGGATGCAGCATTTGCTCTAACCCAGTGCAATGCCATCTAGAAGAAATGCCAACTGTGCCACATTCTGACTGGCAGTCTCGTATTTTCATCTCTTCTCTTTAATCATGCATTAAAGCAAGTTCCTGCAGGTCTTTTCAGACATTCATTTCTGCTGAACAGGCTCATAAAAAGGGAGAAAGCAGCCTTGATCAGAGTAAAATGGCAGAAAATTAGAAATGCAGCATATCTGAATGCATCTCAGTATACGGCTCTGATTTCATACATGTCGCATTTTACTCTTTTTACAACACAGATGTTTCATGCTTTGTTAAAAAAAGCATTTTATTTCAAAATAAGGGATGCACAAGTAATTATATTGGAGTCTATGGGTACACTGAAAAACCCTTTGCAGGTAAAACACGCCTGGGAAAGCTATCAAAGGATGCCCACAGTTTCCAAGGAGATGAAGGGAAGAGGGAGGACAACAAACCCCCTTATTTGCAATTGGCATGAGCAGCAACATGCTAAGTCCTTCCTTGTTGCTAAATATAGAAAAGAAAACAACCCACCACATTAAACTGAAATTCTGTATACCACAGAGTTAATATTACTTAAAAATAACAACTGGATGGACTAGATACTTAGACACGGCTATATATCAATAGCTTAAAGAAAAATGCCTAATAATCCCTACCTTAGCATAGGTACCATGTTTTGTAACCCACTTAAGATTTTCCATGTCCATTCCAATACCTCGCTGCTCCCCAACCTGCAAAATCTTGCTCTGGTTGCAGAAGGCAATCACTTGACTTGACAGATGAAGGAACCAAACCTTGCTGTTGCCAGAGCACAGCGGTTCAGAAGGGATGCGGGAGAGGAGAGGGAGCATTGTGTCACACCGCACTGGAGCCGGCACTCCCAGTAGCCTGGCAACTGCAGCTCTTTAACAGGCACCATTTTCATTTCCAGTTTAACCTAAATCCCTTGGATTTCCCCCCCCTGCTTCAGCCACACAGAGCAGTTCATCACTTGTATTTCCCCACTGCACGACAATGACATACAAGTAATAATAATAATAATAATAATAATAACAACAACAACATCAACAACAACACTAATAATAATTCTTCTTTAAATCCATCCTTTAATTATCAAGAGATGTGCTTGCATGCTAGAAGCATCTGTAAGTACAACCAATACAATCCAGGTATCTTGTTCGCGGTCGTGGTCCACACGGCGTATGACCAGTCCAAGTGAGCCCACGTCCAATATGGCCCCCAGGCAAAAATGAGTATCCTCTCTCCTTACACCAACCCACGTGCTTCTAAATACACAACCCCCTCATTTCTGAACAGCTATCAAAGCGTTCAGGTCCTCTGCTTCTGTTTTGGAGACATTCAAACCCCGCCTGGACGCGTTCCTGTGCAGCCAGTTCTGGGTGGACCTGCTCTGGCAGGGGGGTTGGACAAGATGATCTTCAGAGCTCCCTTCCAACCCCAGAGCATTCTGCAATTCTGTGTTCTTTCTATTGTCACTATTTTCCAATTAAGTTTGTATGCTTTCTCCCATGGAAAGTTTCCTTTGATGACCTGAAGGGTCCATTCCAACCGAGACAGTTCTAGCATTCTGTCCCTCCTGCAGGTTTGACATAAAACTGCTACAACTCATCCAAACTATCGTCCCCAGGTACCAGTATTTTTGTCAACATATCAGTGATAATGTCATAATTAAAGATCATCTTCAGTGATATAAAGGAGATGTCTCCTTAAGGATATGGGGCATATTTACCCATCTTTGTGGGAAAACCCTTTGGAGATGAAAACGGGACCTGCGAGCCAGAGAGATCCAGATTCATTACCCAGGTTGAAGCACCAGATAAGAAACAACAACGTTGTCTTGTTAAGAACAGAAAGGTCTTCAAACCTACCAAGAAATCTTTAGGTGTCTGCAGGACACAGCAGAGACCAGCTTCTTCCTGACTGTGTCTGCCTCAACAGGACCGAGTCTTACACCAGAACATAAACAACGTTAGTCCTTGGCCTCTCCCAACAGAAACCACCAAGCACGTTATAGCCACGTGAAGAAATTAAATTCTGATGATTAGGACCAGAGCCATGAAATAAAAGATAATTGGAAACATTCTGGTGCACACACAACTTAAAAGCCAACAGACAAATCAAATTTACTACGGCTACACAGAGCAATGACACTTCCAAAAACGCCAGCGTTGCTGGAAGGAGCAGTTGAGGAGTCAATGGATTTTCTAAAACCTCCTCTTTGCTGCCCACCACATCTAAATATATTTCTATCGATTATTTAATGAATCTGGGGAATCTCAAAAGTGACACTCAGCACACCAGAAGGTGAGAGCAAACAGTACACTGTGAGAAGTTTGACAGTACCTACTTTGTCAAAGACCAGCTGCGATGGAGTTTAATAGGTCCATAGGACAAAAAAAGGGTTAGAAACAAAGAAATGGATGGCAGCATATTTCAGTTAGAATTGCTTAAAAACCAGATATTTCAATACCAGTTGAGCTACTCCCTTTAAGCCAGAAATCCTCCTACTTTGCATGGAATGCCACCAAATGCTAAAGAATTTTCAGTTCTCGACGTGGACAATGGAAACACAGCTGCTAAGGCAGGTCTATGAGCAGTCTTACCGAGACTGTGCACACACGACCTCCACCACCTCCTTCTGGGCAAAAGATAAGCCAAGACCAACTACATTAATCACGACAGTCACAATGCAGGATAATGTAATTACGTAGGTTTATGGATGTATAAACACATTCCAAGCCCTCCATACTTCCCAGCAGCATACTTCCCAGTTTAACCTGGATAATATACTGCTTCTTGAAGTATCGGGTTGGTTGCCCGTTTACCATTGAGCGGGCAGAGAGTTTGTATGCTTTTCTGCAAAACTTAGAAGTTTTTTCTACTTTTGCATGCAATTCATGACAAACAGACAACCAGCTGTACGGTTCAGGTGCAGCCAACCACACGTGATCTGAGCATAAAGCATCTAAGAGCATCCATAAGAATTCTGGTCTCATCTTCCATCCCAGAGGTACCACAACCAACCACCAGAAGGTGGCTTTTCTGTTGGCCAACCGCCAAAAGGCCACTTCTGATGTCAGATAAAGTTACCTCTTGATCCATCTCACACCTGAAGGCCCCAGGAGCAGCTATAGTAAGATAACTCCCCATCCCAAACATTCCTGTTGTGAGTGATGTGTGAAACGAGAACGGAGGAAAAATACTGAAATCTGCTCTTTTTTAACACTTCTGAGCATATGACTGGTACTGCCAAGTAACAGACAAGAACCCAATTAAAGCTGCCAGTAGCATCTCCCCCATTATGACTCCATAGCTGAGAATGTATGATCAGCACGAGAAACAGAAATTGCAGAAATAGATGGTTACATAAAAAAAAAAAGAGCTTGATAGAGTGAAAGGAACGTGACTTACACTCACCTCCCACCCCCGACCCACGGAGCAGCAGCAGACCGGGCTTGCCCAAGGCACCCAGCTAATAGACCTTAAAAAAAGCCAAGAAATCCTGCAACGGTTGCTATAGTAACTTCTCCTGCCCCCCTTGGAAAAAACGTTAATAAAACTATACAGATCTCCAAGGTACAACTTGGAAGCGACCCTGGGTGAATTTAACATCTCCCAAATATTTCTGGTTTACTCAATTACTGCTTACAGTTCTAAATTCTAGTTTGCTCCGTGCACAACAGATTAATTCCTTCTCCCACGGTAAAGTTAAAGGCTTCCTTTCTATCTCATCACATATTAAAGAATTATTACTCATTAAATTATGCAACCTCAAAAATGCAAATAGGTGGCCACTGAATTTTTGGTATCTTTTTATCCAGCTGGAAGCATGAATTTTCAAAAACCTCATTTTAGACGTGTTGATCTAGGAGTCAAGACCTCATTAAAGCGACTGCCAAATCTTTTCTAAGTACCACAAGGGGAAGATTAGTTTTGGTACTAGTAATAAAACAAACAGCAGCTTAAAGAAGAAAAATAAAAGGAAGTAAAAGAGAAAAATATTAATTTAAACAGTTCTTACTCGTTGTTGTCCTTCATACCAATCATCTTCATCAAACCAGTGGGAAATATAAGCCATCCAAGCCATGACAGGAGGCACAGGTGAAATAAAAAGCACAGAACCTGAACACATGTAAGTGCAATGAGACCTGTGTTAGATTTGACTCAAAAACTACGAGAAGCCGCCCAAAATCCAGACCTGAACTCTGTGAGCTGCTCCTACATCCAGGAGCTTGACATTCAGAAGCAGAGAATCAGAAATACTTTTAGCAGCGATTTACACACGTTGGAATCTGAACTGGAAAATAGGAATCGGCGCTAAAACGGTTACTGGATGATCTATTCCAGTATTTTAAAGGCAAGCAGACGAGTGCTTCAGGCTCGCTTTTACACTGCTTCCCAGCTCTGAAAATGAGGTGCCCTTCCTAAANCCTGGCTGCAAGAAACGGGGTTCGGCGCAGGAAGGCTTGGACTGCGATGTCGAATCCCTTCCTTGGCCGCGCAGGGAGGGGTTTCTGCTCCCACGGTAGGAGGGGCCACGATTATCGCAACTGCCCAACATCTTTTATTTAAAGGGAAAAAAAAAGGTGGGGGGGGAGAGTGGGGAGGTGATGGAAAGAAAGAGAAGAAGATTTGCACCTCCGTTGTCCGCAGCCAGCAGAGCCTGAAGGGCTCGGCTACTGGTCGGGCAGTGTAAAAAGCCTCATTCTCACTAACGGGTTGGAAGGCGTCTGCGGCTTTTCACTCCCTCGGGAGCGTCTCAGGGATCCCACTGCCTTTCCTGCCTCTGCAGAGAGTTCTCCTGTTCTGGGAGGCTGCCAGGTTTCACCTCAGGTTTCCCAGCGCACTTTACCAAGGGAAACAAGAGGCAAAAAGAAGACTAAAAAGGCATCTTGCTCATGCCACACAGTTGAGTGGTGCTGGGTGGGAGGCGTGATCACACAAACCTCCCCGGCTGCGCAGCCGCAGCAGCCATCAAATCCTCAACAGAGATTAGAGGGACCTAAAAAAACACCCACCCCATTTCCTAAGAAATCTAGAAGCCAGTCAACCTCTGCTGGGTTAACGAGCCCTTTCCCAAAATTCATACTTTGCAGTCCAGCTTTTGCATGTATTAAAGTCAATTAATCGTTCAACCAAGAGATAAAGCACTGCGAAGTAGGAAAAGAAGGGCTGGAGGTACCAGATGTTAACTGGTGTTAGTGGTCAACGTGCTTTCCTGTTTCCAAAGAGCAGCTCAGTGTCATTACCAGCCCCGCTCCATACACAGCGGGGAAATGAAGACAAGCAGCAATACTTTTGCTTTCCAACCTCCTACTCAGGAATTATGACACCCAAGGGCGAGGGGGGGGGAAGCCAAGGAAGCAGACACACAAACTAATGGCAATGAAGGCACCGACCCCAAGAACATACACAGGAGCCTCCCACCGTGCTGCTGAATTTTTCCACATTTCTCACCCTTCGGTACCTCAGCTCCAACGTAAACAATGGAAAACGTGTGTAATTGCATGGTCTCATTAACTATCTGGGAAATACAGGATTAATTCAGACTCCTCTATTCCTCAGGCTGAAGAAACACCTGACCCCACCCCACAGCCTGTGACTAAATGATAAAAATCTTACTGAGGTACCACTCCCGTCGACAGGGCAAATAACAGTTTGTTGAACAAATCATATCCCTGTCACTGCTGCCTGCACACCCCAAAGTTACAGTTTCAAATGAATCAGAGCATTTAGCCTTTGCTCTCACGCTGCTCTGTCACTTCACAAGGGCACGTAGTATCGTTCAGAAACTCGAGCAACACTCCAGCAGAGGATGAATGAAACTCCACGTACTAAGTGCTACAATAAAAATAAAATCAATGGAAAAATCTCAAAGTATTCCACCCCTTCACTTATTTAACCACCATTAATCTTATTAAATGTTTTATAAATAACTTAGTATGCACTTAACCTGAAGTCCAATTGGTACACCTGGTTAAATCATCTTTGTTCTCACTTTTAAGGACAACAAAATGATTTTTCTTCAAGCATTAAATGTTAATAAGGGATTTTAATAGATCAGACCAAAAGAGACAGATTTAAAGAGTACACAGCCTTACAACAGACTGTCCAATAAATGCATTTGCAATATTCCAAGGGGAATAAAAAGATAAATCAGATCCTGTTCATTTCATGCAGAAACCATCACTTAATCCTTGAGCTGATGTGGGGAAATGGAATGGGGAGATTGAGGAGAGATGGAGCTGAGCTGTGGGGAAGAACTTCTTGGATGTGAGGGTGGTGAGAGCCTGGCCCAGGTTGCCCAGAGAAGCTGTGGCTGCCCCATCCCTGGAGGGGTTCAAGGCCAGGTTGGAGGGGGCTTGGAGCCACCTGGGCTGGGGGGAGGTGTCCCTGCCCAGGGCAGGGGTGTGGAAGTGGATGGTGTTTGAGGACCCTTCCAACCCAAACCATTCTATAATTCTCTGATAACCAGGTTCAGCTGACAGCCCAGCAATCACCAGGGAAGTTCACAGCGCCAGAGCAAATCCAAGATCAAAACAGCAATTCAGCAAGGCAAGGTCAGGAGCAGGCTATGGCACAGTTCAGGCAAAGACCAAGCCTGAGCTCAAAGTCAAGCCTAGAGCCAGGGGATGGAAGGTGCACGGATGGAGACCCCAGACAAGGTTTCTCATGGCTCTTTTCCCCAACTTCACCGTTTCACACAGTCTGACCCAAGCTGCATTGTAGGAGAGCTTGCCCTGAACACAAAGAGTTGAACTCCTGGCATAGGCAGGAAAGATGGTAAAGCATGGATGTGAGGCAGGACAGACAGCACAAACACTATGAAGTTTTCTCCAAAATATGACCCATCAGGAGTAAGATAGTAATTGGGTTTTGCCAACCTCTTTTAGTGATTCTGCCTTATATGGTAGCAAGGAAGGATTAGTTCTCATTTGCTCTTTCCCAAGGAGCTCTATGGATTTATCAGGACAAGTCGACAAAGAGGCCACCTCGCAATGATTAGAATAAGCTGTTAGTAACACATGTGCAGCACCACCATCATCATCATCAGAGCTGCACTGGGAGGAGACCTTAGAACAACCTTCTCCCAAGAGCATGAGGACAAAGACACAGCTACTTTTAAGATTGAGCTTTATCAGTTTATGGAGGAGATTAGGCTCTGGCTGCCAACAATAGCACTGGCTTGGACTCCATCACATACCTTCCTAAGGGTGCTCCATAATTGGATCTGGAAAAAGAAATTCAATGAATCTTTATAGTCTTTCTTTTTAAGAAAATACATATCATTTCACATTCCTTGCTCAAACGAGACTAAAAAGGGCCCACAGCATACGTATGGAGCAAAATTATAACTTTATTCATAAAGCTATGTCTAGAATGAAATGCTTCTCAGCTTCATCATCACTATACCTATAAAATTTCAGTGTACTCAGAGCTGAACTGCCCCAGTGTCTGTGACAAAAAAAGGAGGAGGATCCTTCAGACTGTCAGTAAGCAGTTGATACAGTAAGAAAGATGTTGCACGTATTTTCTGTATCGTGCTCATAGGATTTATCTGTGCTTAGTTAAGTCATCCCATTCCAACACACTCTTTGAAAAACACGTTAGATTATAATAAATTTAGACTGTAATACTGCAAATCCCAGTCTGGAGTGATAATGAACACATTTTAAAGTAAATATTTTAATAATAGTGAAGCAAAATATAGTTTAAATAGTGACTAAGTAGGGAAAATGCAGCATTAACTCCAGCAGTATAAGCCCTGTAATTCACAGCCCAAAAAAGGGAGATGACACTAATACTTTTCCACACCAACAACTGCTTCCAGGAGCTGGGAATCCCCCATCAGTGAAAAGGGAATTAGACACCAGACACGGAACAGAAAGATTCAACGCTGATGAAGATTTTAGAATTTACTAATTATCCACTTGTCTGCTTATACACAGCTTCCCACCTAAAAATGAACAAAGTAGTCCATGTGAAAAAACCTAAGGAGGAGCCGTGGAAGAGAGGATGGTGCAGACAAGGTCACCACCATCAATGAAATTACCACCATCAATGAAACCACCACGGAAGGACAAAAAGAACTGGAAGAGACAAGTTCCCACACTTGAGACTGCCTCGATAAATAGTAAATGATATTGTTAAAACATGAAAGTCAGTCAGCAAAACCACACAAGCCTTTACTGCTAATCTAGTGAATCCCACTCATCACAGCAAAACCAAATTCCCCAACGTGTGCTAGAGCAGGAATCAGGAATAAACCTCCCCAGTGGATTCAGGCAATGGGTCCTTATTATAGGAGTTAAATGGGGAAGGAAAGACTGTACAAAGCTTCTGTCCTTCTCCAGA
The DNA here is from genome assembly GCA_013400555.1 of Jacana jacana. Taxonomy (NCBI): domain Eukaryota; kingdom Metazoa; phylum Chordata; class Aves; order Charadriiformes; family Jacanidae; genus Jacana; species Jacana jacana. Next base: position 126,435 of record VZTM01030718.1, on the reverse strand, counting down.
CCCCAGAGTACGGCTCAGCGCCTGCCAAAACCAACCACTAGCCTGAACAACAGTGCATCACTGTCCCGCCTATACCCTACAGGTGAATTCCCAGTCCTCATGGCCAGCTGTTATAATGCAAATGCTTATTTGTCAAATAATGCTGTGTAGCTTTTGCCTCATTCCACTGTATCTTCCCCAGATTTGCTGAAGTACCTCTCAGTGACCACAAAGACACCGACTCACGGGCTGCAGGAGGAGGAACTACTGCTGTCCCTAAATTACCGTCTCCTATTACCACTTCTAGCAACAAAACACCTCCCCACTGAGTTAAAAGGGCCATTAGTCAAAGTGTGCAAGGACTTATGTTGTTCTTGCGATGTGGAAGTTCTCCTCACAGCAGATGCCCAAATTACAAGTTTATCATAGCCTAATGGGTCCTTCCAATAGCCAGAGCTACACAAGGAGAACAAGGCTTGGTGTAAGAGAAGGCACAGAAGGACCCTTCTGTTGAAATAAAAGAGATGGAAGACGACAGCAGGTATCTTGTCAGGGGGAATAATCAATAGGTTACCAAAAATTAGGAAGTAAAACAATTCTCCCAAGATATTCTAGAATTTTCACATTGTCTACATACTCCATTACCTTTGCAAGTCCTTTAGATCACTGTGTCTACACACAGGTTACAACAATTAGCCAAAGCTTACTAGGGTCTTTAACTGAAGCTTTTGATCAGTTCTGACATGAAAAACAAATAATGGTAACACAAATTTAACTTGACTGATTTGGGCAAGGCATTTGCTCTCTAACAGAAACCTTAAAGCAACTCTACAGTTGTGCCTTTAATCAGGAAAGAATTTATTTACAAATGGCACAACTTAAATGAATTTCCTCTATTTTAGGAGTACAAAAAACTAGGAATTGCAAAGGCTAACATCTTGTAATTTATGTAAAGCAATGGGAAGTATGCCTTACCATTAATAACTTAAGGAAAATTACACTTTGCTAAAGTTTGAAGAAAACATTTAGTTGTTTATGTCTTTTTTATGAGAATTCTTCCTCTTATCTGGTCTTATGAGTAGCAGGAAACCGTATAATATCATCACAAATTTTTTAAATAAGGCATAAAGCCAGAAAGCTCTACACCCCTCACACAGGAGGGGGTTTAACTTCAGAATTAGAAGAGACACAGGAGACTCCCTAACCTACAACGCTTGTGCAAACCTGGGTGCCCGCCCATCGGGGACGTATCCTTCAAACAAGTTTCGGGGTCAGGAAGGAAATTTCCAAGTACCTATATCCTACATCACGCAGCGGTTAAGCCAGTTATTAAGACCAGTATAGGATTTACTGCTTTTAAAATCCAGGGTGATGCCCTTTACTGAGGCATCCCCAGTAAGGGGAGCCCCCGCTGGGACCCCGGGGGTCACACCTGCAGTCTGTGAAACTGACATGTGGCCCTTTCTGTGTAACACAACCTCTCTTGAGACAGGGGAGGGAAACAGGCAATGGGAAACACAACGACTTTACATACTTATTTCTTCACCCGTGGAACCTGCCGGTATAAACCTGTTCCCAGGAACGGCTCGCTTGGCCTGCGCTTTGCTTTAGCACCCGCAGGATCTTTGTCACTCTCCAAGCTTGCTTTGCCACCCCTCCCGCCTTTGTCCCACCTGGGCAAAGCACCTGCAGTATAAACAACCTCAGAACTCTCCCTTCCTCCCTCCCAAAAAGCGGCGAAGTCCCCAAACCAACCCCAAACCCCCCCAGCAATACCGTCAGCCCGCTCCTGCTCATTTCAGCCCTGCCGGCTCCCCAGGGCCGCCCAGGCCGCAGGGCGCCCGACCCCCACAGCACAACGGGTCCCGCACCGACCTCAACCTCCCTCCACAGTAGGCGAGAAAAGCCGTTACCGGACACCCCGAGCCCGGTGTCACACTCAGAACACACCCTCCGGTGCCGGTAGTGGCCCCGGCCCTCATCTACCTACCTGCCTGCCGGCCCGCCCGCACCGCCGCCGCGCAGCCCCGTCTCCCGGGCAACCCGTCGGG
>VZTM01030718.1:107400-120240 GCA_013400555.1 Jacana jacana | reverse complement strand
AATGATTCTATGATTCTATTTGCCCTGGGGACGGGGCAGCCCAGGAAAGCACTTAACTGACAATGGGGAAATGGAACATTATGGGGCAAGTGCTTTCTTGAAAAGAGACTCAGAAGCACAGGAATTTACCTGCTCCTTGGGTTGATGATTTTGGCAGTCAGGAAAAAAAAATACTTTAGTTTGTTCCACACAGGTTTTTTCATTGCAAAACATGACCCCAGCCAGCAATGAAATCTTTTCTGACCTCGTCAATGTCAGAGCTCTCATAGTGGAAAAGTGTTTGAGTCTGAAGGAGCTGATATTAACCATCATATCTGAAATGTTTATTCATTGTGCCCCATCCCTGGAGGGGTTCAAGGCCAGGTTGGTTGGAGCTTGGAGCAACCTGGTCTGGTGGGAGGTGTCCCTGCCCAGGTCAGGGGGTGGCACTGGGGTGGGGGGGCTTTAAGGTCCCTTCCAACCCATACCATGCTGTGATTTTCCACAGTGCAGAGAATCACAGAATCACAGAATGGTTAGAATTGGAAAGGACCTTAAAGATCATGGAGTTCCAACCCCTCTGCCATGGGCAGGGACCCCTCCCACCAGACCAGGTTGCTCAAAGCCCCATCCAGCCTGGCCTTGAACCTCTCCAGGGATGGGGCAACAACCTATATTTGGACCAGCTTCCCTGGCACAGTCTTCTTCTGAGAAAAGAGTGTTTTGCGAACAGTTCTCTTACCTTAATGGATTAATAATGTCCCAAATATTGGCACAGAGTGGCATTAATTGTCCTTTTGTGAAGGCAGGTACAATTTGTGCCTCTGTTATATAGCTAATATACCTAATGCTTTTTCCATTTTAGGATTTAAAAACCTTGAAGTGCTCTCTTTGGGCCTCTGGCCACCAGCCTCCCAGTCCTCTGTGCCTACTGGGAGATAGATAACATGCCCTCTTTCAAGAGGGAAAAGCAGACTATCCAGGGACCTGCAGACAGGACAGTGTCCTCTCAATTCCTGGGAATGTTATGGAATAAATCTTCCTGGAAACCATTGCCAGGCAGAGGGAGGTAAATAAGGTGGCTGAGAAGAGCCAGCCTGGCTTTACCAAGAACAAACCACGCCTGACTAACCTGATGCCACCCTGAAAAGCGACAGCTCTGTGGACAGGGGGAGAACAGCTATACAGCAGTGTTTACCATGAGACAAGTATTTTGGCAGGGTTTCTTACAGCGTGAGGGACTCCCACACCATGGGTGGAAAGCGGCCTGAAGCATAATTAGTGGCTGCTGAAGCGATGCGCTTTAGAGGCTGATGCTCGTGCAAACATTAATTAACGATTTTATCACTGACCATCACTGGTGGGATGGAAGGTGCCCTGATCTTTGTGAATGGGAGGGACTTAAGGGGTGAGGGCAGGCTATATGCTGGGCTATACGTGGGGCTGGCATGCAAAGGGAGCCCAGCGTGCTGTAGGAGTGGAACAGGAGGGACCTGGTGAAACTTGGTAAGAACAGACACAAGGAGAAGAGGGACTTGGGAGTACTGGTGGATGAAGAGCTCAACACGACCCAGCAACATGCACTCACAGCCCAGAAAGCCCCCTCTCCCCCAACCTGGGCTGCATCCCCAGCAGCGTGGCCAGCAAGGTGAAGCGGGGGGGATTCTGCCCCTCTGCTCTGCTCTGTGGAGAACCCCCGCTGGTGCTGGCTCCAGCTCTGGGGCCACCAAGAGCAGAAGGACACGGACCTGTTGGAGCTGGGCCAGAGGAGGCCACGGAGATTCTGGGAGGGCTGGAGCCCCTCTGCTGGGAGGACAGGCTGAGAGAGTTGGGGGGGTTAAGCCTGGAGAAGAGAAGGCTCAGGGAGATCTTCCCAGTCCTTAAAGGGAAGCCGGGGAGTGACTTTGGGTCAGAGAGGGGAGCCAGAGGACAAAGGGGAATGGTTACATATCCGTCCTCCCCCAAACCTGTAAGGAGCTTGCTAAACTGGAGTATGTCCAGCAGATGGCTATAGACGTGGCTAAGGGGATGGAGCGCAGTGGAGGTATTGCACTCATGGAACCACCGAGTTCTCATTTTGTAAAGGGATGAATATGTACAGTTCTTCAATACAAAACTGTGTGCTTTTAACACCTCAGATTGCGTGGGCTGAGAAGTTCTGATGGGAAAACAGGAATCTGATGCCTTTGCTGAGAAGCAGTTCGGAGAGAACACTCTTCTCTCCAAACATGCAAAGGTTAAGAAAAATAAAGTAATACCTACCTGTAGTATTCCAATTTGCATTATGAAAAAGATTAAAAATAAACAGATTAGAGGAGTTTTATGATTGGCTTATTCAATATTCTCCTTTTACACTTATTCCAGTCTGCTTTGGTTTCCATAGCAACCAGTTTAATCATGCTGCACAGCGCTAGCTCTAATTACAGTATACGCCAGCATAACATTAATTCTTTGGGTATCTTAAGTAACAAACAGCTTGCAGCTCGTTCTTTGGCATTTTCTTACCACAAATCCTGAAGCAGCACAGTAGCACGTCGTATTTAACCTCTGCAATTTTTATTGCAAAGGAAATAAAGCTTTAAATATATACCTGCTTAGATCTGTGTCTCGGGAGACACTGTTGAAGGGGCACCGTGCTGTACCCGAGGCTGATGCGTTCATCTCGAAGCACAGAGCACTGACCGGTGCCTGTTTGAGACAGGATGTGTCATCCTCAACGCCCAATAGGATCCGGGTTTCGTTCTCTAGTCTTTGTCAATGCAAAGTCTCTGCGAGGTCTTTAAGTTATCCTTAGGCAAATGCCTGTTTTCCCTTCCAAAAGAAAAGGTGAAGAAATTGGCTCTCTCTTCTGACCTCCAAGCACTTGCGGCGTGCGGGGCTCGGGTTCTGCAGCTGGGTGTGGGTGACGCAGACAGTTCAGCAAGAAGTTATTCGAGGGCAGTGATTGCAGGACAGGTCTCAGGAGGGGAAAAAAAAGGCGGTTCCTGGCTTTTCCAAGAAGTGCTAAAAATGAAGAGTGGAGAAATCAGTGGCAGGTGATGATCAGTGCTCTCAGAAACCACGCCAAGACTTGTTGATACTTGTTTTCTAAACAAAACACACATTTGTTGTATTAATTCTTGTTAATCTTTAGAATGACAGGGAATGGCTTCAAGCAAGAGTGGCCAGAGCCTGGACTGGGCTGCCAGGGAGGGGGGGGAGTCCCCATCCCTGACTGTGCTTCAGAGTCGATGAGATGTGGTGTTGGGGGATCTGGTGTAGGGGAGAACTTTGTAGAGTGGGGCTGATGGTGGGACTCCATGATCCCAAGGGTCTCTTCCAACCTGAATGATTCTAGGATTCCATGATTCTAATGTACAATCTCCTCTTACATCAAATAACATTTCTATTTTGTTTCCTTATTCAACTGTCCTCCAGCTCGGGATCCCTGCCTGCACTAACACATTATCTTCCCAAGTTCCCGCAGTGAAAAGGGGAATGAATGGAACCAGAACTCTTAGGAGCGTGGTTGGTGTCTGACAATAATAACACATTAATTAAAAAGTCTTCTCCATCTTTTAACTGTTAACAAGCTGCATTTGCAGCAATCCAAAATACTCTTTTCCCAGACATTTGGGTTAAAGGTGGGGATTTGCAGATTTGAACCGGAGTTAGATTGAAACTTTTTTGAAAATACCGAATTTTGAAACGTATGTAAGCGCTGATTTGTTTTATGGCTGAGGTCACCCATTTATCCAACCTGGAGTTCAGTGTGAAATACAGACTTCCTCTTTGCTCTGTGGCGAGTGTTTTGGCAGGTTACTACTTTCTATATTGTTTCATCGACTCACCCGATCGGTGAAAAGAAATATGGTGCGTGCGAGGAGCTCATTTAAATTATTCTGAAATGATTGACATAATTGTCATTCAAACCGGTGCAGAAGTAATTTATTGAATGTACTTAATTGAGGCAGTCTTTTTACTCATTTCTGACTCCAGACTAATGTAGGTCTGTCTTTGGAGTGTCTTCTAATTAGCAGAAATGAATAGATCTCTCTTAGAGGTGACAAACTTCTATCGGCAGAACTTTTTCAAAACTTGATCGGCTATGCCATGAAAGCTTTTCAGATTAATCTTCCCTTTCACTTCCACAGAAGTCTTTCTGTGAGGAAAGGATATGAGTTGGGCTCTGAATACCTGGGTAAATTAGATATAAAATTTTAAACTTTTAAAACAGCACACTGATTTGCTTGGCTTACAGGTATTAATTACATGTAATGAGTATGGAAACCTTGTGCTCATTTGAGTAGCTTTTAAAACATATTTCCCTTTAACAGGATTTGGACCATGGAATAGACAGAAGATCCAGTGCCTCTCCCATTTCTTTCTTCCATAAAACTTTATTGTACAGTGAACTCCAGCTTTTTATATGATCTACATTATATGCTTGCAGTTCTTAAAAACCTTTGCCAACCTGCACTGAACTTCCCTAGAAGCTGTAGTAGCCCAAGTTTATAATTCAATCACTGCTGGATTTGTTTTCACATTTACATCAAAAAATGCTACGCTCTTTGTAAAATATTACTAATTCTCTCTTTGGTCATTTGGAAAATTATTTGCAGATTGGGATTTTTTCATGAGGTTTTGGGTTTTTTTTTTATATTAAATCTGTCTTGCTTCATCTTTAGCCTTCATCTCCAAAGCTTCTAATGTTCTAATGTAGAAGTCTACCTGCAGGAGAACTCTGGTCTACTAGACTTTAAGAATTATTATTTTTTTTCTTATTTTTTGAAATGTATGGACCTTATTTCTGGGCCTGCAGAACAACAAATTAGAATGTGCTATTAAGTGAAAAAATGTAAAATAACTAGTTCAGGTTCTCATCTGTAATTCTCATCTCTTATGCTTTAAGAGGGTGAAATATTAATCTGGTTGAAAACTTAGTTCTGTGAGCAGTGTAGAAAAAAAAACATTCTGGGTCACCACAACTGGCAGAGCTACAAATATAAATTGACCTGGCAATAAATGAACCAGAGTCAAAAGACTTGGTGGGACAAATTCCATGGCTGGAATGTGGCTACCGATGGCTAGAGGCCATGCAGAAGGGACTGGAGAGGAAATGGCTGAGGCTTTCCCTTCCACATCGAGAAACAGACAGAGAGTGAGGAGCTGTCTCTGAAAAATAGCCATGAGCAGGCTGAAAGTTTACAGGTAAAAATTAGAGACTGAGCAAATCAGCAGTTCCCTCCACAGTGGGATCTGATTTTGATAACAGGATCATTCATCATAGTTTAGCTCGTGCCTTATCAGAGCTTTAATGTGAAACATGGGTTAAAAAAAAAATCTCCATTCTGAAGGGCTTAAAAAAATATTCTGCCTGACTTACTTAGGGTTTGTGTGTTTGGTCGCAGCGTGGGAGTTTTGCAATAGCTACTGGCTTTGAGATACAGCACGTGTGCTCTAGAAGGCAGGGGGTTGGTACTGTTTAAAAAGGAGGAAACACAGGGGTTTGGCACGACCCAAAATGCTTCTTTTTGACTGGATGAACGTTCTGATGGGCGAGGACGCAGACAGTCGGGCTTCAGAAGTGGTTCCTTTTCAGAGTCGCCAGCAATGGGAGGGAGGGAAAAAAATAGTGGTGCCTCTTTTGAGTCTTGCCATGAGCTACTTTGAGATACAGTGATGAAAGGAGTAGCTCTACCAGGAGTTTCACATATCCATATGGAAACAGCAGTACAGTTAAATTCAATATATTTGTAGGAATAATCCACCCGTTCGGTTTAGCATTAACATTTTTTAAGAGGGAGTTAGGAGAGGCAAATTAATAGTTAAAATGCTCACAAATAACAGAGAAATTTTTAGAGCATAGTGGAAAAAAAAAAAGAAAAAGCCAGCTTTCCCAAGCAGCTTCTTGCTGGGAGTAAAAACCAGTAGTTTTGAAAGTGAAAATCATGTCTAAACATAGAAAAGAGCAAAAGTTCAGGCATAATGTTGTACTGCATTAAAATCAAACGAACACAGGTTTGAGCTGCAACTTAATTATATGCCCAGCTCCCCCAAAGGTGTGTGAAGCCATGGAGATCCACCAGAGGGGAACTGACAGACCACTGAGATTTGCAGCAGGATCTCAAGGAAGACACAGCCATGACCCACCAAGAGAAATCCTCGTAATCATTACTCACTGCATCCTCACTGCAGAGGAGCTGGGGGCCACCAAACAAGCACAGACCCTAAAGCACATGAAGTGCAGTAGAAGAGGTAATTAATCAGGAAGGTAGTAATTGGTCACCCATAGTGGATTGAACTCATCTGAGACTACTGAGAGAAACCTGAAATGGCTTAATTGGTGACTGCTGTGAGTAATCTACAACTTGAACCCTGGACTTCTTTTTTTTTTTAAAATTATCTTTAAAAGGAGGCAAAAGGGTTTGCAGGAATTCCTTAGGGTGCCACAGACTACACTTGTCTGTTCTTTAAAAGGTATATTCCTTACTTTGCTGCTGAAAATCTCGTAGTGAACCTTTATTTGAGGGCTGGGCACTGGGCTGGTGAGGTGCTTTGGTCTGGGCCACCAGGGCTATTTTGAGAGGGTTTGTGTGTTATTGCAGGGGTGGAGTTCGAGCTAAGCTTTCCCATTCATGAGTGGGAAAGTAGTTTAAAGATTGAAAGAGCCTTTCAAAAATGAAGCTAGCAAGGGATATGGCTAATTTCCCCTAAAATGCAGCCTCTAGCTGCGAGTGAGTTCATATTGGATCATTGTTCCCAGCACGTGTGGCTTTAGAGAACTTTGGGAGGTCCCTGACAGTCTCTGTAATGAGCTTAGTAGCAGCTGTGAAAGAACATTAAAATCCTGGAGGAAGAGAACTAATTGCTAGTTTGGGTTCTTAAGTAGTAAAAAAAGAGATTGCCGTTCAAAACCGCAATTTTACAGCGCGTTGGATGGATGTAAGACAAAAGGAGCAGAAGCCAGCTCTGAATTGACTTGGCCAAGGGAAGAGCAAGAGGGGATCAGCGAGTACAGGGCATCAAAAGCACAGGAATTGGGGAAAAGTCAGGGGACGGACACCAGAACTAGCTTTGAGGTGGGGTTTGGAGCGGGGGTGAACTGGTTTGTTATTTTCTTGACTTAGGATGGGATGTGGTGTTGAGGGATCTGGTGTAGGGGAGAACTTGTAGAGTAGGGCTGATGGTTGGACTTGATGATCCCAGGGGTCTCTTCCAACCTAAATGATTCTATGATTCTATGAATGAGGAATGTCCTGTCTGGAGAAGGCCACAATGGGATGATGAGGATGCATCGTTAAGGCCTCAGGCAGCAAAGACAAGTGCACTCACGTCTTCCATTCCACTGGTGAGTGTTCTTGGGTTGTATTTTGGTGTAAAACACGTTTTCTTTCTTCTCTGTCTGGATTTTACAACAGCATCGTTGTCTCCTCATTATTGAAAGAAAAGTAGTTGGCTCTTAGTTTGCTCTGACACCTACTTTACTGAAGGTACAGCAGGAAGGGGATGGATTTTTACACACTTTGCTTTTCTTTGTCCTCCTGCTGGCTATGCCTGGGCAGCTTCCTGGTTGGTGTGAGAGAGATTTTTATACCCCTAAAAATGTCTGGTTTTGTCCCTGGAGTCCTGCCATAGTACCATAACTTTTAGACTTGGACTAAGCAGATAGAGATTAAAATAAAAGGGAGGTTGTAGATGCCTAAGCCTTTCGCTATATCTAATTCTTACTGAAGTATTGAGATGGTCTGAAAATGTTTATGAAAATTTAACTGCACCCTGATCTCAAATCGGTGAGAAACAGGGGCCATGGGAGTTACTCGTGAAAATAGGTTTTTCTTGTTCTAGAGCTGTTCTCTGGGAATCTATTCAAGCCTTGAAGAAAGAACCATTTCATGAGAATCCTTTAGTTTTAACTGCCAGTGAGCATTCACACTTCCATGAATTAAATTATTAAGTAGGTCTGGTTTCTGTTTTCCTTTTTTTTTTTTTAATACCATTAATGTTTCCATCGGATGGATTCAGATACCATGAGATTGTGTGGAATAGGTCCTAGAAAATTACCTTATATTGTTCAACAAGTCCTAGAAACTCAATTCTTACCTCTTGGGTCTAGATGCAGGAGAGTTATTTGACCCTCAGCCAATTGTTAGAGATTTTAATTGCTGTTGCCTCCCTTCCCTGGCCTGGGAAATGGAGAATGTGCTTCTGAGGCATTCCAGCACGGAGCATGGAGAGACTCTCACGCTGAACACACACCATCTGATTGAAAAGGCTGATAGATGACTTTCTTCTTGAATCATACCTTGTGCTTCTTAATTTTTTTTAATTTTATTTATTTTTTTCTGGAACAAGGAAGATATATCTGCAACAGGCAGGAGCACACCAAGCCTCGCTGGCTTTCTGACTATTTTTGAGGCAGACGTTGCAGTAAGCTCTTTAAAAGAGTAGAAAAGTTAAGGCTTATCCTAGCTTGAGCTGGGAGATTTAGAGTGTATTCCTAGTCCTATTTTCCACCTTTTTACTTTCTACCCAGGGAGGACTTGGCCTCCCTGCTTGTTTTGCCCGTGTTTTTTTTGCTGGATGTGTCTGTGCTTTTGACTGCAAAATCCAGATATTGCTCAGGTATCAGGGGTCTGAGCCACACAAGGTGCCAAATCATCTCACTCTTACGGTCCAAAGCTTGTCTTGAGTTCCAAACTCTCTAACAACAGCCTTCAGGTGGCTTTAAAAATCTTTGCAGGGAGGCTTTCTGGTTTTATTTAAAGGCTAACAAAGTTTTTTGTGTTTTTTTTTGGAATCCCCAGTGCTTCATTCTTTAAGTAGAGGCTTTTGAGAGTTAATATTCCTGTCACTGGAGCAGTGCTGTGAACAGCGAGTCCTCAGGCTGCCAAGTGGCACCGGACCCGAAGGGAGTTCTTGTGGTGCAGTTCATACTGGGAAACGTTTGCAAATGTTATGTATTTTTCTAGAGTGCATCAATGGCAGTAAGATTATGGCCAAACAGGCAGCTTTAAAATAAGTAGTATGTTTACTTGCAGATTTTGTTGTATGCCCTGGAGTACAGGGATTATTATTTTTTTTTTCCCCTAGTGGAATTTAATAAGTGTTGAATTGGAATTGCATTGATAGTAGGAAAATCTATTTCAGAAACTGCTTGCCTTGAAAGAATAAGCGTGTTAATTTTAACTGGTCACAGTCAGCTAAGTTTATTCCAAAAGCAAAATAGAAATTTTGGGTTATTAATGTACTATCTGCTGCCTCCCAGGCAAAGTGCAATAATTTCCTTCCTAGTACATCTGCTTTGGAACTGCCACTATACACTCTGAATCCCGTGAAAGGCTCCAACTCTAAGGCTAATTCACCCGCTATTGGAAAATACCAATATCTGTTTAGGGTTTTTTAAGGGAGGAAGGTGAAATGGTTCTAGCATGCAGTGGTTCATACTGTGGTATCTGGGTGGGTGGTATAGCTTTGTCTCTAATGAATTGAAGCCAGGCTCTTCTCAGTAACATCCAATGATAGGACAAGGGGTAATGGGTGCAAGCTGGAACAGAGAAGATTCCAGTTAAATATGAGGAAAAACTTCTTCACAGTGAGAGTGACTGAACACTGGCAGGGGCTGCCCAGGGAGGTGGTGGAGTCTCCTTCTCTGGAAACATTCAAAACTTGCCTGGATGTGTTCCTGTGTGACCTGCTCTGGGTGTTCCTGCTCCAGCAGGGGATTGGACTGGATGATCTTTCAAGGTCCCTTCCAATCCCTGAGATTCTGTGATTCTGTGAATTAAAAAGATTAATAGATGTATTTGATCAGAAATGAGCAGCAGTTATGATTTACTCTCTAAATCCATAGCTGGACAAGCTCCTCGCAGCAGGTAGGCTGAGGTGGGTGCGAGCAAATGTATATTCTCCTTATTTTTAGTGTTCCTGAACAGCAAGATTGTCATTCTATTCTATTTCTGTTTGATCCATGCTGGCAAAGCTGCTTGGTTTAATCATTAAATCTGTCCAAGTAGTTCTTTCCATCTCTGCGTTGCCTATGGAACTGTTACCAGCAGAATGCAGTATATTCTGATAGATTGAATTCACTCTCCAATGGATATCTGAAAGGAAATGGTATTCAGCATCAGTCCTGTCACAGATGCTGGTGTGGTGACTAATTAACACAGACATGCAAGGGATTACTCAGGGTTTCACTACTCTAAAGTCTAAGAAGAGCATATTTTTTCATTCTCCTTTGAATAGCAGGTATCTCTCTAAGAAACATCTTAAACTGCATGTTGCAGTGCTTCTCCCAGTTTGCTTTTATTTTTCACCTAAACATTAAAAACTAGGCATGCTGTTTCCGTTTCAGTGGTAGCTTCTTATATACCTTAATGAGAGCAGAATTAGTTTGTCAGGTGTGTGGACATCTGGAATTTTCCGTGGCCTTCCCCTAGGGTGATAACCTCTAAAGGTCTGCTCTAGATCTTTATGAAATCCAAGTTTATTTGTGTGTTCCGGTAAATTGGTTTTGCCCTTGATGGAGATCTTTTTTTAGGGTGGAGAACTTATGTAAAACTATAAATTCAGTTCTTCTTTAATCTTACTAACATAGCTATGCTCTGAATTCTCACGTGGATCATCTGAGAACTGGAAATCTTTGTCAGGAGTCCCACTGGGCATGTGACACCAGTGTCAAATACCCAGATTTCAGTGTTTGATGGAGTTTACAGGTCTGCCAGCCTTTCAGCAGGTGCATCTTTCAGGCCATGCTCTGTTCAGTCATTCATGCCTCTGTGTGTAGAGGACAGCTTAAGATAGACACTAGATGAATTAAATCTTATAACAGCTTGCTACAAGAGTGGTGTGAAGAAAGTCCTGGGTGCTGGTGGCCTGTTGAGTACTGGAGATGGACAAAAGGTGTGGGTAAAGCGTCACATTCTGCTGTGGCTGCTTCATACAGACGCTGGCATGAGTTTTGGCAACGCTGTTAAGCAGTGCTTGTCCTTGCTTCAAGCTGGGTGTCTAATGATGATTTTGGCCACCCCACCGAGTTTGGCTTCTTCATCCTGATTTATATTTTTTTTATCTTGCAGTAATAGTTTGCCTTCTTTTGGTTTTGGTTTTGTTTTTTTTTCCTCCATGAGCTGGTCTACCATTCTTTTCTATGAGATCTCTGCATTCCTAGCTGAATGCTATATCATGACATCCCAAAGGCTAGTGCATACCAATCTCATTAACTTCCTCAAAAATCTGAGACACAAATAGCCACCAGAGCAAGAGAGCAGAGTGGTATTCTACTTCAGAAAACTTTTACATAGAAATATTGATTAAAAATCATAAGCAAAACCCTGGCCATCTCCAATGATTTTTATTATTTTTTTTTTTTCCTGAGAAAATCCCCTCTTTATATATGGCAGGTTAACATTTTTGTCTTCGCTGCTTCACTGGAGTTCTGGCATCTGTATCATTGGCCTGGAGGCCTTATCCTTTCCAGGAACAGTCTTCAGCCTATGGCTGCTCTGCCTAGCTGGATTAAGAGGAAGCAGATGGCTGGTTGCAAGAGAGAACATCAAAATGCATAGGAAAATTTGAAATGCTCTGCTGCTGCTGCTGCTCCTCTTGTTTAACACGAGGTCATCTTGTGTCTTTCTTATCCAAATCCTTGCAGAAGATGAAAATGTGCTGCGGGTTGTAAAAGTCTTAATTCCCCACCCTTAACGGCCTGATGAGAGATTGAATAATCCCCATGTGAGTTACAACATGAACGTGAAGTCCACAGAGGAGGCAGGAAACCAGGGGGGCCTAAAGAAAGACAGATCAACCACTTCTGATTAAACAACTTGGTATTTTAATTCTGTCTTGACTTAGTGGATGAGTTCAAGTCGGTGGGTTTCAAATAAAATCTCTGCTACGCAGTTCGTGTGCGGCGTGTCTGACAAGTTGGTGCTGAGCACAGGGGTTTATCCTCCCAGGAAGCTGTTTACCAGTTTGGGCTGACCCAGCTTTGTTGATCCTTAAGGGATAGAGTTCTTACTTTTAATGAGCTTGAAGATCTTTAATGCTTAATTGATTAGGTAGATTTTTTTTAAAGTAGGAGCGCACGAATTGCTTGGCTTGAGAAGTTATTTCTGGCTGTGGTCCAGGGTGTTTCCCAGGATAACCAGGAAGGATGTAGAACTCTAGTCTGAGAACTTTCCTTTTTTAGTTTCTTCACTTTTCCTCTGATTATTGTCTGCTGTTTTATCCCTGGCCCTTCTGATCTTTTCTTGTTTTAAACTATTAGTCGGATCCGTTCTTTGCATGCTAGATTGTCAATTCGAAAGGTGAGCCAGTGGAAGACTGATGAATCTGGTGCTGACCTGAATACAGAAAAAGCCATTTTCTACACAATAATACTTATTCCTGAATATCAGGTAGTGTGCTCAGCGTCCCAGCTTCTAAGGGCTGTGCATCTCCTGACATATTCAGCTGAAAACACTTTGTAGTCTCTGGCGTTCCACAATATTGGTATTTTGTTGTGAAGGCTGTGGTGTTTGCATCTACACTTGGTATTGGAGAGACTTCTGCTATTCCACAGGGAAATGGGAACTGAGGCAAAATCAGAAACTTCTGTTGTGGCTGATTGCACTTGGGTTTGAGGGTCAGGTGATTTCTCAAATTTGAATTCTAGGTGTGAAATTGAAGGTAGTGAATATGGACATGTTTCTGTGTAGTCCAGGGAGTAAAGTGGAATGGTTGGGTGTTAGCTGACTTGGTGGATGAGGAGCTCAACGCTCCCTGGCAACATGTGCTGGCAGCCCAGAATACCCCCCACAACCTGGGCTGCATCCCCAGCAGGGTGAGTGGGGGGATCCTACCCCTCTGCTCTGCTCCATGGAGACACCCCCCCCCCTTGTG
>VZTM01030718.1:29825-96582 GCA_013400555.1 Jacana jacana | reverse complement strand
CCCAACTCCCTCAATCGATCCTCATAAGCCTTGTTCTCCAGGCCTCTCACCAGCTTTGTTGCCCTCCTCTGCACTCGCTCCAGCACCTCCAGATCTCTCTTGTGCTGAGGTGCCCAGAACTGGACACAATACTCAAGGTGCGGTCTCACCAGTGCTGAGCACAGGGAGCATTTGCATACAGGGACATTTGCTGCAGGAAAGCGTTCAACACGTGAGAATTCTTGTTGTGGAGTGGTCGTGATTTCTAGAAACGGTGATGTTGAAACCAAATTGTGTACAGTTTGTAGAAAATGACATATTTTTGCCAGCTTCCCTTCTGGTACAGCTTACAGAAATCTTTGGGGTAGAAGAGTGAGAGAAACATCCAGATGTTTGAATCTCTATTTTCTGTAATAGCACTGAGGGCTGGTGCTCATCACAACAGTAATACAAAAAAGTAATATTTCTCCATACTGCAGATGTGGTCCAGCCATCTCCATCACTGCAGTGGGGTTTTAATTCCAATTAATTGGCAATTTTTTGGCTGCGACTAATTAGTGCCAATTATCATACACCAATATGGCCATTCAGTATTATGGACACAGTACTGAAGAGACAGAATCGCATGACAAATAGCTACTCTCTTCTCTCAAGCTGGAGAAGAGCAGATTTAAGTTGGATAACAGGAACAGGTTCTTTACTCTGAGGGTGGTGGACCACTGGAAGAGGTTCCCAAGGAGGTGGTTGAGACCCCTTCCCTGGAGATAATCAAGGGAAGGCTGGAGGAGGCCCTGGGAAACCTGGTCTAGTTGGGGGTGACTGTGGGGAGGTTGAACTAGATGACCCTGGAGGTCCCTTCTGGCCTGGACCAATCTATGATTCTATAATTCTTGTCATAATCTGCCAGGAGGAAATTCCTCAGATAGTTCTACTTCATATAGAGATACAAAGGGATGCAGACTGTGAGCCTGTGATTTCACTGTTATTTTTGCGCTTGCTGGTCGCCAAGTCAGAAATGAGTGTAGCTCGAGGTGTAACCACTCCAATTAACACCCCAGCAGGTGTTTTAAGTCCAGATAATTTACTTTATGCTTCCATAAGATGTGGAAGATGAGAGGGAGGGCTTGGGCAAGCAGCGATTCTGAAGTGATTACGTGCAGTAAGTTATCTTGAAAACAGAGATGCAAACAAAGTGACCAAAATTGGTCTTGCACCAAGTTTTGTGTTGTGGTGCTGACATGTTCTGAGGTCTAAGAGGTCTAAGAGCTCACCAAGTGGCTAAATAGCCTATTAAAATGATGATTATCAGACCTCTGCTCCTGATACTCAGACATTTTTCTAATTCTTCTGCCCTTCCTACCCCTCTCTCACCCTGAAGCTCCCCCTTATCCTGTGTTTAGCCTTTTATCTCTAGGACTATTTCAGGGGATATGTCAATGGCTTGCTGTTCCGCTCCTTTTTGCAACAGCAGATTTGGTTTAATGGTTGAACACGACGTGCTTTGGGGCCTGGCCCACGTCTCTGATTTTCTCTTTTGACTGTGCACTGCAGGTCTGTGTCACCTCTCTGAATTCCTGGGCAGTGTCAGGGCATCCCTAGGAAAAATCGTGGTTCGCTTCCACTTTGCCTGTAACCAACATTCCTCGCTGGACAGGAATTTAACAATATTTTACACTTCTTCACATGCTGTATGAGGACTTTCAGGAAAAAAAAAAAAGATCAAATAAATAATATGGTATCTCTATCAATATTTATTACAGAAAGTTGTACATATGCTCAAGCACATATGTTACGTATGTACATATGTTACATACGCTGCAAGTGGGATCATCAAGTTCTGCTAATTAGTAGACAAGATGCTGCTCACATCACAGTTGCGTGAAAATGAAAATTGTGAGTCTCTTTTTTTTTTCCCAGGTTATGCCATCTGGCTGCACTGGTATTCGGTGCATGATTAGCATTAACTTTTAATTCTTTCCATCTACAAACTGCCTGAATTAACTCCTTTATTTCCTGTGTCTTCTAAATCGTTAGCCTAATTAAGAGCTCGGTAGGCAGAACACTGCATGTTAACCACGTGGCCCCTTGTAATAACATGCTAATTTATTAGGATGAAATGACACTGTAACACTTCAAGAAGTGGAACTTCCGTGGTGTCTCTATTCATAACTTCTGAATTTTCAGCATTATCAGCAGATATCATCACCCAGGATTCTTACCCGGTGAAATAGGTGGCATCAGTGCTTTGTGATGGAAATGGAATTTTCTTCATGGTAATATTACTTTCAATCTCTCTGCTTTTGAGGCAGCATCAGCTGCATAATATTAAGTCGAACCTCCTTCAGAAAAAGGGCTTTCTTTTACTCCACGCTGTAGTTTGTCATTTAACTTGCAGAAATATGAAATGGGGTATGTGTGCTTTTGAAATTTAATTTCCAAACCCTCAAAACCCTCTCAGGTTTAGAAAAGCAATCATCTATAAAATGGATTTATTTCTAATGTCTGTGTTGCTTAGAGTTTTCTATTGTAGATAACAGTGGAAGGATGTGACTTATTTATCTAATTTTTTAGCACTATCGAGAACAATACTCATTGAGTTATTAATTCAGTAGGATGGTCACAGAAAGTCTGGTTGTTTTTCCTCCATGGTGTCTCCAGCTCAGTAAGACAATGTGGTTGTGTGAGTTGAATGGTTCCACCAGCAGCAATTGGCCTGATCAGACCTTTAGACATACAGATGTGCTTTTGATACCTTGAGTTGTCAGGAAAGCTGAGTAACTGCACTGGGTGACCTGCTCATGGAGCATAACGCAACTTTGGGGTGATGGAGAGGATCTGGGGGTTTGTACACGTTGCCTGGCAGCAGGGTTGGTGTCACAGAATGTGCCATATTTTATGTAGCCATTTAGGCTAGATATTAGGAAAAAATTTTTCACGGAGAGAGTGGTCAGTCAGTGGAATCAGCTGCCCAGGGAGGTGGTGGAGTCCCCATCCCTGACTGTGTTTCAGAGTAGATTGGATGTGGTGTTGAGGGATCTGGTGTAGGGGAGAACTTGTAGAGTAGGGCTGATGGTTGGACTTGATGATCCCAGGGGTCTCTTCCAACCTAAATGATTCTATGATTCTATGATCTCCAGAAGCCCAAAGTTTTCCGCTCAACCTATTTCATGTATGAGCAAACCCACATCTTTTAGTTGATGTTTGGGTAGTCTCAGCAAAAGATAACCTCTTTTCAAGGCCTATTAATACATTTCAGCTTTTATGGAATTTTATTTTGTGATTCTATTCTTTTTCTCCAGGCTTGGAAGAGGCAATGCTTAGAGGCCCCTCTGTCAAAACATACATCCTATTTATGTGCCTTTTATCACTTCTGTTCCTGTCTCTTCAGGATAAGAGAGGCTGCAAAGCTTTTCAGTTTTCAGATCCAGCTCTGTTAGGTTTTTCTAACAAAAAAACACTCTTGTAAAAACAGTAGTATCTCCTGAAAATTGGCATAAAAGTTCCAATATTGGAAAAGGTTGGGTTGAAAAAAAGAACTGTGTTCTTATCAGTGTGATGCCGATCTCGGGCAAGAGATTAAATGTTTCTTACTAGACTTGGTTAATCAGAAAGTGAAGGAACATAGTGTCATTAATGCAGTCAGATGGTGTTAATGGAAAGTAGATCTTGCTTGACAAAATTAATGTAATCATGTATTTAGAAACAGGCAGGGGATGCTGGAAATCAATGGGTCGGGGTGGGTTTTTTTTTAGTGCTTGACATTTTGATTAAAAAACTGATGTGATACGAGTTTAAAACAGTAGACTTTAGAGCATGAGATGGCTGATGGGCCCCAAATTAGTTCTAAAGGGGCAATAGGGACCTACGTGCTGTATTTTAAATAGGACCCTAAAGGGGTTGATTAAAAACTGTTTGTTTAACTTATCATTTGCTCTAGATCCCTGAAAAAAAATGAAATCAATGGTTATAATGAAATGCTCAGAACTCAGCTCATCATTTAGCTGAAAAGATGATGTTCTGAGATGCAGCAAAAATATGTGGCAAATAAACCTGCATCTGAGACAGCACAGAAACTGTAGAGAATAAATGGGATATTTTCAGCCCAAACTTTTTGAGGTTGGTGGCTGATGTTGCGTTTTCAGGTTTTTTCTTTTCACAGTTTGCCTGATTTTTTAGTTAGCTGGAAAGCAAACACTGAGTGAGATACAGTTAAGGACCATACTGCATTGGGCATGAAGCATCTTATTGTGGAACAACTTGAATCTGTGATGTGATCTCTGGGAGTTTGGGGGATGTTATCGTGGCTCAGAAGAATCTAGACTAGGAATGCAAGCTATAAATTGTGTAGATGAGTTGCACGAGCTGCCCCCAGGCTGGACTTGAACCCTTCCAGGAATGGGGCAACCACAGCTTCTCTGGGCAACCTGGGCCAGGCTCTCACTGCCCTCACACCAAAGTAGTTCTTCCCTGGATCTCAGCTCCATCTCCCCTCTTTGAAGGGCAGGATTCCCATGGGAATTCAAAATGTATCAAAGATATTCCTCAGATGTGACCTGTTTAATTTGTTGCCCCGTTATCTTTCTGCCCATTGCACAAGGATTATACCACGATAGATTTACCACCAAAAGGCAGTTTGGAGGTCCCTAGAATTGTTGCTCTTGTCACGATGCCTCTCCTGTTCTTCCAGAAGGACCACTTTTGTCACCAATTTTACCAGCTGTAGTGAGGAAACGTCTCAAGACCTATCTTGTTGAGATCCAAGAGGACACAACGTATTTCTGATCATCTTAAGGGCTCTGCAGTGTTTTGTGAGTGTTGCCTGGATGGTGTTTTAAAGCCCTTAGCTCTTACTGTCTGGATTGGTGGCAATGGTCACCTACAAGAGTCAATACAGAAAAACTATACCAGCTAAAAACCGGGTGGAAATTCCTGTTGGAGGAATTAACCTTGAGATCTGACACGTATGCTAAACTGGGGGAGGGTGTAGATTGATAGACTTAATATCTGTGCGATGTTGCAACTGAAAAGGCAGTGAAAAAATCAGATTTAGAAACAGATAAAAGCAGCAAATTGATACTGTGGGAGTAAACTGGTGATTATATCAACTACGGGTAAATATCCAAGCCAATGAAACGTCTGTAGAAAGCAATATTTTCACTTGGTGGAAAGTTGCCTTCCTTCTTCATGATCTGCCTGTTACAGTGTCTCAGCCACCTGAATTTATATGTTAATGTTAATATTCACAATTTCCTTAAGCTCACACAGATAATAGATGTGCTAAATAATGCAATATACTTTGGGGACCCTTTGCTATATTTTTTTAGCCTATTGTCTTGGACTTCTAGATGGCCAAGCAAATAGTTGATTCATGTGCATTTTGGATCAAGAGGTTGGAACCAGGCCTAGTAGTGCTGTCTCTTAGGGAGTTAGGGGGTTATTCTGACTTTGAAAGCAAGAGTTCTGTGTCCATTATACGTAATGCGGGTGAGGAGCAGGAGAGCTGTCAGTGGGGATTAGGATCTGGGGAGGTTTCCACACAGCTCCTCAGGTTGGTGCGTGACCTCTGTCGCCTTCCCCTTCCCGTTTCAGCCTGATGCGGGTGGGAAGGAGCGCAAGGATGTTTATTCATTTCTCACAGCGATGCTCCCAAACACAGGTCTGCAGGGGTGCCTTTCTTTTTAAAGTAACAATTGACAAAGCTTCAGCAGTTATTTCTCAGTGCATTTTCAAGCTGTTACGCTGCATTTAGTGACATTTGTCCCTTGGTGGTGGCAGTACAACGGAAAACCCGACTATCATCCAGTGAGATATTACCCAAGGGAAAACCGTTAGCAGGACAATGACGAGACTGTGGGAGACGGTCATCCATCCTGGCAGGCCTTTTCAGAAGATGGCCAAATGGTGTGGGGGGGGAAGTGTTAGAATCATAGAATCATTTAGGTTGGAAGAGACCCCTGGGATCATCAAGTCCAACCATCAGCCCTACTCTACAAGTTCTCCCCTACACCAGATCCCTCAACACCACATCTCATCCACTCTGAAACACAGTCAGGGATGGGGACTCCACCACCTCCCTGGGCAGCTGATTCCACTGACTGACCACTCTCTCTGGGAAAAACTTTTTCCTCATGTCCAGCCTAACCCTACCCTGCTGCAGCTTGCAGCCATTCCCTCTCGTTCAGTCGCTAATTGCCCGTGAGAAGAGACCAGCACCAACCTCTCTACAATGCCCTTTCAAGCAGTTGTAGAGAGGGATGAGGTCTCCCCTCAGCCTCCTCTGCCTCAAACTAAACACTCCCAACTCCCTCAATCCATCCTCATAAGCCTTATTCTCCAGGCCTCTCACCAGCTCCGTGTCCCTCCTCTGCACTCGCTCCAGCACCTCGATATCTCTCTTGTGTTGAGGTGCCCAGAACTGGAGACCAGGCTCAAGGTGTGGCCTCACCAGTGCTGAGCACAGGGGGAAAAGAAAAAAAGTGTTGGTAGAACTAAAACTTCATTAATAATTTTATTTTTTTGGTCACAGGTTAAACCTGTGGGTTTTCATCTAAAGAACCATAGAATTGGAAGGAACCTTTCAGACAGAGTCCAACCATCAACCCAACGTTGACAAAGCCATCACTAAACCATATCACTAATCACTATGACCGGCTATGGCTTTTAATGGCAACTTTAAGACAAAGAATTGTGGGAGGCCATCAAGTTTCCATCCCCTGTTAGACACCCAAAGGTCTTGGGTTTGGCCCTGTTACAATTCAGAGAACTGCTGCATTCGCTGTGCCTTTTCTCTGTAACAGGTAGAAAAAAAAGATGTAACCTTAATCTACTACTCGTAGCATTGTGTCCCAAACGTGGTAAATCATTATACGTTGAGAATCAAAATAACTCTTATACAGCATCCCTGAGATGTTTATTTTGTTGTTTGATATTTAGTAAGAAAACCAAATAGAAATATTTGTCTTAAAGTATTAATTTTGCCATTTCTCTATGGTTCCCCCCACTGCCCCGTTCCCTTCCCCACTTCTTGCGGGTGGACGTGTGTGAATTCAGGCATTCCTCGGATGTGGGAGATCTTTGGGTTGCTCGTTCCAGTTTTGTCTGACAGGACTCTGAGAACCTCACTTCCTTAAAGTGTGTCCACCAAACAGCTTTATAAACTTAAAGAAATCATTTATTTGGACAAAAAGCTAAAATATGGTTGTTTTTATGAAATAGAAATTCAGATCTCCTCTTTACTTTCTTCTCCAACATTGTCCAACTGGAGTTCTTCTCCAACAACTGGAGTTCTTCTCCAACAACTGGAGTTCTTGACTGCGGTTTCACTGACATTCCTGGTTCCAGTAAGCAATGTAGTCCTTGCTGGGTTCCCTGGGCAAAATTTGTGTGGTTTTGGTTTGTGATGTTTTTCTTCTTTTTTTTTTTTTTCTTTCCTTTTTTATTCTCTCTCATTTTCTCCCTAGTCCCCTCTAAAACCCGTCTGGGAGTATGCTCCTTTCTCTATTTCAGAGTCTCCCGCTGTACACCCTCCTTGCCTGCCTTCTGTCAGCTTTTGCCACATGACTGAGGAGTTTCTCTCCAAAACAATCCTTTTTGCACTCCAAAACCCTGCCTTTGTCCCCATAAAGAGCAAACACAAGGGAATAGACAGCCTTTCCTCTGCAGCTCAGCTGCACTCGCACAATACAGCTTATACTGGTGAACCAATGAATGGAGCAGGTGGTGTCCATTCAGTTCATGACAGTGTCTTGAATGGGAGAGAAGCTTCTGGAACAGGATGTCATCTGGCCCAACGGGAGATTACTGGGGATGGACATATGCCTAAAACCAGCAGAACTCTGCACGTTGATCCCATAGCGCAAGGCCCGCTCGGCTGGGTAGCGATGCTGGAGAGCCAAGCCAGGCTGGACAACCAGCCAAGAAATTTGCCTCTCAAATTATACTGCTATGGACATTTCACAGAATACTGCATCAGGAGGAGGCTTTTCTGTCACCAGATCATAGTTTGTTTTGACAGTCCTTCAGTCAAGGTAGCTGCAGGCGCTGCGCTGGTCAGGCAAGGAAATTGGGATTGTGGTTTTGGAGGAAAAATAATAAAAGGAAGCAGATCTTGGGCTGTCTGTACAAATGTGAAGCAGAAGAAATACCCTGAAGATACTCTCATAGCTCGCTCACACAAACACTTTGAATACAGGAGGATCATGGCCAAGAAGGCCAATGGCACCCTGGGGTGTATTAGAAGGGGGGTGGTCAGTAGGTGGAGAGAGGTTCTCCTCCCCCTCTACTCTGCCCTGGTGAGACCCCATCTGGAGTACTGTGTCCAGTTCTGGGCCCCTCAGTTCCAGAAGGACAGGGAACTGCTGGAGAGAGTCCAGGGCAGGGCTACCAAGATGATGGAGTGGAGCATCTCCCAGAGGAGGAAAGGCTGAGGGAGCTGGGTCTCTTTAGCTTGGAGAAGAGGAGGCTGAGGGGGGACCTTATTAATGTTTATAAATCTGTAAAGGGTGAGTGTCAGGAGGATGGAGCCAGGCTCTTCTCAGTGACACCCAATGACAGGACAAAGGGTAATGGGTGCAAGCTGGAACAGAGGAGGTTCCACTTCAATATGAGGAAAAACTTCTTCACAGTGAGGGTGACTGAACAGTGGCAGGGGCTGCCCAGGGAGGTGGTGGAGTCTCCTTCTCTGGAGACATTCAAAACTCGCCTGGACATGTTCCTCGTGATGTGCTCTGGGTGTTCCTGCTCTGGCAGGGGGATTGGACTGGAGGAGCTTTCAAGGTCCCTTCCAATCCCTGACATTCTGTGATTCTGTGATAAAGGAGGTCTGTAGTTTAGGCTTGGTTTGCAGCTGGTCTGGTTGTATATGTGTAAAAAATAACACATGTAAATGTAAACTCCAAGCAGGTGATAAAACAGTAGAATTAGAAATTAGAAATTTCTAATTTGTGTAGAATTAGATTACTAACAATAGCAATCCAAAACAGAGCTTTGCAAGGTTTATCAAAACATGTAAAGGGCTACAAAAGCCTTGCCTGTATCTGGGTGTTGGCATAGCTCCAGAAGTAATCTTCATGCAGTGAATTCCAGCTGATGTGCCACCAGATGCTGGATTTTTCTAGCTGAGGATCCAACTCCTCATCAACCCTACACCTTCAGGGTGGTTTCATGGAATGGCACATGGATGTAACCCTGTCATCCTTTTATTATGTATGTCCCCAAATAATCATAGCTCAACAATCAGTTTGTTCTTTCCATTCCCCTCCTTTCTCTTCAACTCGATCTCTCTCTCTCTCTCTCTCTCTCTCTAGCTGAACCTTTAAAGTTATAATTTAGTTAGGAAGCTATTTCTGTCTTCCTTTTACTGTAGTGTTGTTTATTCCTCCCCCACCCAGAGTCCATTTGGAAAGATGAGTTATGGCTTTAGTCTAATTAAATAGAAAACAGTAGTCAGCTAAAAGGTATTCAGGTAATGGCTCTGAGGTGCTTTGGCCGGAACAGAATCGGTCCTTTTTCAGAGAAAAATACCTTTTCCTCCACCCAACAGAGTTCAAATCTCTGCATGAAATAATTTTCTACATTATCTAATCAATTGTTGATGCAGGCCTATAACTGCTTAATGATAAATTACTTCAAATTTAACACCCTGCAATGGGGAGCTTCATATATTACTCATGTTTTTTAGTTTTGGATAGTCTTTTTGCTTCTTACTTTGTACAAGAAGAATAGTTTCGTATGGTGCTTGGAGATAGTATTTAAATTCATTAACATTTAAACCAAGATATTGATAAATCTGTAAAGGGTGAGTGTCAGGAGGATGGAGCCAGGCTCTTCTCAGTGACATCCAGTGACAGGACAAGGGGCAATGGGTGCAAGCTGGAACAGAGGAGGTTCCACTGAAATATGAGGAAAAACTTCTTCATGGTGAGGGAACACTGGAGGTTCCCTCACCCTCAGGGAGGTGGTGGAGTCTCCTTCTCTGGAGACATCCCAAACCCACCTGGAAGTGTTCCTGTGTGACCCGCTCTGGGTGTTCCTGCTCCAGCAGGGGGATTGGACTGGATGAGCTTTCAAGGTCCCTTCCAGTCCCCAAGATTCTGTGATTCTGTGATATTGCAGAAGCAGCTCAGCAGTGGTGTAGGGTCCTGGTAGTTTGTATATCAACAGCTTTGCTTGTATTTTCACAGGTTTGTAGGAGTGTGCAGTTCTTTCAAGTCTCTACAAAATTGTTCTCTTGTGACCTCAGGTTCTAAAATGTTTTCACTTATATTTTGGGGGTAAAATTGAACCTATTTATTCTCTCAAAAAGAAGAGTTGTAGAGCAGAGCCCAGCATTACAGGTGACTCAAGACAGATTTTGTCCTCTAGAACTTTGTTACTGGCCTGTATCCCTGCTACTGGGTAGACTTAACAAGAAAATAGAAAAGAGAGAAGTGGGATTTATATTTACTGTTTTGCCTGTCCTATGGTTTTTACACCTTCTAAGGATGTATGACAAAAATCAAGACTCGCACAAGCTGTTCCTTGAGAGCTAAGGATGTTTAAGGAGGGGTTTTGCTGTGGTAATTGCCCTGTGAAAAGGGTGCCTCAAAGTACTGTTCAAGCGCCTCCATTTCTTGAAAAAAAAAAACAACACCAAATCTATTACATTATTTTTGTACAGATATCTCAGTAAAGCTTCAAGTGGGAGAAGATGATGAAGAGGTAAAGCCTTGAATGTTGCACTTCAGTGTTTCTTAATACAGCAAAGTACATTACTTTTATGCTCTATGTGAGCAGAGAAAAAGCTTGGATCCTCTTCTGTTGTGTGGTAGGTTGTGGGCATTGCTGGTCTGGTTTAGCAGTTCACTCTCCTTTTCCAATCTAAAGCAAAATCTTATTAATTTGTTCAAATTAAACATTTTTTGTACTGCTGGTATACGTGTAGTGCAAAATGACAGCAAGGAGTACCTTGGTCTTTGACTGCATTGCTGAGTAATAGAATGGTTAGAGTTGGAAGGGACCTTAAAGATCATCAAGTTCCAACCTTCCTGCCCTGGGCAGGGACATCTCCCATCAGAGCAGGTTGCCCAAAGCCCCATCCAACATGGCCTTGAATGCTGCATTCACATCTTCTCACTCTCCACACCAAAGCAGAGATTATCCTATATCACAGAATATCACAGAATATCAGGGATTGGAAGGGACCTTGAAAGATCATCTAGTCCAATCCCCCTGCTGGAGTCCTATATAGGATAGGACTGCAGAGCGAGTGGTACTACAGTGAGCTTCAGTTCCATCTTTAGCAATTAAGCTCATTGGTTGGTAGCTTACTTAAAGTCAGATTTCATGGAATTCTTCTTTTATTAAATGTGCTAATCCTCAATATTCATAGCACTCCCACGGGGGATCTAATCAAAACATATGGGAAGGTCTCTTTGACTCAACAGCAGGTAGCTCAGTGGATTCCAGTCAAGGGTGTGATTAGTTACTTCACTAATTCTACTTTTTACCACCTTATTTGATTTTACATTTACATGTTTACATATCTATAAATAAGAATGTGGAACGTTCTCTTAATAGCAAAACTGTATGGACTTGTTTTTAAATGAACTTCAAGAAAAAACCCACAGAATCACCAAATGATATGGGATTGGAAGGGACCTCTGGAGATCATCCAGTCCAACCCCCTGCCAGAGCAGGCTGCACAGGAACATGTCCAGACAAGATTTTTATGTCTCCAGGAGGAGGAGACCACACTTTTCTGGGCAGCCTGTTCCAGTGCTTTGCTACCCACAAAGTGAAGAAGTTCTTCCTCATGTTTAGGTGGAAACACTTATGTTCCAGTTTGTGCCTGTTCCCTCTTGTCTTGTCCCTGGGCACCACTGAAAAAAGACTGGCCCCATCCTCCTGACACCCACCCTTGAAGTATTTATAGGGGTTGATCAGATCCCACCTCAGCCTTCCTTCTCCAGACTAAAAAGATCAAAGTCACTCAGCCTCTCCCCCTAAGAGAGATGCTCCAGGCTCCTCTGCATCTTTGTGGTCCTTTGCTGTCCCCTCTCCAGCAGTTCCTTGTCCTTTTTGACCTGGGGAGCCCAGAAAAGGACCACACCTGCAATGAGTGAGTGAGAATTTTGCACCATTTCCATGATTTTCTAAGTAATCTGTGGCTTCGCTTCTGAGAGATAAAGGTGTTCCACGCTGCTCATAATAGCTATGTTTCTTTCCTTTGAAGTACCCTGCCGTGAGATTTTCTTGCTTACATATCAAAAGAAACCATTTGTCTTGTGTTTTCTTATTAGCTTGTTTATGGAAAGGCTCCAGAGGAAGAGCTTTTTCTCTGTTTTTTTGAAAAAGGACATAATAAAAATGCAGTTGGTGCACTGTCTGTGAGAGAAAAACAAGTTCTTCTGAAGTATGGTGGCCCTTAATGATGTATTTCTGTTGTCATGGAAATGTTTTGGGTTGTTGTTTTTTTTTTCTCTCAAGTAGGTTTATTTGTTCTATTTTGCTTTTTATAGTCCTTCCTTCATAAATTCAGTTCTGTGCTGGTGATGTTGTGCTTCATGAAAGAGCAGCCTTAGTCCCTTCATCATCCGGTTACTTCTCTTTTCTGTCCAACAACAAATATGGATCTAGGTAAGACAAGTGACTCAGACCTGTGCTTAAATGCTCTTTATGGCATAATTAGAAGGCGTGAGTAATGAGTTAATTCTGTGTCCCTTCTGGTGCTAAGAACGTGTGGGGTATGTCAGCGTCTGACAAAATTCCTCAGTATCTCCGTGACCCTGGAGGTATTTAAAAGTTGGGCAGACGTGGTGCTGAGGGACATGGGTTAGTGGTGGGTTTGTCAGCGTTGGGATGATGGTTGGACTTGATAACCTGGAAGGTCCCTTCCAACCTGGACTATTTTATGACTCCATGATTCTATGACCCACTGCACAGAGTTCCCATCCATGGCGAGGTGTCTGTGAAGGACAGGTCATAGGCATTAGAACATCAGAGACTGCCATCTTGTAGGTTCTCCTGTAACATCTGCAGATCTTCCTGTGATACCTGCACGTTAGAATGGAGGACACAGCATGGGCTGATGGTGCATGATTCATTGTTTCTGAGAAAAGAAGGGGAAGGTTAGAGTTCATGCTTTAGACACAAGCTGTAAAATGGCTCTTCTTTCATGGGAGACTCTTCCTGTTGCGTTGACCGGTGGTTGTGCTCCCATAGGATGTTTCACCCTTTCTCCCACATAATGAAATAGGTACGTAGTGAATCACAAAGGCAGCTGAGTTCCCGAGAGGCAGATCTTGCAAACTGGAAACCACAAGTTCCTATGGCCTGTTTAGAGGATGAAAAAATGGGGATAAATCTGCAAATCCCAGGTTTACCCACGCCAGCTTCCACTCTCTCCCACATCTTTATATTGGGTTCACGCCGTGCTTTCAGTATAGTGAATTTCAGGAGGTTTTATCACTTCTGAGTTTTTCATTTTTTTAGCTGTCCTGATCATTTCTTTTTAACGAGTATCCTTATTATCTCTTTTGTATTTCTTACACAGTTCCCCATTTGAGCTTTAGTAAAACAATGGTTGATATTCTCTGTTCTTTCTCTATAGCTTTTTGTGTGTGTTGCTGTATATTTTGAATATACGGTGTCTGACTGGGTGTTTCCCTTCCACACCCACGTGCTCAGCTCATCAATGCCTTCACTCAGGGCAAAACCATATCCACACCTGGATATCTGTAAAACTCTTTCTCTTAAAAAAAAATAAACAAAACACTCAGAGTTGTGGCATTTTGATCCTTATTGTAACTGAAAGTATCGTAAGTGTTGAAGAAATGAGTAAAATATAAATACCTGATTTTTGTTCAGCCAGAACCTGCCGTTACAGTTCTGCTTTGGAGGACAGTTTGAGAGACAGGCCTGGAAGCTCCTGTAGAATCTCTCATCGGAGCACGTGTCGCCTTTAGAATTAGTATATTTATCCACGGATAGTGGCAGAAATACCGTGTGGTGGTTTTATCTGGTGAAGTTTCAGCAATGTGGAGGGCAGTTCCTCCCTTCTTAAAACACTAAATTTTTGTAAGTGCAAAGAAGGTTTGGAGGTGTATGATGGCTAAAACACCAATCAGTTGGTTTATGCTTGAGTAAAGGTGATAATTCAGGACCTGTGCTTTGATTCACGGTGTTTAATCACCAGCTTTTACTTTTTGTGGGAACCTCTTTGATTTTTATTTATTGTTCTTTTCCTGTTCATCTGAAAACTGATCTGCAATCCATTTATGTGATTTACTTTTCCAGATTAGGAAGATCCTCTAACTGTGTCGTATTAAGAGCTTGCAATTAGAGTTTGGAAAGGAATCTTGGCTTGAATACCACCCAAAATGTGCCGTTTAAGAGAGGAGAAATGGGAAGAAAAAGGAGTTGTGTTAATCTTTATTTCCCCCAACCTGTCCTGTTAGAATGCTGCTGTGTACTAAGGACAGTGTGTGCTCTTCTGACCCTTCCAAAGGCACTAAGTATATAACAGAGATTAAAAAAGGGATTATGGGATCCAGGGGGTTGGCTGAACCGGCATCGTTAAACCAGTGCTCGTGGTAGATATTTATAAATGGGGTTCTTTTGTGGCCTGTAATTGAACAGTCCATTTCAGCCATGGTTTCTAAATCTTTTTCTCTGGTTTTCCAGGAATGCTCCAGGGGGTGGGGTGAGGGATGCTGTACTGTTACACTACTGACCTGCCATTTGGTGCCAGGAAGAAGTGCTGGCACCAGTGGGAAGCTGGACAGAACTGGGTGGGAGTATATATGTGTATGTTTTACATGTATTCATATACATAACTATATATGGATATACATGACTGCATATATATATTTATATATATAGGTATGTTTCATCTCTAGAACTTCTCTCTCTCCAACCTGGAGAAGAGGAGGCTCCAGGGAGACCTTCAAACCCCTTCCAGTCCCTCAAGGGGCTCCAGGAAAGCTGAGGAAGGACTCTGGATCATGGAGGGGAGCCACAGGATGAGGGGGAAGGGTTTGACACTGAAAGAGGGGAGATGGAGATGAGATGTGAGGAAGAACTTCTTTGGTGTGAGGGTGGTGAGAGCCTGGCCCAGGTTGCCCAGAGAAGCTGTGGCTGCCTCATCCCTGGAGGGGTTCAAGGCCAGGTTGGAGGGGGCTTGGAGCCACCTGGTCTGGTGGGAGGTGTCCCTGCCCAGGGCAGGGGGTGGCACTGGGTGGGTCTTTAAGGTCCTTTCCAACCCAGATCATTCTGTGACTGTGATTCTAACAGAGTTAGAAGGATGCAATCTATTTTTCCCTAGGTTTTTTTAGAAGTTGTCTTGGGTTTGTTTTTGTCATGACAGTTACTCCAAGAGAATGACAATGATGGCTGTTGTGGATTCCTTACGTTGTCACATGTAGGCCAGCAGAGACAGTGGTGCATTGCTCATTAGAGGATATACTGAGGAGTAACAAACCTGCTGGTAAACAGTTGAACTATGGTTATTTTACAAATGGAGTATCTGTGATCTCTCCACTTTTAACAAATAAACACAGGCAGCTAAACCTGACCTTAAAATAAGCTTTAAACATGTATAATTTTGTCAGTTTCAGTTCCCCACAAGCCTTGAGCTCTCTGTGCCAGCAGGAGAACCCACCCAGCAGCCTTTTGTTTATTTCTCTCTTTTTACTCCACTGCTTATCTCCCTTTGTGTTTTTGGCTGGCTTTCCCCTCTCTTATTCCCTTCAGAGCCTGGATGAACTGGAGAAAAAAGGCAGTGGTAGCAAAACTGTAGCTGGCAATAATGCAGAGGTTCTTCTGTAGCTGCTCCCTAACGTGACCTTGGAGAAAGGAGCCCACGCTGGTGCATCAGAACTCGTTAGCAACCAAATATTCACTGCCATCGCAAGGGCATCTTGTTTGTTCTAGTCCTTTTTAAACTCTTTCATTTCTCTAACTTATTTTCCATGAAACTCAGCTGAATCTTCCATAATATTGTACCTTAGGTGACACGAAGCCTGTGCCTCCTGTGCACTTTATGGTGCCTGGATGGCCCTAGATGCAGAACTCTGATTCAGTTTCCATGTGGTTAACGAGGAGCCATAACGTGCCACTCTGCTCAGGAGAAAATTGTTGCTATAAAATAGACTCAAATGAGTCTCACAATGGATTGTATTCCTTCTTTTGAAACGCATATACTTGTATATTATTTATATGGTTCTAAAAAGCAACAATTTAAACTGTGTTTTCAGTTTTTCTAATGAGAGTAAATAACTCCTTCAGCTCTATCTAAGATAATTAGCATTTTTTTCCCATGGACTTCTGTGTTTAAGATGTGGTGTGTATCATCAGTACAGTTAGATTTTTGCATTCCTTTCATTTCATATTGTTCTTCACTCTGTAGTATGAAAAGCCAAGTGCCAGTAATCCCTGATTGTTATTCTTCTGTCCTGTGACATCCCAAACTGTTATGGAATCATAGGACTGTCTACATTTTGGAAGGGACCTTTCAGATAGAGCCCAACCATGAACCCAACAACTGCAAAACCACCACTAACCCATGTCCTTCACCACCACGTGTGCTCAGCTTTTAAATACCTCCAGGGATGGCAACTCCACCACTGCCCTGGGCAGTCTGGTCCTTTTGGTTTATTTGTTCTTGTTACTGTACTTGAATGGGGTGCTAGGGCCATGAAGATGAGGGCCTGGAGCATCTCTCTGCTGAGGAAAGACTGGGAGACCTGGGGCTGTTCAGCCTGGAGAAGAGCAGACTGAGAAATCTCATCAATGCTGAGCAATATCTAAATGTGGGTGTCAAGAGGATGGGGCCAGACTCTTCTCAGTGGTGCCCAATGACAGCAAAGGGCAACAGGTGTAAACTGGAACATGGGGAATTCCATCCAACATGAAGAGGAACCTCTTTCCTTTGAGGGTACTGAGCCCTGGAAGGAAGGGGCTGCCTAGAGAGGGTGTGGAGTCTCCTTTGGGTTACCTTGCTTTGGGCAAGGAGTTGGTCTGGATGATCTCCAGAGGACCCTTCCAACCCCTCCACCATTCCGTGACTGTGTGGGTGTGTGGTGTATATTCCTCTGCACCTGGCTGCTTTCTCAGCTCCTAACTTACTGGTAAATGTAGCCCTTGTCGGGACCCAGGGTTAGACCAGGTACAACCTTTGAAATCAAGGCCAGGTTGGATGGGGCTTAGAGCAGCATGGTCTACTGGGAGGTGTCCTAGCCCATGGCAGGGGGTTGGAACTCAATCTTCATCATCCCTTCCAACTCTAACCATTCCATGATTCTACCATCATAAGGTGCTTTCAGAAATTTCTTCTTTGCAGAGCCCAAGAGACACTTGAATGCTTTAGTAGACTGATGCTGCCAATGGAAGAGGCACATGGGGAGACACCACACACTAGTGTTGCATGTGAGGCAAGTAATGTCTCTAATCCATGTGTGTCAGCATCAAACTCCAAAAGGTTGATGGGAAGGGAAGGAAAAGTGAAGGTATTGGGTGCAACTCATTCTTACACATATCAGACTCCTAAATGTTGAAGCTATTTGAGTGAGCACTTTGTACAAAGACCACAGAAGTTGAGGGAATCTCAGAGCACATTAAGATATGAAATGTCTCAGCAAACATAATTACAGTTTTAATTAATTAAGTGATTAAAAAACCAGAAGGGACTAGTGTGGTCATCTAGTCCAAACTCCTGCTAATGCAGGAATTAAACAGCGAATTCCTATGACCTAATTAAAGTGTAGCTAGGAAAATATCACATCTTGATGTAATTTTTTTCGTGTGTTCAAGATTCCAATCTTTTGAAGTAAAATTTGAATGTAATTTCTCTTCTGAATTTGTCTGTTATCAAATTCCAGCAATATTGGCCAACTTAAACAGCTTTCAATTACATCGGTTTTCATGTAGATTCTTCAGTATAATATAGATGCTCCTTAATTTTTGTTTGTTTGTTTGTTTAATTTACAGGATGGCTCACTTGATGTTTGTAAATTGAAAGGATGTTTTCCTTAATAGTGTCTGTGGCCATTTTTTGAAGTACCTCCAGTTTTCAGCAGCATCTTTGCATTGATGGTACCAAAAACTGCATGGAATACTGCAATAATAGAAAAATTAGTAGTAGGAAATCTTAGTCTACAATCACAGTGTGGTTGAGGTTGGAGAAGACCCCTGGAGACAGTGTCATCCAAGACACAGGGTCAACTAGAATGATGTGTGTGTATAAGCTACCCTGTGAAATGTTTGGTTTTTATCAGAACATCCAATGCACACCAGTATGGGCATTTTTTGGTATATCCACTACCCACAATGCTCTCTGGGGAGGAAAAGAACTCTGTTGGATGGTCACAATGCTGTGCTTATGGCATGACCTCCAGTTTTGGAAAGGAATGTGAACAGCCAGTTGCTACTGGACTTTAAATATACTCACACTGAAAGAAGGGAGATGAAGATGAGATCTGGGGAAGAACAACTTTAGTGTGAGGGTGGTGAGAGCCTGGCCCAGGTTGCCCAGAAGAAGCTGTGGCTGCCCCATCCCTGGAGGGGTTCAAGGCCAGGTTGGAGGGGGCTTGGAGCAACCTGGTGTGGTGGGAGGTGTCCCTGCCCAGGGCAGGGGGTGGCACTGGGTGGGCTTTAAGGTCCTCTCCAACCTGAACCATTCTGTCATTCTATAGGCTTATGGTTTAGACTCAGAGTGTCCATGAGGAGAATTGAGCCCTACAGCTTAGAATCCCTTATGTACAGACGTGGTATTGAGGGTCTCCCTGAATTTCACTGTCAGGCATTCATGCACCACTGAGCATCCCCCATCATTCCCTCCACTGTCAGCACCTTTTCAGAGGTAAAATTTTACCAGATGAGTAACAGTACCCTTTGGGAATGTGGCCAACCTCTTTCATTCCCAAAGGTATTAATTCACACTTGTTCTGTGAAAAATGACGTGAGTTTCTTATTTTTAGTTACAAACATGATTAAGTTTCTCCAGAATATTATGGGGGAGCGTATTGACAGTGTTTCATCTTTTTAATTGGGAAAATTGTAGTTATTTTCAAAAGGAAAACTTTACTGATCATAATCATGAAATATCCAGCCAGAGTGAAGGTGTTAAGTTATAGACATTACTTACAAGAGCTACAGATAATAGTCTGGAGGTATATTAAGATTGGTTTTCTGCATTGGAGGTCCTATTAATCAGGTCTTTTATTCTCTCTCTCCTCTTGACTGATATAGCATATATGAAATATGTATCTGAGCACTGAGAGGAAGAAATTCTTATCTTTTGTCTTTCATGGTGACAGATTTTCTCAGAGAAGATGTTTGGTTTTTTGTTTGTTTTTTTTTAACCAGATGAGAATTTCACAGAGGGGTTAATTTTCTGGCCGTGATAATGATCTCAGCGGTTATTAGGATGGAACATAATGAGGTTGTATGCAAGGAGGTCCCCTTCATGCTTTCCTCTTTGATAAAACCCCCGTTGCTAGAAGTGTTAGGTTAGACAAGGATGTAGAAAGAAATGAGAATACATTAAGGTCATTAAAGAAAGGGTGTCCACTATCCATGATTCTTCTGTCAGATGTCACATCCAGACCTGAGCACTAATAGGATTGGAATAATCTCTCAAACCTCTTTTTTTTGTTGCTTAATATTCTGTGTTTGTATATGTTTTCTTCTCCGGTTACCAAACAATGTTTGATGTTCTGAGTTGGAATGCAAATACTTCTTTGGAATTATAATAGATGGAATTATAATAGACTCACTCGTACCAGGTGAAGGCCTATTCTGGAATATCTTTAGGTTATATGACTGTTCTGCCATTTCTTTGATAACAGCCTGTTTTAAACTGGTACTTTCTTCCTCTAGAAGAATGTAATGTCCTCAGAAAAATAATTTTGGGGGCATTAGTAGAACTATACATAATTTCTTCCTTAGGATGAGCAACAATATTCTACCCAAGTTACATTTNTCTCTTAAATTCTGTTTCCCCACTAATTCTGGCAGTCTTTCACATGTTTAAGCATTTCTCCTTTCCCAGGACACTTGTGTGAATTTCTGGTGTGAGTTAAACTCGGGGCTGGATCGTGTGCTTTTTAAAATTTATTTTTTTTGTGAAGTATCTCATGGAGCTTTAAATAAGAAATACACATCCCTGAGCAGGCAATTAGGCACATTTTGGAAGTGTTAAAGCTTCTCGGTGCTTCCTCTCTCTCTGTTGGGATGCTCCAAAGATGAAATATCTTGCACCATAATTTTGTAGTTGTATTTCTATTTTGAATGTAAAATACCAGTATTAAATGGGGAGCACTCTCAATGTCAAATTTGATCTTCCAATCAAAAGGTTTTGGTGAGCCTTTCACAGATTTCCATAACCTGCTGCCAAATTTTGATAGAATGGTACTACACGTGCATCTAGGTTAGTGTTTGGTAGGAATGAGCTTTTCAACTCAATATCCCAGTTTCCTCCCCCTGCTGTATTTTGATTTGATGGATATTCTCTAGGAACACAAATCATTTTCCCTGGTGTGGAACCAGAACTTGCTTTCCAGGAGTGGATGTTACCCCGTCCCAACCCCTAAAGAGCAATCAGTTTGAGGTAGCGGCACATAAATAACACTGTGCTTTTAAATTCTGTTGTTGGGTGTTGATCAAGACATCATTGCACCACAAAATTAACATTATTGTGGAGCTGAGAATGGATAGGACTCTGAAGGATGGAGTGGTGAACTCATTTGAAGGCCATACAAAACCCGGAGTAAAAGTCAGGTGTCTCGTCGCGCTGCTTAGAGCTGTAAATGCTCAAACTACATTTCATAATATCCTAATGGATACCAGGGGATCTCTTAATGCCATCAGCTTCCAATTATTCTCTTGATTAACTGTTTATTTGGCCTCATTATACAGTCAGATGCTCTGTCTTGCCTTGCTGTTTACAATTGGCATGGGCGTCCCCCCATCACTCCTACGGATAATCTCCTCTCACATTAAGAGGGAATTTTGGGTGGTCATTTGTAGTTCCTACTAAAATCGATTCCTTCTGTGCCAGAAATGTGCCCAGAAAAAGAATATTTGCAGCTTGTGTAGTTTCTGGGATTTATTTTAACAATAGTTTGTATTTCACTGGTGGGAACCACGTTTCCCAGTAAGCTGAAGAAAGCCTCAGTGGTTGCTGCTTAAAATAATCACATAACGTGGGTATAAGTGGGTATTTTCTGCTTTTTTTGATTATTATTCCTAACCCTTGGACAGGTTGTCAGTTTGATTGTAGGATTAACATTGACTTATAATTCCATCTTGAAACAATTTTCAAAGAACCATCTAGGAGGGAGACTCTGTTTCAACATTAATATGTTAATAAAATGCAGCTAAATACGAAGGAAGCTGGTGTAAAATCTCTTTCATGTTCCCTCATGCACAAGCCATGAATGTGCAGCCAATTAACAACACCTGAAACTAATTGGAGCCCTCTTGAGAAGGAGCTTGGACGCTTGTGTAGTTGATATTTAAGAGGAGGAGGTGCCAGCGCCTCCATGACAAGAACATTCTCACAGAAACACAGGTTATTTCCTGGTCTGGCAAAGCCATACTTTGCTTTGCCAGTAGCTGTGATTCCCCCTGAACCTCTGACATGAGCATAGGTTTGTTTTTAGGAAGTTAAAAAATTTATTAAGGTGTGTGTGAACCTGACATGGAAATGACCATAATGGGAACTAGATCAAGGACTTACTCAGCCCCACATCTCCTGTGTTTGCATGCCAAAGAAGACTCTCTTGGAAATAGCATAGTAAAGAGACAGATAAGTTGGTTTTTTCCATAAAATATTTCTCTATTCTCTGATGATTTGCAGCTCAGGGATCCTCTGATCCAGAGGATCATCTTCATATCCACAGATCTTTGGATGCTCCTCGCTCTTTTGTTGTTTCCCCTCCACAAGATCTTGCTCCAGTAAGTTCCACAGCTCAACTTGCCTTCTCCTGACCCTTTCTTCGTAGCCCCCTCCTTTTGTCAGACAAGTTCCTTATTTCCCCTTTTCTCTGTCGCTCCTGCTTGTACAATCTTTATTGTATCCTCTCCCACTTATCTCTTCCCAGCCATTTTTTCGGGGAAGCTTTTTATGCTTGAAATGAAGTTTTGCGTGACCGTTTCATGGAACGAAGTCATTTGGTTTCATCAGCAATTTCTAGACCCCTTTGGTGCAAACCTCGCTGCTAAAGAGGCTGGTCATAGCCAATGTTGTCAAGAAAAGAAAGCTTA
Organism: Jacana jacana; assembly: GCA_013400555.1. Taxonomy (NCBI): domain Eukaryota; kingdom Metazoa; phylum Chordata; class Aves; order Charadriiformes; family Jacanidae; genus Jacana; species Jacana jacana. The sequence continues at coordinate 74,361 of VZTM01030718.1, read as the reverse complement.
GAAGCAGCTGCCACCCCAAGCTGCCATCCCTTTTTAAGTATGAAGATTTATTAATACTTACACAGGAGAAATTTTGTTTTAAGGGAAATATTCCTTTATTAAAAAAATCTTAAGGAGTAATTCCTAGAAAGATGGAAGATGCTCAGATGCTGTGCTGGCCCAGTGCTTCCAGGAGAACAGGCAGTCTCAGTGTGTTGATTCTGAAATGATCAGTTAGATCTGAGAACTGAAACAACTCATTATGGTTCCTCCATTATTCCAGAAAGCAGAGCCCTGCAGAGGTGAATTAAAAAGGGGGAAAAAAAAAAAAGGTAGGAAATCCATTGGTTAATTAAATAAATATGCACTCAATTATTGAATCTACATAGATTCAATTCAAACCTAACTTCATAGATAAAAGTTATTCTGCTATAGGCCAGATTTGAACAGATTTATATACAAACTCAGTTTAAAAAAAAAACCAAAACAAACAACAAGAACCCCCCCAAAAAAATCCCCAAACCCTCAAACCCCCCAAGAAACAGTTGGGGGAAAAAAAAAAAAAGAAAAAGGCATAAAAAACACATACAAAAAAAATATCCAACCAACCAAAAAAAAAACCCAAAAGTAATACCTTTGCTTTTTTGGAGGGGACTTAGAAATCAGGACCAGGTCAGTTCCTGGGGGAGCATAAAGGAAACGAGCTGTTTATCATTCCCGTGTAAAGCAGAATTTTCAGCCCCAGCAGCGCAGAAGTTTGTCACTTTTTTTTCTTCCTCCCCCCGGCCCCGAAGGATGAGAAGTGGCAACTGTAAAGAAAGAACCGGACTCGTGTTCCGATTGCACTTTTGGTGAAAGAAATGACGTCACTTGACTCCGCAGAGTGAGGTAGAAGAACGCTAATTTCTCGGCGGGCTGCAGCGCCCGGTGTGCGTTCCGAATCAGCCTGCGGAGCTCCCCACGCGTGTCCCTGCCCCCGGAGTGTGTTTAACCTGTGCTTTTCCTGGGTAGAAACTCAGCCTGTGTGATGTATATCCCTATATGTGAACTCCCCCTCACGTACATACCCACCTTTCGCTCCTTTCACCAACTGTAGGGTTGTTTTTTAATAGGGATTTCAAGTGTTTTGGCTGATTTTTTTTGGATATTAGGAGTCGGGGGGGAATAGATGCAAAGAGAGTTTTAAATCTCTGCACTCCCCTCAGGTTCCTCTTGGCTCTGGCACTGGCAGATAACGTGGAGGGTGCCTACAATTTGCAGCAAGTACTGTCATGCATTAACCATGTCGCGTATTAAATTGTGCTCTAGAGAGGCACAAAACGGGACTGTTTGAAAGGTGTTTTCCCCAATATTAGGAGGGAAACGGTGTGTGTTTGTTGTCAGCTCCAGATGATGCAGATCTCTGAGAAGGAGGGGAGCGAGGAGTCATATTATTCTTAAATGTGCCGATGCGGGAGGAGGGGGAAGGAGGGGCGGGGGGGAGAGAAATAATTCAGCATAAAGAACCCACAGGCAGCTGGGCTTTCCCACTTCGGGAGGAAAAAGGGGGAAATCTGGGCTGGTGGGCTGCTTCCCGTTAGGAGGACACCCCTCCATCCGCTTTCACTTCAGCCAGTTTCCAATTTAAAACGCGGATTTCAATACAACCCTCAATTTCTTTTCTCCTTTTTTTTTCATTTTTTTTCTCTTATTTTCTTTTTTTTTTTTTTTAAATTTATCTATATATGCAAAGCGAGGCTTATGAAGCACTGCCGTTGCCAGGAGGGCTCAGACCAAATTTCCCCCTCCCTCCCCCCTCCCAAATTCGCTGGCTCTTGTTTTTTTTGAATACCTGCTTACAGTGGGGCACAATGGGCAGCTCGGAGAAGAAATATTGATAATCTTCACGGAAGAGTAATTTGAATGAAATTACACTTGACAGCCCGTCTCCAAGCAAACGAGGAGAGCGAGGGAGCCTTTGCTAAGCTGGGAGGACTTGCCTAAGCCTCTGCTCTTGGAGCTTCCCAGGGAAAAAAAAAAAAACAAACAGATAAAGAAAGAAAAAAAATAAATAAATCTACACTGTTGGTTTTTTTTTTTTCCCTCCTTACATCTGCCTGAAGCTTTTGATTAATTCTCTGTAGCTGTTTCTAGTGAAGAAAGGTGGCCATGGAAGAGAATATGGAAGAGGGACAAACACAGAAAGGTACAGTGCTTAAAATCGCTTTCTCTTTGCAGGGAGAGGGTCGTTCTGCTGTTCCCTGTTTGCCTTAAGGGCAGGCTGTAAGGGGGGGTGAGCAGCCCGAGCTGGCAGATGGGGAAAGATTTCTATCTTTTTTTTCTTTTTTCTCCTCTTTTTTTTTTTGGGTGCCGTTGACTCCATTTGTCTCTGCAGCAGCGCCTGCCCTTAGTACAGCCACCGCCGGCTGATGTCTGGGGTCAGAAGGATCCAAACTAAGAATTTTACCTTTTTTTTTTTTTTTTCCAATTGACGTTTTGGTTTTGGTTTTTTTTTTTAACCGTAAGGCAGCCCCTTTCCCACACAGGTCTTTGTTGAACCTTCATTTATTTGGGGTTTTCACGCTTGTCGAGCTGGGTCAGGGGAGGTTGGTGTGAGGCAGGAGCGAGCTGCTCGCCCGATATTCAGCTGGATATTTAACAATGCGACCGGTATTTACACCATCACTGAGTCCGAACAAAGACACAGGGGATAATTCCTATGGATTTTAGTGGGGGGGTGGTGGTGGTGAATTTCCCTCTGCCTTTTTTTATTTATTATTGTTTCCCTGTTGTTTTTGCGATGGGCTGAAGCAGCCACGATCTTGAGCTTTGAGCAGCACAGATTTTTCTGCTTTTAGCCCTTGGCTGAAATGCCCTTTGCAGGTTGAAGCTGAAATGGCTTGAGCGAGATGTGCCCGGCACAGAGCAGAGCGATCCTCTGCCGCTGCTCCAGGTGGAAGATAACTGGGGGTGCTGGCACTTAAAAGGTGCAATTTAATGTTATTGCTGGCTGTTAATTGATTTGAGAATCTCTGAGAAATATGGTGCCTGTAGTCTGAAGTGTGGCTCTGTACAAGGAACATCACAGCAGTGATGGGAACCAGGGTTTTCCCAGTTTACTGCCAGCACAAAGGCTAATCCTAGTGGCTGTTGACCACCTTAAATACCCTATACTTTTCATTTGGCGTTTCTTTCTGAATCTGCTTCCATTTTTTTTTTTGAGGAGGAGGAGGATTGAGGAACTTGCCGAATGGTTTGCTCTAAACTGCCTGCCGAGGCATCTCTCTCTGCGCTGATGCTGATGCCACACTCCGTTTTTCCGCTCCCTGATCAATCTGCTTTTCTCCATGTAAATGTCACCCTTTCTCATTATAAGTGACCCATTTAGGCAGAGAATTGTTTATGGTCTCCACTTGCTCTAGATGCAGGGGAGCGAGTCAGGAGAAGGGGAAAGGAGGATTTATGTGCCCCCCTCTGCGTGTACGTACTTATGCTGATAGATTAAATAGATCAGCGATTTCGGCACTTTATTCAGTTGAGTTTTATTATTTGCAAATGGCAGAAGTGACGGGGAGGTACGAGACAGTTCAGGGTTGGTTTTTCCTGCTGGAGGTAAAATCAATACTTTTATTTCGTGGTTCAGATTATTTACTGTGCTTTACGTTTAGGGACTTGAAGTCTTGCTTTATGAAAAGTCTGAATTGCTGGTTTTGGTTGGTTGGTTGGGGTTTTTTTTGCTGCTTAAACCAAGTGAATTGAACTGTTTGGCCACTGAATCAAACCCCTTCATTGTCACTGAGTGATAATTGCCCGAAGAAACTGTGAAAATCAAAATCCCTAAATTCTTATGAGAGAGGGAGGGAAAAAAAAAAATCAGAGAAAAAGGTGAATAATTTTGTATATTCAAAGAAAAGGTTATTATTGATAAACCATGTCCTCATTGTTCAGATGATAAGCACCTGAATGAGCAGTGGCCACTCCAAATGCTGTGATTAATAGTGTGGTTGCAACAGCTACCGCTGCTCCCCCCCCCACACCCCCCCGGACAATGCCATGTGTTCAGCCTTTTTTCCCTTCTGTGGTCCCCAGCTGCCATCTCAGACAGGGGCAGGATGATGTTAAAAGCTCACAAATTACACATATTTATACCTTCTTGGTGTGGAAGGGGCTGCTGGTCCCTCGCTGTGACCCTACCTGCGCCTCTGGCGTGTCAACTGCCCTGCTCCCACACTTTGGATGACGTCAGCTTCTCAAACCTGGCTGGAGTTTGAAGAAAATGTACAATTCAGGAGGAAAAAAAAATAAAAATATGATCATATGATTTTTTTTAATTTTGGGGGGGGTTGGAATTGCAGTGAAGTGTAGGGATGCTTATGAAATCATGGATCTCCTTAAGGTTTGAGGAATACTGACCGCTACTAGTATGACTTCATACTTCTTTCATAGCTCCTGGGGGGTGGAGGGGAGGCACCTTCATTTAACATGATCTATCTATTATGTGTTTAACTGACATCCCTAGTATAGTTCCAGGTCATCTGCACTGTAGTGTCCCAGCAACTTTAATTATAATTCATATATTCTAATTTTTGTCCTCCTGCCACCCATCTGGAGTGGACCTCGTTCTTGCTTTGCCCCCTCCCCACCTCCCTTCACCTTTCTGCAAAATCAACGGGAGTGTAAATTGTCCCCTCTTATCAGCTCCCAAGCCCTTCCCAGCAGAGGCTCCCAACCTCCCACGGAACAGCATTACGTCTTCCTTGCAGCCATGATGGAGGGGAGCAGATTTACATCCCAGCATTTCATAAATACGACAGAGAAAGCTCTAATCAGGGGCCTGCTGGTTTGGAACCCTTCTTATTTTTAAGAGTTTTATGCAATAAGACGTTAAGTGCCAACGTTAATTCTTCCCCTCATGGTTCCAAGCAAGGACCTTCTGCCTGATAAGGTCTCTGTGGCGTTGGACATTCGGGGTTCCTTTTTGGCTGCAGCTTGGAAAATTGTCAGCGGAGAAATACGTGCTGTTTGCTGAAAATAATGAATTGTGAGAAACTGTGTAGCTCAAAGGAAATGGATGTGTGTTGTCTTTCCCCCCTCTTACCCCCCACCCTTCTTCACCCACTGTTTTCTTTCTACTGGCCTTGGAGAGTGTGGTTTCTTCCCAATGCTCCCCTTAATATGGGAAATTGAGATAATGCTGTCGTCCAGAAGGTTTTATATGTAAAGCTGCAAATATTGACACCGGGAATAATTTATATACACTCATTGTTTTGGCTTTTAAAGCATTAGAAGACTTGTTTGCCCCCCCCCTTTTGTCTTGATCCTCTGCTTGGGAGGAGGTTTCAAAGGTGTTTGCTGCATCTTGGCTGGCTGTAGCTCTGCGAGAACTGAAAGTGGGTAGAAAGTCTGGCTGAAATGTCAGCTGCGTGTGAACACATGAATATGTTCGAAGGGAAAAAGACATAACACCTCAAAAATATCAGTTTATTCCCAAATTCCACTATGCTGACATTGTACATGCCTCCAACTGTAACACACTGAGAGCTCTGAGGGCCGACGTGCTCCCTGGGAAACCCAGCACAAATAGAACCTGCAGTTTAGTGGACTGGTTTATTTTTCAGAACTGATCAGCGCAGCTCAGAAGCTAGGATTTTGCCAATTCTCTTTGGGGTTGCAGGCTACTTTTGAAAGCCTCATGCATAAATTTGCATGTGTCAAGGGTAGGTCTCAACTGCTGGCGATTGGAAGACAATTACGTCAAACTCTTGGCTCTGCTGGCTGGGAAATAAATACTGGTTCCTGTTCTTCCTGCAGAGCTCTCCTCTTTCCATCAAAGCACCAAGATGTTAAAACTGTGAAAACTGAAGATAAATGTGCCTTTTTTTTTTTTTTTTTATGGTTCATCCCTAACTTCCTTTTCTAGTATGAATTTCTTTATGAAATAAACTCTTGGGAATGGATGAAGCGTCTGCGTTCGTACAGCAGCAACCACGAGGAAGAGCTAGTTTTCCTGCAGCTCCCTTGCCTATAGTGTATCTGACCAACCTAGATAGGGTCCCACTGGTTAAAAAAAATAAAAAATATAATATTATTCTGATGAAAAATGGTTGAATACTAGAAAAATAAACCGGGAGGTCTGCATTAGTGAATTTTTTAAAAAAATAATTTTGCCTGCATTAGTGATTTTAGTTTATTTCTTAAATAGCCAGTGGAATAGTGGATTCAGGCACTGGAATGGGCTGCCCAGGGAAGTGGTGGAGTCCCCTGACTGCTGACTGTGTTTCAGAGTCGAGGAGATGTGGCGTTGAGGGATCTGGTGTAGAGGAGAACTTTGTAGAGTGGGGCTGATGGCTGGTCTCTTCTTTTCCAACCTGAATGATTCTATGATAATTTTGTCTACATTAGAGATTTAGGAGGATGTGCAGCCTATTGTCAAACCACGCTCCTTCGTTCAGCAAAGGAGAGCTCTGATCAGAGTTTGGGAAGGAAGCCCAAAGGAGTGCAGGAGGCTGTCAGTAGGATGAACTCACAGCCAGGAGAGGCTCAATTGCTGCCCCTTCCTCTAGTCCTTTTTGGCAAATGGCAGACTCTGGGTCTGTAGGATACTCTGAACTAGATGAAAGTGGTGATTTTTATCTCATATTAAGAAATAAACCCACATCCAGTAGTCAGAACGTTGCTGGCATCCCCTGCAAATTAGCCTTCTGAATCTGTTAATTTACAAGAGACCAGGAGTCCAGCTTCTCAGCTGACTGTGGTTAGAAGGTTGATTGAAATTGAGCAAATCTCAATCTTTTTTTTGCACTTTGATTTAGTTGGGTGACTGTTGTTGGCAATAAATGCAAGGATTCCCCCCTGCTCTTTAACGTCAGTGCCGTGGAAAGCGCGAGCAGCGCTTCTCTCTGCGGCCAGAGCTCGTTTCTGCTGCTGTGCTGATCTGATGTCGTTAGTCTGACAGGATCTCTGAAGGACAATCACTTCTGTGAGCCGTTTCCAAACCGTTGTTAGATGTGGCCTCAGAAGCAGGCAGCAGCAGACATTTGCCGGCTGTTGTTTTTCATGCAGAGCCTGGCTTTGCCTGGTTCTGAGAGCAGACACGATGGGCAGAGGCCAGTCTCTGTTTCCCTTGGGAATATATTTTTCAATTCCACTTGTGGTTCCCAGGCTTGTGCTCAGATTGGGCTTTTACAAGTCCCTTCAGTGTGGAATGGTCTTAACTTTCATCATATTTATTGCTGCCGGCCCTTAAAGGAGTGTGTGTAGTGAGTGTGGGATGGAAACCTCACGTGGCAATCACAGAGCCATTAATGTGATAAATAATATTCCTTCCCCATCAGTGTTAACTATGGAGGGAAATTTTAGTATCTGGCCAAGTATCTCACTCTATTTCCCACGAAATGCTCCTTAGTAGTTAATCAAGGAGCATCATTCAAGAAAAATGCAATAACATACAATGTGAATCTGCAGTTAATTGTTCCAATATTGTGAGCTGTTCTCCTTCCTATGGTAACAACCACAGACCACCACAACACCCTTACAGAGAGTTCCAGGGCCAGAATTGGAATGTATGTTATTAGTCAATACATTAGGCTTTCATTCACAGATAATGATATAAATAAATGCAGTCTTGCTTGCTTATTTAATCCTTAACAGTGAAACGTCGCTGTTAACAGTAGAAAACTTTGTGTTTCTTACAGGCTTAACATCATACTAATCATAGGCATGAAAATCCCACATTGATAGCACCTAATTATACTTTTATATATATTCTTCCAGGGCATAAAGGGTTCCAACTGCCCTGAGGCAGGTGGAATTCTCAATTCCATGTGTGAGTATTTAAGTCTTCATGGTAATTTTGACACTTGTATGTCGATTTCATAAATAAGCTGTTTTAAAAATAAGATATTTTCTAGGTAAGAGACGTAAATGCTTAGAAAAAAGCATCGAATATGTGAAAAAATATTAATTCTTGAAAAAAAACCGTATCAAACCAGCAATATAAATTTATAAAAAGCTTATTCTGCAGTTTGTTAAAGTGAAGTCTCACTCTGGGGAGAAAAGAGGTATTTTGGGTTTTAATGCTCTGAAAAAATAAGCATTTAGTAGTGGCAAAACATCGCTGCAAGAATAAATTTGATTCAGCTTAGGGTCCTCCTGGAGAAGGGTTGAGGGACTGACACATTAATATCTGAAAACTATACATTTAATTTTGTGACTCTGCAGTCATTTTCGATAAATACCTTAAACAACTTCAGCAATTTGATTTTTAACCTGGTTGGATGGCAGTAAAATGCCAGATGGAAGAGTGGATGGGAGTGCTGCTGGCCTCACAGAGCAGCGTTTGCTTTCTTCATACAGCTTGGTTTGGAATGGTGAATAGTCCTCCTCTTCTCAGGTGAGAACGTGCTCTTTCCTCCTCCCAGTTCTATATGGAGGATTAAGTAGAAAGCAAGGGAAATAGGATTTACACATTTTGGGGCTGTAGACATTGCAGGTGACTTTACAAACAACCCTTAAACACCTGATGGCCATGGAGAATCAGGGTGTAAAAAAGGCAAAGGAGAATATTGATCTTAAACCAACTACTCTGTCAGAATCATCAACTGGAATATTAACTATTTCAGAAGAAGTTTCAGCCAATTAATGCATCTGAAATGCAGAATTCCCTCTATCTCATCTGCCACAAAAAAATGGCTGAAGTATTCAGTTAGCCTGTCCTTGCCAGCCCTCATACTACAATGCACTAGCCCCCAAAAGCTAAATATTATGTTTCCCCCCTCCATAATATTTTCATCTACTTCTTACTAGTCATCGTCTGGGACTTCAGTGGTCCTCCCAAAATTCCTACTGCAGCCACCTGGGACACTGTTATTCCAAGTAACAGTTGCTAAAATGCCACCAACTACTACCAAGTGCAAGGATTACTCTTCTCTTTGTGTTTCTGACATCCCGGACTTTTTATTTTGTTCACATGGTGAAAGTTGCTGCTTTTTTATTTGTTTGTTTATTTTCAGTAGTGATAACAAAGCAATTGTCCAGCAAACGAATATCACAGTAAATTTACTCTCAATTTTAAGAAAAATCTGCCTTTTCATAGTGTTGGGAGGGGAGCAGTGCATTTGCTGCAACTCTGGTAGGCAGGGGAATGAAACCCTACAAGGGTTTTTGGTTTCTTCTGGGAAGGATGGCAAGTGCCACATGTTTATTAAGTCATAGATGGTCACATCCTGCTTCCCAATCCGCAGCAGGATGGTTTTCTGCAGGTGAAGTTGGACCTTAAGGAGGAATTTGAAGGAAGAATATAGTGGTATGGTGAAGTAATTAAGCAGGTAATCACAGTAAGTGATTAGGGGGACCGGGAGGGGGAAGAGGTGATTGTGCTGATAAGACTGAAGAGAGGCAATAGGATGAACAGAAGAAAGGGAGACAAAAAACATCACTTGGAAGACCTTTGGAGGGGTTCAGAAGTTTGATATGGAAGTGGAGGAGGACAATATTAGTCTCTTCTGTTCTTTCAACTCCTACCATTTGGTCTTTGTTTGTCTATAGGGAGCCCCAACAGAAATTGTAAGAGTTTCTTTGTGTATAAAATGTGTCCCCTATGATAATGTTTTGTAATGGCTTCCAAATATTTATGTTTTAATCTCTCAAAATAAAATAAATTTCTATGGTGTTGCTATAATGATACAGTTCAATAATTTTGAACTTAAAGAACCCCAACCAAAACACAAGTAATCTGAACAGAGTGGCACTGGATTAATAGTTGCAGGTTAATGTTGGCAAATGAAACGTTTGAGAAGCTTTAGGTAGGAAATTATTAGAAACCTAAATTCAGATCAGCTTTTTTAAACTGTGAATGTGTAATTTAAACACTTTTTTTCTTCCCTCAAGTAAAAGTTCATGGCTATACTGGTACTATCTTAATATTACCATGGTAATGTTGTAACTGTGGGCAGGTTCTATTTTGAAGTTCTGCTCAGGGGAGGGAAAGAGAGAGAGGGGAAGTTTGATTTTTAGCTTAAAGCCATGAGAAGACAGGAAGGTTCCAGTGTAGGAAGGCACCAGGGAGGCTCCAGTGTAGTGGCACTGTGTCCTACAGGTTAATCAGCTTGGCTTTTTTTGGGTAATTTTTACATTGATTCAAGATTCTTCAGAAAACAACCCACAGGAAGAGCCTGCAGTATCTCTTTGCAGGTCTCAAGTTGAGGACCTGTTTGGCCGTACCTAAGAATTTTGGCTGGTGTATTTTTATACAGCAATACATCCTGTGCTTCTGGTGTCATGGTTTTGGTTGGTGTCTCAGGGGCTAGCTGAGGAAAGCTTTCCAAGCCAGTTACTCATCTCAGTGGAACAGAGTCTGGTTCTTCTCCAGAAGAAAGTCAGTACGTACATCCTGTCATCTTCTACTTCCATCTGCCAAATTGGTTCCTCCCTATGTCTTTTACCCTTCTATTGCACATCTTACTGTAAACAACCCTCCACCTTCTGAAGCTTTTCTGCTCCAGTATAGGCAAGTTACTAGCAGTGCCTTGGATGCCTCCTTAATTCTTACAAGTTGGAATCTGCATTCAGAAGTCGATACTGTGGTAGGTTCCTTGAGAATAGCAAGGAGAACCTGGACTGTTGTTGGCAAGACACTATGCAGGCTACCAGGAGGAATCCTCTGGGTGGAAGACCATGGAAAATTTCACACTGCTGCTGGTTCCATTGTTCCTGTTCTATCAGTAAATAAGTCCTAAATCTTAAGACTGTTCTCTGTCATTTCACATGAGTGAGCATTTGCACTTTTTGGTGGTTTTCTTCCTGACATCTTTTGGGGTAAAAAAAAAATAATTAAAATAATGCCCAAAATCTAGATATTATGGTAACCTACAAAGCCTTCAAAACACTTGTCAGTTTATAGAAGTCCACTGCAGAGATTTACCTCATCATCTCCTAGGTCTTTTGGGAAAAGTCAAGTCATACGTTTTGAGCCGTAAAGCCCAAATGACCTGAGAATATGATGCGGGAATTTATGGAGCACCTTGAATTTCATGACATTCTAGGCTTGTTGTCAAAGGTGTGTGTACATCTCCTGTTGGTAGAGTCCTCTCTCCTGTGTATACATTGCTGTGGTTTGTGAATGCCATATGGACAAAGTAATGTATATTCAGCAACCTTGTGCTTGTTACCGGCCTGCTTCTTCTGGGACCTCTGATGAACATTGTATTTCCAACTCCATTTCTCTGCATAACATATTTACCGTGTTCGTGGTGCAAGTTGGAGGCTGGAGCCAGTCTCTGGGATGCTTGTGTTTGATATGCTCCTTTTTTAATGGAGGAGGTAGGAAAAAGCTGAGCAGAAGGAGCAGAAAAATGCTTCTGTGCCCTACCCAGGCATAATATTAAACAGGTCAGTTGCTGCAGTAGAACAAAGGGGACATGGTACCTGCTACCGGGCACCCTGAGCCCAAATTCAACTTCTCTGGCTGTTGATCCATTGTGGAAAAAGTATAATGGAGCAGATGTCTATGAACAGACATGTAGTTTTATTGAGAGCGATAAAGGTAAAATCGATAAAGTTCTGAATTCTGCCTGTGGCACAAAAAACCTTCTAAACTTTTAAAGGGTAATGCTTTTCATAAAGGTTATACACCAATAAAGAGCATGTGCTTGAGCTTACTGGGGCTGGTAAATCACTGTAAGTAGTTACTGAATATGCATAGTTGAGAATGCAAGTAAATGGCTGAAATTTGCCTTGAGAAAGGCACCGTTGGCTACTGGCCGCTGTGTGGTTCGTAAAGGCATTCAATTCTATTATTGAATGCTGGATTATTGATTTTTAAACTGAGTAGCTTTAGCGTGAAATGCTTCCCACTTAACACGGTTTGCCGTTGTTCAGGACCTGTTGATAAACCACTCCTGTATGGAAAAAGAACTTACATTTCTTGCTGAATAGCACCCAGTGATTTACTGTCTCACAAAATAGTCTCTTAGATGCATACAGTGCTTTTTCTACTCGCTGCAATGCTTCGGTACAGCAGTACAAATGTCTTCAGGGACGTTCTCAGCCTTCTAGTTCCTTACTGAGTGGTTGGCTGCTACTTCTGGCCAACTTTTAATGTTATAAATCAGCATAAGCGTGTTGTTCCCCTGCCTTTTCTCATAGCAGGAGGTTGCAGGTCCTTTTTGTGTTTCTCATGCTAGTCAGAAGCATCTTATTGCTGTGTCACTTAACTAGAACCAGACCGAAATGAAACATTACCTTCTTTTCCAAGTGTTCATGATTAGCTCGAGGTCTACTTCCCTGAGCCACAAACCTTTGCTTCTATTTAGACTTGGCTTTACTTGATACGTAAAACTTCCCTTTTGCTGGAAAGTATGTAGTCCTATGGGAGTATTAATCATGGGATCGTGGAGTTTGCAGAGTTGGAAGGGGATCACTCATTCACAGCACGTACCGATGTGGGAGAAACGAGCAGGATTTGCTTGTAAAGGCATATAATGCCCTTAATTTTAGGGTAATATAATGCTTCAAAAATTATAAATGTAAGGAACTTCAAAATCTGGAAAATCAATGACCAGGGCTCTGATCCTGCCAATGTTTACATATCTGAGGTCATGCACCGCGAGTAATCCTGTTGGTTCTACACCAGTTATTCAGGTAAGCAAAAAGGAAGCCCGTGCAGAGTCTTTAAGATTAAGACCCAATGATGCCATGGAGTAATTTGTATGTAGCCATCAGGTTTTTGGCAGGAAATCTGGGAGAGGAAACGATGATGCAGCTGATTAGGGTCTGAGAGGAGGGTGGAAGGAAGGCTGAATGGGGTTTGTTTATCAGCTGGGAGTTATTTTCTGTTTGTTTTGCACACTATGACAGTACAATAATATGCTTTGAGGTCTCCTGTGACTGTCTGCAGGTTCCAAGAAACTATTATGCCTTTCTCCTTGGCTGTTCTCATTTTTAAGGGGTTTTGTTTGAGTTCTTCCTTTGAATTTTTAGAATTTGGCTTCATTCCTGGGCAAGGTATACTGGACCTTGTGGTGGCATTGAAGCACTTTGCTTGTGTGTCTTGTTCCCACGCTGAAGCCGGGCTGATCACTGAATTTGCTGTGCAGATGGAGTTTTCCCCAAGGCAGGCTACCAGTGACCTTCTTTTTACCTTTTCTCCGCAACACAGTCATGGTCTGCTTTCTAAGATTATCTGGGAGATTAATTCCGTGAAGTTCCTGCTGGTAGTGCAAGTGTCATCCTTCTTGCCCTCCTCCCCTAACCAACTGTAGATGAGATTTTGGGGCTTTTCATGAGGGTCTAAAGCAGCCTGTTGGGGAGTTGCCTGGTGTTTTGTGGGGTAGAGTTGGGAAGATATTTAATAAGCCCTTCCACGCTGAGGGGCTATCACGAGGCTTTCTGGTATTACAAGGTTCTGGCCTCTGACAATGTCTGAAGTGAACACAGAAAATAGACATTTCTTTCTGAGGTTTTTTGGGTTTTTTTCCCCAATATAAATTGTGCTGTTGAAAATCTTAAAGGGAAAAAAGGTAAAAAGGTGTTATTGTCACTGTTGTGAGGAGCTTGCAGGAATATCTTCTACCCTACATTAAAACCACTTTATCATACAGGTGAAAGTAATCAAAAGAGCTGTTTCTTGCTGTGAGTATCCTAAGAGGTTGGTAAAACACGTGTGAACCACAACCACAAAATAAATAAACCACAGAAAATAAAAAATGTGATTTAGATGTTCAACAGCATCTGGAAGCTGCTCTTTCTCGAAGTCGTCATCTTTCTGAATTATCCTCGATTTGTGAACGTTGTTCACTGGTGAAAACACGTTAATTATAACCCAGGGGTGAGTAGGTCTTTTAGGTCAGCTGTCTTTAGGCTGGTGCTTCAGACAAGATATTTTTCTCCCCCCTCCCCATCTGGTACAGTCATTAAATATTTAAGACCCAGGGGAACCTGCTATGGACATTTGAGGTCTTTTATCAGCTTTATGGATGTGTTTGCACATGGGGGGGGGGTTTGCAGTTAATATTTTCTTCCTTTGGATAAGGGGATCATGCCCATACCCTCTGCATCGTCTGTGCTTCCAGCAGGTACCCTTCCATCCGTACCTGCCCTATCCCCTGCTAGAAGGTGAAAGCACGTACTTTATTGCTTATTTATTGACAGCCTTAACTTCTACAACCCAGTTCAGACTCCTCTTGCCTTTCTCTGCAGATTTCCAGACTTTAAAGTATCTATAGCCAGCTCTGGGTGTGTAAGTGAATATTATTTGCAACCAAAAGGGCTGAAAACTGCTGTTCTATCCTGATAGAATGTTATCTCCATGCCTGGGGAATTATCCTCTAACACACAGTTATTCCTACTTGTCTGTCTTGATTTATTTCTCATATTCCTCTATTTTTATTATTATCTTTTAATGTGGCCTCGACTAGGTTTGATGAAACTGCTGTACTTGCTAACTCTGGTGAAGTCCTCTGGGATCTCACGTGTTTTTTCCTATTTCGGTTGTTTTTGCCCTCATAATTCCCCATTTATTTTTTTTTCTTGAGCACGTACAAGTGCTGTATCTCAAGCTGGAAAGACGATGGACCGTCCCTTCTAGAGGTTCATGATCCTTAATCGTCCCTCTGATCTAGCATCCTGCCGAGGCTTCAGCGGGGCTGCGGAACGTGCTTGGTTTATGTCTAACGGGATAATTTTACTTGGCGTTTTGTAGCCCTTCAGGGACAATGAGTTACACAATGGCCCAGATGGATCGAGCAATATAAGGGGAGCAGTCATTAAACTAAATTACCACAGCCTTCCTCGCTGTCCTTAATCTCTTACCTTTTTCCTTTTTTTTATCTTTTTATTTTATCCCCATAACAACCTGAGGGTGATAAACTGTATAATTTAGCACCTTCCCTGCAGAAATGTGATGGGGAATAATCTGATGAGGGGCAGTAGTGGGTAATCACGCTGCAGAGGGGTCTTTTTTTTCGGGTAGGTATGGTCATCAATTCTGTCGTAAATTAAGCCCGTTAAGTACTAAAGTATAGAGTAATTGCACAGAGAGAATGGGGGGAAACAAATTTTGCTCCCTGTGAGGAGGGAGAGCACGTTAGAAACCTCTGCAGCTATTTGTGAGCTATTGCTGGAATATGAGGAATCTCTATAGTTTTCATTTTAATGACGTTACGTAAAAAGACGGCAATTATTTGCATTTGGTTTATGCAGTCACTTCCACTGCTCGTTTTCATTCTTTGTCCACTATGATTCATTTTATGAAATTGTTGGTTTTTCCTCGGTTAAGAAAAATTCAGGAAACGCAGGCCTCTCTTCTAAGTGTCTCTATGGCTGTCAGGAGAGAATAGCTGTGGCTCTGTCAGCGCCACGGTGTTTATTTTAATCTCTGAATTAATTTTCTCCGTTGCTAGGCGATTTTACTTCATAGTTTTAATGGAAATGACTAATTCTGGGTGCTCTCGTTTCAGAACAGGCAATGGTTTGCTCTAACACTGAAACTGGATTTCTCTATGACATAATGCTTGACAAATACTCGTGTCGGAGTACGATTTTATGACTAGCTAATAAAATACCCCCATTTCTGTTCTCCAGTCCTATATTTCTTGTACATTCCAACAAAGCCGTTGTAAACCTGAGGCAGAATTGAGTTTTTATGTGTCTGTAGAGGATAAATATCTTCTCTAAGGTCTGACGTCTTAGGAATTTTCTTAGGCAGCTTATATGGAGCTGGTTATGTAGCATTAATTTGGAGCTGGAATCAGTTTAGCCTTTTTGCATCCTCAACAGCAATGGTGTTAAAAGAGCTGTCTATCTCAGGTGGTAGCAGATGTATTCAGCTGGTCTGGCTAATTAGCAGTGCAGGGAAGTCCAAAAATAAGTATGAATATTCAAAGTATTCATAATGATACTATTAAAGAAATCCTCTTAACAGCCTCTAGTGCCAGATCTGGTTTTCATCCTGGAAAAAATATAACACCTCAGGACAGTTTCTTCAAAACATTTTCAGCTGTTCTAAGGCTATTCTTATGGAAGGACAAATATAAAGGAAAAAGACCTTTAAATGAAACTTCATGGGTTCCTCGGTATCAGGGTGGTGCAGGGGCCATAGGCCTTCTTTATTTTCCTGCTATCAGCCGGTGAAATACCGTCTTGTGGCTTGTTATCTCCGGTCCACTCTTCTGTTTCCATGGAAATCCTTCATTTCCATGCTTGGAAATGAACGAAACCTAGGCTGGAGGAGAAAAGCATCCTAAGGGTCAGAACACCAGTGAGGTTCCCCAGTAGGTGCTGAGCTCCTGCCAGCAGTTCAAGGTCCATCAGCTCGGTTCTCTTAGCCCAGAGCACCATTCCATGTGCTTAATTGCTCTTTATTTCCCATCTCCCTAGTTTACAGTCAACTTGTCTTCCTGAGAGTGACCACCTTTTAGGTACAGTTGGTGCACCAGGGACTGGGGTCATTGGAATGATTTGTTGTCATCAAGGCTAAATGATGAGTCTAACTTTATCCAGTTCAAAGACATAAGATCTTACCATGGCAGAGAAGACCAGGAAAGTTATAGATTTTAATTATTCTGTATTAAGTTCCCAATCATTGCAGTATCTATTAATACAGCTAACCCCTGGCAGTATCTTCCAATTTCTGTTTTACAACTTTAATTACAGCTGATGTTGGTGTTAACACCAATACTGGGCTATTTTGGAGCTTTCTAATTATATTTGAGAGAAAACAAACTTCAAAAATCACACAGTTATAAGTATTTTCAGACTTTTTCAAAGGGATATTGAAGAGAAAAAGAAAAAAAAAAAAAAAGCAAAAGCTCATTCAGCTATATCCCTCCCAGAAGAACGTTATTTGTTCTATATGAGGTAGGTAGATAGCCAGAATGTTTGCAACTCTAGTGATAATGGTCAATAAAAGTAAAAATTTGGGTCATTTGTATTCAGTATGTTCTTAGGAGACCGTCTCATTTTGCGTGAATGAGAAGGGGAATGTGCAGCCAGGATTCATGAGATTATATTCACGTTAGCAGGCTCTCCTGGCTCACCTTAATCTGTTTTACCACCTCGAGAAGGCGCTACTGGGATCATAGTTTTCCATTTGTGAAACAGGGTTATGGAGCTCCTGCAAGAGAAGCATAAAAACGATGATGTGGGTGAGAGTAAACCTGTAGGGGACATATGCTGTACCCCTGGTTCTGTGAGACAGAACACTTGGATAAACAGGTTGTGAAAACTGCTGTGGTGTAATAACAAAACCAAACACCAGCAACTGCCTTTCAACAAAGAGGGTAAAACCACCGCAGCCTAATTCCCTTCACAGACCTTCCCAAGGTCTCAGCAGCGCAGCTTCAGTAGGCATAAAAACATGGACCTTGGTCCTTCCCAAGGAATTCTCAGTAAGAACCCACAGTTAGAAAAAGGGAAGGTGCCACAGCAATAGTTTCCATCGGGCTTGGTAATTCAGAGGAATTAAATTGTTATGAAATAGCGAAGGTATTAAAAGTTATGATGCAGGGTTGAAAACTAAGTTCTTTCAACCGGTAATTTATAAGTTACTCCTTTAAAGATGATGTTTTCTGAAAATTATTAAGATATCATTTAAGATTCTGGACTGAGATGTGAAAGGTCTGAACCTAATTACCTCCAGCCATTAGATTTCTCAGCTTGACCTATGGAAACTGCTGCAAAATCGTGTGTGCCCTTCAAAAACCGGACTGTCGCTCCCTGTGCCTCAGTTTCCCAGCTGTGCAAAGCCCTAGGGGACATACTTAAGCTCTCACATTTTTTACCCATTCTTGGACTTGTGTGTTGCTTTAGTGGGTTATAGTTTTCACATTGCTTCAGTGGGAGTCTTGAAAGAATGCTTACTGGTTTGTAAATAAATACATCAATTAATTGCAGCCATTGAGTCTCCTGTGCTATTCAAGGTGGAATAGAGGCCGAGTGAAGCATCCTCCCTGCCCCGCTTCAGTTTCTATCCAAATATTTTATTTAAATGAGCAAAACTGGAGGAGCTGCGATCGTTATGCACGCAGCATCTGTGTTGTCTAAAAGTAGAGTGCCAGACCTTTGATTTTTAGCAGCGCCGTGCTCCAAAAGGGGCCGTGCATACGGGGGCTGTCTGTGCTGTTCAGGGCAGATACAGTCTCACCAAGGATCAGTGCCTCTGTTTTACTTATTTTAGAGCAGCGATACCCAACAGTGACAGATTGGCCTGTGTTTGCTTCCTTCCTGAAAAAAACCCCAATAAAACCCAATTCTAATTCTGGCTATTTTTGTTTAGGAAGGTGGCTGCAACGCTTTCAGGTAGTGAAATGATGAAAAATTTTGTTCTGTCTTTGGCATCAGGAAACACGGGCTTTTGTATGAACTGCACATGATGGAATATAACCCCCAAAGGCAAATTAAAATTCAGGCTGAAGTGTGGAAGGAGGTGAGCAGACCTAACTCTTAACAGAAATATACTCAAAGGACTGTTTCTTAAATATAGCTGCTTTCTCTGACCACATCCATTGCTCTGCCCACGCAAAGAGAGACTCTGCCTATCTTCCCCANTATTAAGATATCATTTAAGATTCTGGACTGAGATGTGAAAGGTCTTAACCTAATTACCTCCAGCCATTAGATTTCTCAGCTTGACCTATGGAAACTGCTGCAAAATCGTGTGTGCCCTTCAAAAACCGGACTGTCGCTCCCTGTGCCTCAGTTTCCCAGCTGTGCAAAGCCCTAGGGGACATACTTAAGCTCTCACATTTTTTACCCATTCTTGGACTTGTGTGTTGCTTTAGTGGGTTATAGTTTTCACATTGCTTCAGTGGGAGTCTTGAAAGAATGCTTACTGGTTTGTAAATAAATACATCAATTAATTGCAGCCATTGAGTCTCCTGTGCTATTCAAGGTGGAATAGAGGCCGAGTGAAGCATCCTCCCTGCCCCGCTTCAGTTTCTATCCAAATATTTTATTTAAATGAGCAAAACTGGAGGAGCTGCGATCGTTATGCACGCAGCATCTGTGTTGTCTAAAAGTAGAGTGCCAGACCTTTGATTTTTAGCAGCGCCGTGCTCCAAAAGGGGCCGTGCATACGGGGGCTGTCTGTGCTGTTCAGGGCAGATACAGTCTCACCAAGGATCAGTGCCTCTGTTTTACTTATTTTAGAGCAGCGATACCCAACAGTGACAGATTGGCCTGTGTTTGCTTCCTTCCTGAAAAAAACCCCAATAAAACCCAATTCTAATTCTGGCTATTTTTGTTTAGGAAGGTGGCTGCAACGCTTTCAGGTAGTGAAATGATGAAAAATTTTGTTCTGTCTTTGGCATCAGGAAACACGGGCTTTTGTATGAACTGCACATGATGGAATATAACCCCCAAAGGCAAATTAAAATTCAGGCTGAAGTGTGGAAGGAGGTGAGCAGACCTAACTCTTAACAGAAATATACTCAAAGGACTGTTTCTTAAATATAGCTGCTTTCTCTGACCACATCCATTGCACTGCCCACGCAAAGAGAGACTCTGCCTATCTTCCCCAGTGGTGCGTGGGATGTGGTCCCACCATGTCCCAGTGCATCCAGTCTCTGCTCAGGTCTAGAAGAACCATCCGAGTGGAAGGAGCACGCTGTGGTGAGCTCCATGCTGTTATAGCAAGATTTATTTTAGCTACTGAAGTCTTCTCGTTTAAATGTTGTTTATGGAGCTTCCTTTAATCCTGCTGCCTGCTAAGGAGATGTGCACTTAGATGAACTGGGGAAACAGATGCAGA
Organism: Jacana jacana; assembly: GCA_013400555.1. Lineage (NCBI taxonomy): Eukaryota > Metazoa > Chordata > Aves > Charadriiformes > Jacanidae > Jacana > Jacana jacana. The sequence goes on along the minus strand of VZTM01030718.1, from coordinate 54,659 downwards.
TGACACCAAGTTGGGAGGCAGTGCCAATCTGCTTGAGGGTAGGGAGACCCTTCAGGGGGATCTGGACAGGCTGGATGACTGGGCTGAGGCAAATGGGATGAGATTCAGCAAGACCAAGTGCTGGCTCCTGCACTTGGGCCACAATAACCCCATAGCAGCACTATAGGCTTGGGGCAGAGTGGCTAGAAGGCTGTGAAGAAGAAAAGGACCTGGGAGTGTTGGTCAATGCTGGGCTGAACATGAGCTGACAGTGTGCCCAGGTGGCCAAGAAGTCAAATGGCATCCTGGCTTTCAAACCCACCCGGACACATTCCTGTGCAACCTACTCTGGCAGGGGGTTGGATTAGATGTTCACCAGAGGTCCCTTCCAACCCCAGAGCATTCTATGATTAGGATACAGGGTATATGGAGGCTCTGACAGTGCAGGTAATGCTTTCAGCATATGCCCTGTCCTGCCTTTCACTTGCATACTTTCAAATAAATTGAAATTCTGGGTTTTTTTCTTCTCTGGTTAGTAAGAGTAGCCCTCAGGCTTTGGTATTTTAGTTTTAGGGTCAAAGCAGCTGATGGACCCAGCCCTTGCCGCAGAGCGTGCTCAATAACAACAAAGAGCAGTTCTGCCCTCCCTGGGGTCTGACTGTGGACAACAAATGCCAAGATCAGAATGACTGAGAGCAATGTCAAACTGCTATAAACTTTATTTCAAATCAAGCAGATGAAGTGTAAGACGCAAAGGTCTCTGAAGTCCGGCTCTCTGGTACGGGGCTTGAGGAAAAGTGGATGGAACTTTATCTCTTCAAGAGAATTGTGATAGCTGGGTAAACTCACTGGAGAAGATTAATGATGATGCTACAAACTCAGTCCACTGAAGCACCAACCGGTGTATGGCATCCCTGAGGAAACACGGATATGAGAGTCCTGTCACAGCTCCGGTTATTTCCTTGCCGTTCTGAGATCAAAAACCTGCTTTTAAAAGGTGCATCTCGGGAGGATGAGGGGAAGAGCTGTGGCTTTGTTTCTGAGGACAAGACATTTGTCTCCTAAAGAGCACCAGTGGGAAGTGACTTCCCCAGTCCTTCAGCGAAGGAATTAGAAGTTCTACCACTGTGTGTGTTGTGAGAACTCCAGATTTCCTTTGTTCAGCAATATTTTTACTTAGACCTTAAGAATTTTTTTCCTCACCCGATGAGCAGAAAAAAAATAACAAACCTCACCCTAAAACCCCTGAATGGCTCAGATTTTGTTATAGCCTTGTGAGGAGCAGCTGAGGGAGCTGGGGGTGTTCAGCCTGGAGAAGAGGAGGCTGAGGGGAGACCTTCTCACTCTCTACAACTCCCTGAAAGGAGGGTGTAGCCAGGGAAGGTCAGTCTCTTCTCCCAAGGAACAGGTGATAGGACAAGAGGAAATGGCCTCAAGTTTTCCATGGAAGATTTAGGATGGATATCAGGAAAAAAAAATCCTTAAAAGGGTGGTCAAACCTTGGAAGAGGCTGCCCAGGGCAGTGGTAAAATCTCTGCAGGTATTTAAAAGCTGGGCAGATGTGGGTGGTGAGGGATGTGGGTTAGTGATGGCTTTTGTGAGTGGTGGGTTGATGGCTGGACTCAATCTGAAAGATCCCTTCCAACACAAACAGTTCCATCATCTGAATGGAGGTCAGTCACAGTATCTCAGCACATTCCTTGCTGCTTGCAGTGATTGTCTGAGCTTTGATCCAATAGCTCCCAAAAGAGCTCTTTGAATCGACATAGAAGGATCAGGCCTGTTGAAATCCTGCCAGAAGATGCTCGGAGGTTGCTGTGGCTCCAAGGCAGATGACACAGAGGTGCCATTGCTGGGAATGTGGAGTGGTTCAATGCTCATGAACAGCAGGAGCACATGTAAGTTACCAGGACTTTCAGTGATGAGATGATACTCAGCAACCAGGTGTATCACATATGCCGTGCACACTAGACAGAAGAAATATCTTACTGATAGTTTTGAGGATTTTTCTCTATTGAGATGTTTTTTTCTGCAAAACAAGCTTTGGCTCTACAAAGTCAGATATTTTTTGTTCGGTTGTTTTTTTTTACCAGGACATTTTTATTTATATATTCCACATCTGAGAGTATAGAGATAAGCATTTCCTTCAAGTAGCCAGGAGAGGTTTTATACCCACAGATTACAATGGCATTTAAATGTCAGTATCCTGAGACGTTGTACAACTGAGCACTTGATTCTGCTACCAGTGGAGGAGGGCAAAGGAGGTGAAGGGAGTGGGGAAAGGAAGAAGAAAAGGGGAAATAGAATCTTTCCAATTGTTTCTGTTCTTGTTTTTTGGTTTTTTTTTTCTTTTCAAGTGAGCAGTAGTCAAAGGAAAGTGTTGCATTAGTGTTGTACAAATTTGATGCACACCTATGAAATCACATTTATTAAAAACTTTTGGAGAAAGATTATACTTTTCAAAATTCTATCTAATTTTATGGTAGTTCTTTTGGGAAGGCTGAAAGTTTTATTAGTTTCTTTTTTTCCCTTGTGTTTTCCTTTTTTTTTTTTTTCCCCATACCTAAGTGTAGTGCTTGCTTTCTATTTTGACATGCACAGGGAACTCTTTCCCTACATACACACTGCTGTTCCTGGGGGACAGATGTATTGCTGGAAGAGGCGGTAAATATATGGCAGACGGGTTGAGTCGTGACAAGTGCTTTTCTGAATCCAGGTGAAGGAGCAGTAAAAGGTGTTCAGGAGATGAATGCAACGTGTGAGCTTGCAATCTTGGGCTGCAGGACCTGGTGGGTTGTCCTGGCTGTGCAAAAAACCTATTGTACTTTCTGACTATAACTCTACTGTAGCTGCCAGAACTGCAGCGTGTAAAATGGTGTGCAGAAAAGTTTTGTTTTCTCAGTATTGTGGAACAAATTAAGTCCTAGAAATGATGAGGCCTCATCCCTGGAGGGGTTCAAGGCCAGGTTGGAGGGGGCTTTGAGCAACCTGGTCTGGTGGGAGGTGTCTCTGCCCAGGGTGGTGGGTGGCACTGGGTGGGCTTTAAGGTCCCTTCCAACCCTAACCTTTCTGTGCTGAGCCTGGTTGTGTGTTGATATTCCTCACCAAGTGAAATTCAGAGGGAGGAAAATGGGGATTGATTGTAGCTCTCTCATGCTCCACTGTTCAGCAAAGCCAAGATCTGGAGGTGAACTAGTCTGGAAGAAATAAATGATTACCATTATTCATTGCCACTGGAGAAGAGAAGAACGACAGGAGTGAGGAGGACTTTCATCATAAGGGAATTTTGAGCAGCTCTGCAGTATGCAAAGTGGCTGCTGCCTGGAGTTGTGTGACATCTCTGCTTATGTTTTCAAAATTTCCAAGGAATAAGGAGTAGGAATAAACAGGTCTTAGTATCGCATATGTAAGAAACATCTTGAAAATGTGAAGTGGATGCATTCTGAAGGCTTGGGAACTAGAAAATGAGTGAAAGAGTACAACAACCTTTAAAAAAAAAATTCAAGCCAAAACCCCCCACAACCAAAGTGTCATATGGGAGCCCGATTTTCCTGTGTTTACAGTTTACAGCAATTAATATGCTCCTACACAGTTAATTATTTTACAATAGCAAGGCTTGATGACCCCAAAGCAGCTGCTGCTTGGGCAAGAGCCATCCTTTGGCTATTCCTTTTACCTGATTAATGGATTTTCCTGCTCCTAAAGGGATACCTCCCACCAGATCAGGTTGCTCCAAACCCCATCCAGCCTGACCTTGGACACCTCCAGGGATGGGGCAGCCCTTCGCTGGGCAACCTGGGCTAGGCTTTCACCATCCTCACAGCCAAGAAGTTCTTCCCCAGATCTCATCTCAATCTCTCCTCTTCCAGTATCAAACCCTTTACCCTCATCCTGTGGCTCCCCTCCCTGATCCAAGAGTCTCTCCCCAGCTTTTCTGGAAGGGGCTCTGAGTTCTCCTTGGAGTCTTCTCTTCTCCAGGCTGAACCCCCCCAACTCTCTCAGCCCACAATCTACGTAATTTACTCCTGCTATTTGCTATTGAAGCAAGAAGCTGAGAGAAGAAAAACAGGCTGGTTTTTCAGCTGGAAGGTGTTTCTGCAGCGCTTCCACCAAGCTGTGTCGGGGGCGGTGTTGGCACCGAGGCTTTAGCCAGGGAGGAAGCCTGGAGGACTGCAGCATTTTCCCTGGGGCAACAACAGAAGAGAGGCAGAAAATGCTGTGTCTCCTTCGAGCTGAAGGGTCCCCGTGAGCTCCCAGCCCTGTATCACTCATTGGGCTGCAGAGGAGGATCAATTTGTACAAAAACACTGCTTTGAGCAGTGACTCCTTTAAGTACAGTCCAGCATGAAAGCTGTTCCCTGGAGATGCTTACCAAAAAGGCCGAGTGCCGCACGCGCCATCAGTCATGTTCCTCTCGTAGAAAAGAGTGTGTTATCTCCTTTTTACTGCCCTCAGTCTTTGGCTTTGGGAAACGCAGCGCTCCGTCAGGAAGCTTTTCTTGGTGTTCAAAGTATTTTCTCATGGAAGTAGGTGGCACTGGACTGGGATCAACTGGGACTTTTCCCTAAGCTGTTAACGAGGGAGTATATTAGGAAATTAGGAAACAATTCTACACTGAAAGGGCTGTCAAGCCTTAGAAGAGGCTGCTCAGGGCAGTGGTGGAGTCCCCATCACTGGAGGTATTTAAAAGCCAGGTAGATGTGGTGCCGAGAGACATAGGTCAGTGGTGGGCTTGACAGTGTTGGGTTGATGGTTGGACTTGATCATCTGAAAGATCTTTTCCAACCTGGACAATTCTATGATTCTAAAAGCTGGGTTTGTGTAGAGGAGTGAAGGACTACTAAGCAGTGAAAGACAAAGTAGAGTGTGTTTTTTTTTCCTTTTAGATGTAGTTTGAGAGGTGGGGAGAAAGCTGAAGTAGTACTTTCTTCCCTTCAGCACTTCCAAAGTGCTGCTGTGTGGACTCTGATGCCAAATGGTATTTGGAAAGCTCCATTTTCATGGAGGCAAAAAAATTTCTGAAGTCATTCTCACAGTGATTCTCATTTAAGGATGTGTTGAGGAGGAGCTCAGCCACCTTTGAGTTCCTGGCAGGTGAAAGCAGATGGGGAGCTGAAAACTGGAAGTTTCTTGTATCCTGCAATCAAGAACAGCACACTGGGCTGTGCAGGGGGATCTGGAGAGGCTGGATTGATAGGTCCAGGCTGATGGCGTGAGGTTCAACAAGGCCAAATGCTGAGTCCTGTGCTTGGGTCACACCCAGCCCATGGACTCTGCAGGCTGGGGGCAGAGTGACTGGAGCTGCCTGGCAAAAAGAACTTGTAGGTGTTGGTCAACAGTGGCTGAATATGAGCCATCAGTGTGCCCAGGTCCACCAGCTTTCTGGCCTGTACTAAGAACAGCATGGTGAGTGGGATCCAGGAGGTGATTGTCCCCCTGTACGGGGCACTGGTGAGTCCCCATCACAAGTGCTGTGTCCAGTTTTGGGCCCCTCACCACAAAAAAAGACATTGAGGTGCTAGAGCATATCCAGAGAAAGGCAACAGAGCTGGTGAGGAGCACAAGTCTTGTGAGGAGCGGCTGAGAGAGCTTGGGGTGTTCAGCCTGGAGAAAAGGAGGCTGAGAGGAGACCTTCTTGCTGTCTACAACTCCAAAGGAGGGTGTAAACAGGGTATATTGGTCTCTTCTCCCCAGGAACAGGCAACAGGACTAGAGGAAAAGGCCTCAAGTTTTCCATGAGAGGTTTAGGATGGATATTAAGAAAAATTTCTTGATGGAAAGGGGTTGTCAAGCCTTGGAAGAGGCTGCCCAGGGCACTGGTAGAGTCACCATCCTTGGAGGTATTTAAAAGCCAAGCAGATGTGGGTGGTGAGGGCCATGGGTTAGTGGTGGACTTGGCAGTGTTAGGTAAATGGTTGGATTTGATGATCTTAAAGGTCTCTTCCAACCATAAGGGTTCTATGATTCTAATTCTTACAGATTTGCCCAAAATATGAAATCATGGTGACCATTTTGTAAAGCAGCAGCTCTTCTGTCTTGACCAGAGCACTGCAGGCTTTGCTCGTGATGGAATCAGTCCATGGAATTTTTAGGCATGCATCAAAGAGCACATCTCTGAGACTGCACCTCTCCCACTGCCAGTTTCAAGCCCCGCCTGTAAAGCCTTAAAAAAAATAAGCCTGAAGTTGTTCAAAGAAGTGTTTGCTGGATTCCTCACCCCCGAGGGCAAATTAATCTTTTCCTTTAACTTCACTCTTTGGAATAGTGGGAGGGTTTTTGGCTGTAACTTTACAGACTGCAGCCTAGAGGGATGACATGCATAGCCAATTTCAGCCTTAATAATTGATTTTGAAAAATGAGTAAACAAAAGCAGCGTTTTGCATTGGAAAAATATCGGAATAATGATGGAGGGCCCTACGTCCGAGAGAAGTTGAGTGTAAGGGCGAGGGAAGAAGAGTGGAAATAGCAGATCAACACAAGTGTGCTTTATCTGTGGAGAACGAGAGGCTATGGGTTTGATAAAATATGTGTTGCGTGAGGTATTAACGACAGACGGGATATTACGATATTCAGATATTTTGAACTGCAAATATAGAGATGAATTTGCTGTGTAGGGAGCAAGGCAAGATTATAAACAAAGAGAGTCCCCCCGGGAGAGAGAAAGGAGAGCCCCCTGTGTTACTTCCTCACAGGCCTTGGGAGCACTTTGAATATATGACAGATTTGGGATTTAATTTGGGGGGATAAAATGCAGAGGAGCCCAGAAGGAGGACTGAGCTCTCGTAATGTGGGATATAAAGAACGTGGGTGGGAGAGGGGCTGGGAGTGAAGGGGCTGTGTGGGGGTCACTGTTGTGAGAAATTAGCTGAACTATTGGCAAATACTGCAGGGATATTATATATAATTTAGAATTGCAATTTTTTACCACTTACTGGTGCTGAATTTTCTAGAATAAGGGTTTTGCCTTTAAGTCTGTGGAAGGTGTGATGCCCACTCGTCGCTCTCAGTCAGAAAGGAAAAACAATCCCAGAATTCTGGAAACACCAAATCCCTGCAGTGTGGGTTTCTATAACCAGCAACTAACACGCATACACAAAATATTAGGAGTAAACATATAACTCAACCCTCAGTGGTTTAAAAAAAAAAAAAGGCATAAAAAAAGCGCCTGTTCTCCAGATACTGCAGAAGGCTGCAGCTATTTTTTGCTCTCTGCATGGCTCCTCAGATAATTCCATTTGGTAACTGGTGACACATGCCTTGAAAAAAAATATAAATTGTTGACTTTCATTTAAAGTGACAGGGGAATATTGCTAAGAAACTAAAGAATGCAGGTGAAAATATATATATTTATATATAATATTATTATTTTGCATTTGGTAGTATGCCATTATGTACATTTAGTTGTCTTGATAGTTGCCAGTCCCTTCAAGCAAATTATTTATATTGGAATGATGTGTTTGCAGAGAATGAGGAGAACAGAAGGAAGCTGGGAACTGGAGGGAGGTGGGGGGGAAGCTTTTTGAACATGCCTGTGATAGTATATTTGTGAAGGGGCAGAACAGCCTGGGAAACCTGTAACTCACCTGTGTGTGGCTTAATTTTAAACACAAATCTGTGATCTCAGTGTCTTGCAGAAATCACTGGGGTTTTGTTTTTTTAATGTTTTGCTTCTACCATGGCCAGAAGATAACAAATATATTCCACATTAAAGCATTACAGTCTTACAGCTTGGAAGAACATCGCTGTCTGTTAATTCTGCCCAGTTCTAGCCAAGAACACGATATACAAAAGAGATTGAATTCCCATTACTCCTCGAGCAATATTGACTTAGGTTTGGGAAGGTAGTTAAATAAATAGACAAACAAAGAATGCAGATTATTATAGAAGAAATTTCTCCTTTGGAGCGATAAATACAGCGGAGGATTAACACATATTACGGTTAAGTCTCTTTAGGGCGTTCTGGCCTTTCAAACGGCCTAAGATTTTTATTCCAGACATCTTTGTTGTCCGGTCTCTGGGATTTAATCCCCATAATGTGTTACTACTCGCTATTGTGCGGGTGAATTTGTTGACAGACGGTAATTGGGTCACCGCATTGAAACGCCCGATGGAAGTCGGCGTTTCCCCCTCCTCGTTGGCAAGGCAACGCCAGCGCTCCAGGAACCATGCGCGGAGAGGGCGGGTGGGCAGGCAGGAAGAACCACTGGGATGCCGATTCTCCCCCATTTTTTCCTCATGTTTATCCTATTTCAGGGGAGATGGCGGGGAGAGAAATGCCACTTTACACATATAAAATGAAGCAGCGAGGCTACGTCTTACGGCTTTGTTCTTAAGTCTTTGGGTATTTTCTTTTTGGTGGGGAGTGGGGGATTGAATGCATTATGCATCAGTTGGATCTGGTTGTTCTAACGTATGACAGAAAGAAAGATTAAATATCTGCTTTAGATCTTGCTCTGATTTGATGCTCTCATCCCTCCCTCCTCCACACCTCCCTGTAGGGAGGCAACTGGTGAAGTGTTGTGTCCATCAATCCATAAATGGGCAGAATCCCACAGGATTGGGATCCCTGGGTATGGTACAGTGAGGAGGCAACTGGTGAAGTGTTGTGTCCATCAATCCATAAATGGGCAGAATCCCACAGGATTGGGATTCCTGGGTATGGTACTAGTTGACACTCTTCATTGACTGCTGGGTTTTTTTTTCCATTTGTGTCAGTTTTGGGGGGGTGTGTGCAAAAAGGAGGGTAAAACCAATAGACTGCCAGTTTCATTATCCATCCTGTACTCTTAATTTTGCTATTTTCCTTGAGTTGTTTAAAATGAGCAGTTTGGACATAGTTCCATTTAGAAGTCTACTAATTGCTGATGAAAAAAAAAAAAAATTTTTCTAAGCTAAACAAATTCTTCCTCTTTTTGTTCAGTGTGATGTAGATGGTGGCAAATCACACAACAACAGAAGCAGAAAATGAATATAGTCTCTTGTGCAGACAGTGATTTTGTCTAGATTCTTTTGTTTCCTTTCCAGAGATCTCACTTTAAAAGATTATTATTTTTTTTCCATAGGTTAAACCATCTCCTCGTTGACTTAAAAGTCTTTTGCAAGCCTAGAGTATGTAAACTGGTGAGAAGTAACTGAGATGAAATTAATCTTGATGGTTTAAAGTTCCTTAGTGTGGATGGAGGTGTTAGGATTGCACGGGGTACTGTTCTGTATGGTAATAGTAACTAGTGATAGATACAACAGTGGGGGCAATATTAGCAATATCACTAGTAGGAGTAAGTAGCAACTCTAGGATGATGCAGTCATACTGCCATGTGCTCTCCAGAAGGCACGGTGGAGATGCATCCTCTGCAGATATCATCTTGAAAATGTCATTTATTTCCACACCTGCAGATGTTGGAATGGTATTTCAAACTAAAGCTGAAGGGAATCGTACCACTGGGACTCAAGTCTCATCCTCAGCGTTTATGGTGGGATATTCTTGCTGTCCTTCCAGATGGCAGCTAGAGCTCCAGTGAAGTAAGAACCATCTCTGCAAAGCCAGATTTATTTACAGTCCCCACAAAATAGACTCTATTTATCTGCATAATTAATAACACTGAAACTTAAAGGCAAGAGGAGCGATGCCTGATTTTTACTCCACTGAAATAAACTCAGAGTTCGTGCCCACCCAAAAACTCCCCAAAAGGAAAGAAAAAATCCTGTGTGTTTTATTGGAAGGGGATTCTGCTCTGTCCCTCCAGCATGTTTAAGGGGGGTGTGGGGGGTGGAAAGTCCTGTGACGTTAGCTGAAGGTGTCAAACGTCCCTTGAGATTTGTCGTTATTGTCAGAATCTCTTGAATTAATATCATTCTGATCTAAATGGGTGGAAACTTAAGGGAAATGCTTTTATACTGCACAGTGCAGGTGCTTGTAGGGAATAAGTCAGGAAACTTCTCTGGAAAGTAAAACAGATGGGAATCAGCAGAGTTCTCCATGGTTCATTTAGTAGCTTTTCTCAACCGGGTAGAGGTTTTCATCCTTTCACTATGGTAACATAAATTGCTAGCACTTTCTGTTTATTTGCTGGAGTTCAGGAGTTATTGGCATTTCTATTGTTACTCTACATCAGATATTTTGACTTAGCCAGAAAAATCCAGAGGAGAAAGTGTTTTCTCTTGATCTTTACTGTAGTTTACATTAAACCAGGCATCCAGCATTCAAAAGACACCAGCGACAGGTCAAACCAGTTTTCCTCATGAAGGGGAAACTGGAATTTGAACTTCCGGGAGTTCATAGTAATGACTGTTGGTCTAATGAACTGATTCTACAGTTGATGCTGAAGCCTGAATGTTACCCTAAACAGCTTGCAAGAGAAGGGCTGTGAAGGGGAAAGGAGGGAATTTTTTTAATTGCATAGAGATTAAAATCTCATCCCTGATGAAGTCAAAGCATCAGAGTGTTTTGCACCTGGAGGAAACCAAACTTTGTTGGTGACACTGCCCTATGGGCTACGTGTTCCTCAGATTCAGTTGAGTGGCTGGTGACTGGAAGAGAAGTGATTAAATTGTTATCTGGATGGGCACTGGAAAAAAAAAATCTATTTTGGTAAAATAGAAGCATAGTACGGAGCTGAGGGGCATATCTGTGCTATGAAGTCTTTCAAAATGAAAGGTATTCAGGCAGGAATTCCCACAATTAGCCTTCTGACGACAGTTTTCTGACCTAGAGCTGGTTGCAGAAGCAGCAGCTGGCTCTGTTTGGCCTTTCGTGCTGACATGGTGTCTTTCAGAGGGACACCAATGTCACAACGCTGCAGATCCGGACCCGTCAACTAATTCTTGTCACCTTCCCAGCTCCTGTGCTTCCCGTCCTCACCAGCTGGTCAACAGCAATTGCTTCTGCTGAGGAGTTGCGTGGCCAACTCTTCACTCTGCAGGTGTTTCAGAAATAGCTGGAAGAACCCAGTTTGGAAACCCTGTTATATATGAACAGAAAATTCCAGCTGCTTAGGGATCCCTGAAGGGATTTAAAAAGTATTCCTAAATTTATGCACTCATAAACAGTGGCACATGGGACAAATAAGTAGGTGAGCCCCTGTTCCAAATAGCTGCAAATGGATGGTGGACAAGTTAGTTTAAAAAAAAAATAAAAATTTAGGTCTGAGGCTTGATGAACTATAATCTGGTGCAATGTTACATTATGCTCTGTATATTTTTTAGGCAAAAAGGGGAAAAACTGAAGCTAAAAAGCCTGGTCCTTCCAGTATTCTGGCCTTCTCTCCTTCACAAACCATCCTTGGCTGGTTCCTGGCCTCCATATTTTAACTAAGCCAGCCTTTGAATAGGAGAAATAATAATAATTTAGCTGATTATTATAGTACCACTAATAAAAAAGACTTAGGGAGAAGAACCTTTCACCTTGGTTGCTGAAGTATTACCTGTGCAATCCAAGGTATGTTTTCAATGAGAAGAAAGTAAAACCAAGCATAAATAAGCACTTTTCCAGGCCAGCATAGGTGTATTAGGTAGCCTACTTGTTGCTCCTGATCAAAAGAACAGAGGAAAATATCCTTTTCATTCATTTTGGGTTCAAGTTTGGAGAAACCCTGTGGCTTTTGAAAGCATTATTTGTTCCTTGAAGAAATGGGAAGTAACCTCATGTAAAAACTGTTTCGGTTTTCCACTACTATTTTTATAAAAGGATCGTCTCTTTCTTTCTATAAGGAAATTATTTAGTTTCTTGTAGTTCTTTTGCTTTAATAATCTCTCACTGTTTGAGAGAGCTGGACTTAGTACCTGTCAGTTTGACCCGAGTAATCCTGTGGTTCTAACCCTCATCCTTGCGGCGAAGGGCTCAGTGCTGCTTTTATGGAAATTAATGCTGAAACTGCAGAGACTTCCCTGCTGGAGAGTCAGCTCTTAAATTATCAGCTTCTGCAGTTGCTTTAAATTTCTTCGGGTCCAGGAATAAATACATCATATTTCATCAGAACACGATAAAGAATGGGAGTAAAGTAAATCAGTGAATCAGATCTGCCCCGACTCAGCTCTTGGCAGGAGGGACTGGGGTTTCTAGAGCTTAAGGAGTTTATTCTCAAGTGGATGCACAAGGCAGTGGAGGGCATATGGCAGAGTTTTAAATCTCACAGCTTCCCCCTGCTTTCATTCCCTGTTTGTAGCACAGGAAGTTTCAGTATTTTGGTAGTCAAAAGGCTTGGGAATAATTTGGTTTTATTCACCTGCAGCGATGGCCTTCCCTCCTTGAGACAGCGAGTACCTGCACCAAGGCGTGTCGTAAATACTCCCTGGGTATCCGTGTTAACAGATGGATGGCAGCGAGCACATGCCAGGCTGGTGCCAAATCCCAGTCAGTCTGTCAGGGAGAAGGGTATCTGCAAGAGGTTCAGGAAAAATAACTTTCTCCCACACCTAAAATGCCCAGGCTGCCCGCACCAACTAAGCCTAAAAATCCCTACCACTTTGATTTCTGAGAAGTGATTTACTGCATAATTAAATAAAATTACATATTGGCTTTTCAGGAAGAGCAGAAATGCATTTTCATATTGAAATTGTTTTGATTAAGCATTTTACCTTTAAGTCAAGGTGAAAGGTGCATTTTTTTTCTTGACCTGTCTGGCATGTCCTTTGAAATAGCCCACTAGAAGTGGTAGGTGAAACAGAGATATTTGAAGTACTGCAAACAGATGTGGCAAAGATCTTTCTCTTCCCTGACATCTGGCAAGGGGGTTCTCTGGCTTCTTACAGAGTCTTTTCCAATTCTGTGTTCTTTGATTGGTGGTTTTGAAAGTGCCAGATATGACTTTGGCAGCGGTGTCGGGGAAGTAGCTCGTAGCCTAACGGAGTGAAACATCCCAGAGGCTACATTTTTCTGTGTTTTAAGATCTTGCAGAGCTAATGGAATGCCACATTTCCTATCTGCACAGCAGACAGAGCGTTATTGTAACATATCCTGCTGTTGGCTTTTACTTTAAAGATTCTTTGGAAACTCAAAGATATTTTTTTTCTCATTTACCTTCTGTAGCAGGACAGAATAAAAGCTGAAACTGAAAAATATGAAGGGAATGGGAGGAAAAGCATTTTCTTCTTATTTTGTCATGTTGGGACTTGACCATAATTTTGTCTCAGTTCATCTGCAGAAGACTCCACAAATGCATTTGCTCGATTTCAGCTTGTGTGCAAACCCAAGCCCCAGATACCGTGACGTTTTCTGCCACACGATATTCAACAATCCTCCTCGGGGGGTTGCATCAAGTCTTTACGTCAGGAACTTCCAAAGAGACTTATTTTAAAGCATATGGATGTTTTAAAATTAAAAAGGTTAGTCCTGCTCAGAAAATCAAGTGTGGGAATACAAACTATCTAATAGAAACAAGATCCATGAGCTTCTCCTCATGCTGTTTTGTGGGGGTTTCTTCCCTTTCCCTTCTTCCCCTTTTCTCCCCCATACCCCAAGGAATCCAGGGTGCTTGTCCCCAGAAGCCTCCCACAGCTTTCGGTCTGAACTGGCAGGGAGGGTTCCTGAAGTCTCTGATAGCACTTCTGTGCAGGTTGTGATGTCCAGGAGCTCTATGTTTTCGACTTCCCACCCTAAATTTCATGCAGTTGTCCCTCCAACAGGATTGGGAGACTTAGAATGCATCCCAAAGGCAGTCAGATCTTAGGGACGTGCATTTTAATCTGTTCCTCACTAAACCTTCTGAGGTCTTGCCTAATCCTGGTGGCTTTTAAAATGTGTATGTACCCAAATATCTATGTTGTACCCAAATATCTATGTTGCATTAGAGACATCCTGGAAGTGGAGCTGCCAGTAACTGGCTTTAGTAGTTTCCACATCTTGGTGTGGTTCCTCTATGTGCAGGTTGTTTCTTTGCCTGTGTTCACTTATGGGTTTCATCTGGCAAAGTGTGCTTGGAAAAATGCAGCAGGGATGGAAAGTGAGAAGTTAATGGTTTCCCCATGCACTTGGGATCGATTCCCTTCTCACCCACGGTTCCTGTGTCCCTGAGGACAGTTCCCGGTTCCTCAGTCAACGGGGGTTGAAATGGGGACCGTTCCCTCTGCTGAAATGGTTGGATTTTACTGAAAATAATTCCAGATTCAGCAGAATAGAGAGAGAGGGGAAAAAAACCAACCCAAATCCAGAGGAGAGATAGTGCTGCTGAAGCCTAGTGTCTGCATGCATATTTTAAATAAGCTGCAGCTAAATAAATTATTGAAATAAGAATTGGAAAGTTTGCTTCTTGTGCTGGGCTGTCACAGTTTCCTTTCTGACACATGTAATCCTTGCCCTTGGGTAGGGAAAGTGTGCATCTTGCAAAGAGTTTTTGTGTGCTAAAAAAAGAGATAAAATACTGAGATCAGTTTGGACTTGCACCTGAGTGTGTCTAAATACCCAAACAAAAAAAAACCCAAACAAAAAAAAACCCAAACAAAAAAAACCCCAAACAACAACTTCAATCTTAACATAGGAATAAGAGCCATAATAAAGGTGTCCTGGTTTGGGGTGGGGTTTTTTTTGGGAGGGGGGGGATGCAGTATAACAATTGCAAAGTCTTCTAGAGGTACAGCTGGTGCTCTCAGATGCCCCCCTTCTGTGGTTGTTGGCCCCTTAACATCCCCTCAAAATGTTCCAATTTAAAGCACACGCTTGTTTTCAGGCTTTCCCATAGCATCAGGATATGGGGGGCACTGGATTCACGATCTTCACGGGTACACTTTGCATCTATTATTAAAGCACTTACAGGCTATTAGGTTCTAGCCAAACATGGGAAAAAACAATGGAGTCTTTTGCCTAAATAGCTTAAATCTTAAACGTTGTTGTAAATGAAAGATGAAGTACATAGCTGACACTTTCCCATGCAAATATTAGGCATTTAAAATTTTTATATTCCTTTTTCCCTTTGAGATATTTGAAAGGAAGGAAAAAAAATGGTAGTAGTTCATAGTAGTTAATGGCAGATATTTTGGGATGAATGTGCTGGGGGGGGAAACAAAGTTTATATAATGAGTGAGACACAGCAAGTCAAACAGTGAAGAGCTTTGTTCTGAGGTCTGCCGTGTTTGAACTTATTTATGTCTCATTAGGAAATGGAACACTCGTCAAAAAGGCTGGACTAATTCTATGAAATGTGGGAAAGTAACAAAGTTCTGTAAAGTTTCACTGCTTCTTCTCTCTTCTGTCACTCTCTGGCTGTGTTCTACGGGGTTCCAAAGCCCTTCGTGATGCTTTGCCAGTGACTGGTGTTAAATGGGATGGGGAGGATGGAAGCAAATGGCTTAGTGAACACCCACAGTAGCTCATACTGGATTTAGAAAAGAAGGAAACCAATATGGAAAGGGGGGAATATCTTAAATGTCTTTTTTTATATTATTACAGCTATGCTTATTAGTTTTCTGATAGCATAGGTATTTACCTTTTTGTAGAATAGTCCTCATCACCTGGGTTCATACCAATGGTTATGTTTCCTGGAGCCCCTTTAGGGACTGGAAGGTGCTCCAAGGTCTCCCTGGAGCCTTCTCTTCTCCAGGCTGGACAGCCCCTCCCCCCGCCCCCCCCCAACTCTCTCAGTCTGTCTATGCTGGATGTGAGGCAGAAGAGATTAATTTATTCATTTCATCAACATAAATCATAGTTCTGAGAAAGTTAATGCTGCAGGTACCTAACACTCTTCTTTCACAATTAACTTCTGTCGATCCACTGTCTCCCCCTAGAAGAACTCTCTAGGTACCACAGTGCTGTGAAACGTTTGGTGGATATTGACTGATCTCACAATCAAGTCTTCTTTTCATGTGAGTTGTGGGTTACTGTCTATGTAGCAGTTGCAGCAGACAATGATGTATTTACCACCTTCACACTGCTTCATGTTGAATTTGTAGGTGCACAGCGTTGCCCTTATTAAAAACTTCAGAATGCACAAAGCTCCTCAGCACGTGCTAAGTCTGTTGGTGTTCAGAATGCCTGGCACGATACATTTTTGAATATATTGGTCTGGATTGACTTCTCGGGGCTTATTAGTGAAATGGAAAGCTCTTTACGTGACAGCACCTTCACACTAGGAAGGGTTTGAAGGGATCCTGTGTGCACAAAGTACGTGTGATATAATCTACTTAAATCCTGTCTACCTAATTTGAACTGTAAAGTCAAGCACTAGGCTGGTCTGCATTAGCATGTCTGGTGTTCTGTCTGCATTAGCATATCATGAGGCTACTGTTTTGCATCTATTTCAGCTTCATGCAGGCAGCAGCTCATTCAAGGCAAGACCAATTTGCATTTATGGCTTATTCTTTAAGTGCGACCTCTTCCTATCACAAATCCTTACAGTGGTACTTCTGAGACTCATGAAGGTGCCTTGTCTCTGGGAAAACTACCCTGTGGTGCTCTGCAGCTCCAGTCTGGGGGTGGGAGTTTGTTGTGTGCTTGGAAAGGTCTTTCAGATGCAGAAAAAAAAAAAAAAAAAGGAAAAAAAAGTTTTACATAACATTTTTGCTCAGCTGGGAGTTACTTCTTTAAAAATACAGCGCTCCCTGGCAGGAATTTGCTCGAATCAGCTGTCCTCTCATCCTAGGACTTCATAAATATTAGATTAGCAAAGCAGAGTTGTGTCCTGATTGGATGGAGTGGGAGTGGTAACTGAGGGATCAGGATACAGTGCTAGGGTAAAGCCTCCATCCCCACCGTTAATCACCTCGATGTAGAGAACGAGGGTCTAAATATTAATATATTTTTAAAAAAAGTTTACCCTTGTAGTTTTTCCAGCATCGGTATCAAAATTACTTATGGACAAACTAAATTAAGGCAGGGCAGGAATGGTTTTCTCACCTCTGAATTTTGGTGGGTTTTTGGGACCCAATCCAGCTTTGCGTTTTCTGAGCGCTGCTAATTCATCCACATCGTGCTCTTTGGGGTCTTCTTCCAGTCCCGTCTGGATTCGCCTCCTTTTGTGTTTCCAATGAGCCGAGTCACTCTTTGGACCCCGAGTGTCATGAGAAATACCTCGTTTGTACAAGTGGCAGGAAAAAGACACATGACATGATCTTCGTACTTCCTTTGCACATTAACAGAAAAAAAATGGTGTAGCTAATTAAAAAAAAACCAACAAAACAAGACAAGATAAATTTCTTAATTTCTGTTACTTAGAGAAAACTAAATGCTTGGCCACAGAGAGTAAAAATCCTTCAGAAAATAAACAAAGCCTGTTCACACTTTGAATAAAGACACATGGGTGCCACAAAGGTACACACAAGGATACCCCGATTTGTGCTCTAGTTCCAAGACTGACATATAACCCTAAAATTCATTGAATCTTTAGTCTTCTTATAAAAAAAAAACAAAAAACAAAAAACAAAACACTTTAATATACTTCTTGTTGCTCTCAAGGTTAGGTTTTATATAATTCTAAGTTTGAATTTTGCAAGTGAATCCATGCATTCCTTTATTGAAGCTTGAGTGTCCCCTCGTGATCTCTTAGTAGTTTTTATGTCTTATAAGTGTGTAAATTGTTGCTGAAATACCCAATAGTAGATGATATGGAATTTTACAGTTTGGTGGGGTACCAGGAGGTGCCTGTGCCGCTTTGGGTTCTTGTTTCAGAGTACAAATTGCAAAACATGCTCGTATTTTGCTGATCTTCAGAGAGGCCAGAGTCAAGCAGCTTCCTGATATCAACAAGTCAAAATTGGTTTTGACTGAAAAATGTGATTTCTTCTGTACTGTTTCTGCTTAATTGAACTTGAGGTGGAATTGCTTTCAAATGATTAATTTAAATTTTATTTAAATATAATTTAAAGCATTAACTAATCTGGGCATAGAAATCTAAGTGTTCATGTGAAAAGATACAACGCTCTTCTTGGCTGACTATTTCCTGTAGGCAACCTCAGTTTGTTACCATAAGTGCATATTTCTGATGAAAATTTCAACCTTGGCAAATAAACCCAACTTTAGAAAGTGCTTGAGAACTCTATGATAGTTATTAATGTATATTTTGATTGTGATTTATTTTTGGACTGACTCTAGTATGTTCAGTTGCATCTCTAGTTGTGGTTGATGTCTGGCTGTCCAGGCTTATGCTTTCCTTTGTTCAGTTTTCTACCCTGTTGTTATGGTGCAGAAATAATTAACGGTTTTGCCAGTGCCAGTTACTCAGTATATTTTTTTTTTTAACTTTGAAGGTTTTTTTTTTATAATTTGTTTGAAGATGATTGGAGTATGGACTATGGAATATTTCCTTTGGTTGGTGTATGGAATATGGAGTATTTCCTTTGGTTTTCCCTCCCTCCCACAAGTAATTCCTGGCCCAAGGGTATAACTTTTTAAAAGCTTTCTATGATTGTCAAGCAGCCAAGTTAAAATGTTCTTTAAAATGGGCAACTATTCTTGATAAACTGACTTCCTGCGCACAGCGCTCCAGTAATAACAGTTATTTTGACAACAATATGCATGTTTTCAGATAAAGACATCACTGTGTAGAGAAATCTTCACCTCTCCCCTCACTCTCTTACCTTCTCAGTCTAAGACTTGTAATTCTCACTGGCTTTTTCCTTTCTTTGCCACTCAGGTAACAATAGCATTTAATTTCCCCTTGCTTATTTTACAGCTTTGTTGCAGCTGCAGTTTGTTATTTTAGATGGATGTTTATATCTATTGGAAATCCATCATCTAAGTAAAAAACTAAATTATCATTTCTAGATGATATGCCAGGAGCCTAAGGCTGTGAGATTTGTCTAATGGAGGTTAAGTTTCCGGCTCATGTGGAATCATTTCTTTCTGAGCTAAATAATGATCATTATTGAAAAAGGAACTTTTGCCAACGGATGAGTAGTATCTAAGATGTGGGTGTGGTACATTTAGATCTTATTTTGAAGGTGAGTTTCAGTCTAAGTTCTGTAGAGTGAGCTGAGATCTCCTAAAGACACTGATGTCAACATAAAATTCCAGCGTAACCAGGAATAAAAGTACTAGTTGACATGTTTCTGAGTCTTATTGTCTGATGCTTCCAGAAGTGCAATTCCCTGAAATTTTGAATTATCAAAAAAGTCATCAATTAGGTACAGATTTCTGTTTTCTGCTCAACCTCTCCAAAATATTGATTTAGATGTGAATGTTATTAGATATAAATTTGATAAAATTTAATTGGAAAAGAGATAAATTGCTGTGCAATGTAATATTTCAGTAAATATATTTTTATTTATGTTTACTGTTGCTAAAGTTTATCTTTTTGGTGTTAAATTGTAAATAATCTATAGCCAGTGACCTGTAATTCTAAAACTTTCCTGGGGAAGTTTGACTAATTTTTCACCTGTATTACTGTTTCTTGCAAAATAATGCCAACTCCATTAGCATTTCCTCGGGATACAGGCGATGCTGACTGCAGCTAAAAACCCATGGTTGATCTTCACTTGAAGAATTCCATGCAAAACCATACTTATTTAAATATATTTGCTGTTACCACGCTTGTTTTGATGACTGTCGAAGATATTTAGTGGCAGTGATGTCAACTGCATCCCTCTCCTTCCTTGTCCTCAGACACTAAGGCAGAAGTAAAGGCTTTGCCCTTCCAGAGATAAATGGCCTTAACAGGGCATGGGCTTGTAAAGAAAGGGAAAATATCATGATGGAAGGGACAAATAAATAAATGTATGACTAGCACATCTGTAAATATCCATTTCCATAACCTACAATCCCTGTCTTAAAGCAATAAACTGTTTTAAAAATAAATCATAGTATCATTGAATCGTTTAGGTTGGAAGGGACCTTGAAGGTCATCTAGTCCAACCACCAGAAGTCTTTAGAAAGATAATCTTAAGGTTTGACTTATTTTGGTACTTAGCTTTCTCTAACTACTTCTAAGCAGAATATGTGTCCCTCTCAGGGTAGTTTCTGGAGAAAAAAGCCCAAAATTATTTTAAAAAAAATCATTATGTGTTTGCCAGGGTAGTGTTCACTCTTCCCAACTGAGCGATTTTCCTGACTTGACCAGGAAAGCTTTAAATATTTTGAAGAAAAGAACTTTATATAGTTATTTTTAAAAACCCACCTGCAGAGTCTTAGGAAGCATCTCAGTATGTCAATATTAAATTTCAGCATCTCAAGATTAAAAACTATTGTTTCAGAGAGATAAATCTACTTGCTACAAAGAGCTAAAGGCTGCCTTTACCATGCCTGAAGACAAAAGGATGGGCCAAGTGACCTCCTGAAACTTTGTCTAGTCTTTGCCTTCTGTCATCTTGTGGCTACAGCCAGGATACGTCAGAGGATGTCATCTTTTCAGAAATGAGGAGGAGTACGTTTCTATGTACTTGGGACAATATATTAATTGATATTTATTACTTGCAGGAATAGTGTCTGGTGGGTATGGATTCGCTAGTCACAGCTCTTAAAGCTCTGGGCTTGTGATACTGATTGTGCAAAGATCTCTTTATTGAGGGCTTGAGAAAGCAGATCCTTGGAACTAAAATAAAAGTCTGCTAGAAGGATAGAATTCAGCTAGCATTGGGTAAATATGCTTGCTGTTAGTCTGTCAAAGTATTATTGGCTGATTAAGTGTCAAATACTAGAATGAAACGGTTCAATGGCAACCGGTTTTGTATGCTTTTTCTCTTTTCTTTTTTGGATATTCTTTAAAGAATGGATAGTACGGTAGTGCTGCTAAATTTACCAAAAAAAAAAATCATATCCTATTTTAAAAGCACTTTTAAAAGTCCATGGCAATAAGTTTAGTTGTAATTTGAAGTTTAGAAGAACAGTCATTAGAGACTTTGGCCAACTGGCAGGAATTAATAGCTTTCAAATACTTTAATTTCATTTGCACTGATTGTAAATTGCAGTCCTTGGCTCAAGAGATAAGACTTCAGACCCACTGTTTTTCATATTCATAGATTGGAAACAATATAATTTCAACATTATTTCTGTTACTGTTTCTTACTGTGTACTTGAGCACTCCAGCATGCTCTGCTCTGTCAGCACTCAGAGCAATGATATTTGCAAATTATACTCTGTCCCTAGCTGGGTTGCTATAGTAACTGTTGCCTTTTTCCCTTATATCTAACAGTATCCTCAATTATGGAGGAAGGATTACCCAATCAAATCAATTTAATGCTTTTATTTTTTTTTTATGAATGCCTTTAATTTTCTACTCATGCCTCAAACATTTTATAGTTCATTATAGCCAAATTCTTCTGACCGGCTTCTGCAGGCACTTGGGCTGGGAGAGCAGGAGGGGGAGGGTGGAGGAAGGAAAGGTCCTGCTGGCTCTAGAGATGGTTCTTTTTTTTTTCATTAGCTTTGTATAACATGTGAAAAATGAGGGAAAGTTTCCTCGCCTTGTTTCTAAGATTCTTTGCTGTGGTGGTGAGAGCCTGGCTCAGGTTGCCCAGAGAAGCTGCTGCTGCCCCATCCCTGGAGGGGTTCAAGACCAGGTTGGAGGGGGCTTTGAGCAACCTGGTGTGGTGGGAGGTGTCCAGTGGTACTGAGTGGTCTTTATTGTCCCTTCCAACATAAACCATTCGTGATTCCATGATTTCATAATGAATTTTAATAGACCAATGTTGCTGAAGCTACTCAACCTCAGCCACTGCCATCAAGGTGCTGTGAATTGTATCTCAACATAAAATTCATTTCTGAAAAAAAAAAGCTTATTTTGAATTTGGAGAGTATTTTGTTAAGTAATCAATTTACTATTGCAACAATAACCTTTTGTTTGTGATCTGAGAAAAATAATCAGAGCTATCATCTAAAACTTGAATAATTAATTCTCAATAGGTACAGTCAGGATCCTCCCCCTTGAGACTCTTTCCTTACATTAGCGTCACAGAAACTTAGGGGCTTTTTTTTTTCCTGAGGTGTACCCATTTTTCCATTTTCTGTGCTCTTCACATTCACAGAAGCTACATCATGTGCATGGGTTGGGGCTGTTTACCAACCCTAATTTGTATTATCTGTAATCTAGAAGTTCTGAATACATTCTTTTAGGCAAACGGTTGATGGTTCTAGTGGCTTTTGCTGCCTGCTTGCCCTTCCATACAATGGTGATGTGCAAAAACCACAGACCATTGAGGCTTTTTGCCTTAAGGAGTTTCTGTATTTCTCTGTTAATTAGTTCATGGGACCTTGGTTGCTGGAGAAGGACTCTCCAAGTGTTGTGAGTACAATTCACCTTGCTGAGGAGGAACGGTCTGGTCCAAGCCCCAGTTCACGGCCTACGGGAGGTGTCAGTGCTTGGTGTGTTCCTCTCTCCAGGGGGCATAACCCATTTCTTCCAGGCCATTTGTATTGTGGCATTGTCTCTGTTAAACTCCAATTATTTTAGTGTTTCAAGAGTTATTTGCTGGTCCTGTGTGTAGCTCTGCAAAAGAGGGAAGGACTTGGCCATCTGGGGACTAATAATATCTCCTTGTGAGCACCAAGATCCCACCTTTCAATCAAGATCCTGCTTCTCCCCCATCCTGCAGGAGCATTTGTTGGCTTCTAAGGAAAACTATGTGTATTGATATTCTACCAAAAAAAAGTCTTATTTGCTTTGCCACCACATCCTGGTGGAGAAGTTGGATCTACTGGGTAAAGAAGGGACTTTATGTATATCACCAACAGTGCGTGGTGCCACTGAATGAGTTCAAAGCCTGGTTTTGTCCCAGTGGGAGCTCTGTGTTTCTTTGCTGTAGAGAAGTCCCACAGGAAATGAGGAATTAATGTTCTTTCAGTGAATTTTTTACATATTTTAGGCCACAGATCCACAAATCTTTTTTAAAGCATTACAGGTATGTGAATTGGTAAACCTTTTAAGTGGAAATGTTAGTGTGCTGCCACTGGTTAAACAGAATTAACTTTTTGTCCCAGTGAATTATTCAGTTTAGTCTGGTTATTTTACTTTTAGTTTAGAATTGTGCCTTCACTGAGGCTGAAAACATGGGCAGGATTGTTGCATGTGATACTGACACGCTTAGGGAGGTTTTTTCCCTCAATAAAACATGCTGTTAGAAGTGTATTTTTTTTTAAAGAGAGTTATATAAATATGGGTGATAAAGGACCACATTTTTTTTTCCCAGTGGTGTATGCACTTAGCAGCATGTTTAATTCATCCCTTGAAGAACACGACAGTTCACTTCTAGGATTCCTTTCAGCTTTTTGCACTGAGAAAACAGGGGGGTTGAAATTTTGATAAGTATCTCTGCACAATACACGCATCTTTTCAGCCTTATGACAGTTGGCGAATGCGCGTTGAGAGATCATCTTCCTGTCCCCCACAGGAGATCACCTCCACACAACATATGCAGCATCGATCTGCCAAAATTCAGAAGTCTTTCGAATCAAGGGTTTGTGTTTTTTTTAAAAAATAATATAAAAAAAATCTTCCATCTGGAGCTCTTAGTGTTTTCCAGAGATTCCAGAAATTCTACCCAAAGAAATTTCAGGATGTTATAGCGAAGCGTCGATATTTTTTGATGGGAAATCTCCTTTCGGCATTGGGAAATAAGCAGCACATCCTTTGAAAGATCTCTGTATTTCTGTGCTTTAGTACACACAATGCTCTTTACACACATGCCACAGGCACACATGCCATATAGAAGCAGACAGAACTAAACTCTAGAAATTTGTTGGCTTTCTTTTTTTTGCCCAGTTGTGAGAACCCGAAAAAGGAGACACAAAGATGGGAGTGCCAAAAATAAAATGGCAATTACAAACCCTTTATTCTTCTCACACCGTTCTCTATGGTTTTTCATACAGAGGATCTAGCTCCCGAGTTGCCCAGACAGGGCAAGGAAGAAGAAGTGATTTTGTGAATACTAAACGGGCTCTTCAGTTCTGCTTTCCTGCCTGGGAAAAATTTAACCTTTTTTTCCCTTTTTTTCTTTTTTTTCTTCTTTTTCTGCCAGCAATGCAAGAGGCTGCTTTTGGTTGTGCTCAGCACAATGAAAATGAGTCTCGGAGAACAGGGAAGGGGAAAGGGACAGTGGAACTGCTGTGGTCTCATAAAATCCTAAATAGTCCTTTCGGACAATCTGTTTTCGGTGATGATAATTTGGAGAATGAGAGCTGTGGGCTGTGGTAATGGTCAAGGGGCAGGGCTAAAATGGGTGTAACTTGCTCTAATTGAAATCATGAGGTGATTTTTAGCGTTACATCATATCAGCTGACTTCATTTAGCCAAAGGCTCATTTTATAGAGGACTTGGTTCCTAACAGGTTTTGACAATCTGATTTCATGAGATGGTTGTCTTGGTAACCCATTCATTTTGCTTACATCCATGAAACAGCAAATGAGAAAACAGTAATCTGGCTGGAATTGTTCCTTAAATCTTCCACCATTGACTTGTTTTTATTTTCACGTTGGATAACTCACAAACTGGAACCCAGAGTCATATAAATATGTAATACGTGACACTGAATAATGCTGTCTGTGTGGCTCACAGGCAGAGGGATGCACTATCCTCACTTACTGTATAATTCACAGGGGGTTTAATTATAAGCTCTTCAAGGCAGTGACCTCATTTTCTAAGACATCTGTAAAGTGCCAAGCATAATAATGGTACTATCTGAATAATAACAGAAAAAAACTCAGCAAAAAACAGTTTGTGAA
Source organism: Jacana jacana (assembly GCA_013400555.1). NCBI lineage: Eukaryota > Metazoa > Chordata > Aves > Charadriiformes > Jacanidae > Jacana > Jacana jacana. Next base: position 30,106 of record VZTM01030718.1, on the reverse strand, counting down.
ATAGAAATCTAGTGCTTTCTTTGTTTCTTAAAAAAAAAAAAAGGTATATAAGTTATGCTTTCTTTATTTGCAGAATTTCTTAATTATTACTTTTGTAAAAATAAATTTGCACTGATTAATAATTTATTTTGTTACAGCTTATCTATTTAAATATAGTTTATATCATGTTTTCAACATATGATTGAGTCTCTGTAGTATGAACAACCCTTTATTTCCTAAGGTCCAGTATTTTGGGAGGTTTAAATGCCACGTGAAGATTTAATTAAAAGAGCCAAATATAA
>VZTM01030718.1:0-29817 GCA_013400555.1 Jacana jacana | reverse complement strand
TATAAATAACAGAAGGATCTTTAAAAATTATCAGGCAATAAACAGTTATGAGTTACCTGAAGCTGTATGGAATTAGGACACCATATACCTGTGTTAGCAGCCACCTTGGATTCAACCTAGAGGCAATAGCTCTGATAACGTCTAGATCTAGCCACACAGGAATTTTAGCATCTGGGAAAGTAAATTTGAAAGGCATTGAGAAATTTAGTTAGTACAGTGAAAAAAATGAGAGAAAATTCTGCCAGAATGGGACACAGTTGAGCAGTCTTAAAAGGCCCAGTGGTTAAGGCATGACTGATCACAGCTCCGAGTGTACAGAATGGAAGAAACAGGAAAAAAGCCAAGGGCCTTCACCATCCAGTTAAAGGTGGAAGGCTGAGAAAAAAATAGCTCCCAAAAGAGAAGGGAAGCAACCAAGTAACAATAATCTCAGTGTTAGTTACACTGGAAAGGAATAAAAACAAAGAGAGCATAAAAGGAAAAATTAATTCATTTTAGGAAAAATAAAAAAGGAAGGGGGCATATGAAAAGCTTGTGGAAAAGTATAATGGGATCAAACAGAAAGTAAAAGCAATATTAAGAAATGTAGGGATTTTTTTTTTTCAAGGCTGAGTGCCAAATCCTATGATTTTAATTACTTCATTTTTGAAATTGTAGTTTTCTTTTTGAAAATTGAAACAAAAGTGAGCCTTGCGTTTTGTTTTACTTTTTTTCCCCCTTTCTTTCTTTTCACCACAAACTCCCACAGGGATGACAACTCATAGGAGTTTAAAAAAGAGAAAGAAAGAAAACCCAACAAACAACCCAAAAACCCCTTACATGTGAGGGAAAAGATTTACTTTCCTGCTTTTATTGTGGAAGAAATGGGGTTTCACTTTCCACAGCTTATTTCCTGCGATTTCTGGCTGAATGATTCTAAAATTTTGTTGCCAGTCATGACTTGAGGATTGGGTTTTCTGAACCGTTAAGTGGGATACCTCAGCTTGGTAGGGTGGATTTTATCTTTTTTTAAAGGGGCAACTGTGACAAATTGCCCTTATTTCTCCTTTGTTATTCAATACGCTATAGATATTATATATTATATATTATATCTCTATAAACTCCGCTCTTACAAGCCTACCAGTTCCAAAACACTGGAAACCAGTAGAAAGAGAAAAGGGTCTTGGGGATATTGGTAAAGTTTCCCAAAGCCTTAAAAATTATAAATTCTCCATGTGCTTTTGTGAGGAATTCCTTGCTGCTGTCTCTTCCCTGAAATCTTATTTCACCTCAACCACATTAATGAAAAATACAAGTGTGAACATTTCTTTGTAGCTCTTCAAAAGTAAATATTTGTAACAAAAACTGCTCTTAGTATGTCAATGTAGCAGCAGTATAAGGCTCTTCCTCTTCTTTATTCATCTCCCTTTGTTTCCTGTTTGACCAAATGGTAGCATTTTTCCCTGCCTTGTCATTTTGTGTTTAGATTTGTCAGTTCTTTCAAGTCTTCTCAGGGACCTTGCCTGATTTAATTTATTTATTTATTTAATTTATTTTTTTTTCCTCCTTGAAATCCTTTCACTTGTTTCCTTCAGTAGAAGACAGTTGTCATTTGACATGGTGTGGGGAAGTTGACTTTGCCCAAATTCCTCCTTTGGTGGAAACCACCCACCTTTGGTGAAAACCTTGTGGCCAGTAGCATTGATGTAGCAGGGAATTTTGAAAGTCCCTCATACTCCTTTCTTTGTGGTCTATGTCCCCTGTTTACAGTGTGTCCCCACAAAGACCCAACCACCTTTAGGTTGCTGTGTGTGCCCAAAGTCCTTGTTGCACAGGAGAAGTTCCTGGTCCTGGAGCACGTGGCGTCACTTTGGGTTCCGTGATGATAGTCCAGATCTCAGCTTTCCACACAGATGGGTAGTACAAATGCATGGATTTTATATTTTAATATTAATAAACTAATAATTTAAAATGTAGGACATAAAGCACAAGATGGCATGCAGTGGGTTAAACCTATGAATATTCATTTGGAAAGATCATTAGCGTTTGGTAAGACACCCTGCTGACGGTCTTCACACCACTACCTCATGAATATGTTACCTCTTTCCTCCCCTTAAGGGACCAGAATTTCCAGTGGCACAGAACAGCCTGGTCTGGCTGGTTGACTGGTGATACAAAGAGACTAGTTTGTGCCATTTGGTAGAGACTGACAGCATGGAAGAGTTTATAAGAGGCTTTGAGGTTTGGGTATGTCGGCAAACCAAAGCGAAGTCAATGCTGGTCCAGGGTCTAAGGTCAGTTTATAAACTGGATTTCAACCAAACCCATATCTGTACGTTTAGATGATCTTCACAATCTTTCATAATCTGAAATGAGGTAGTGTTTGCCCCATCTAAATGTAAATTTAAAAGATAATTAATCTAAAACCTCTGATTTTAAAATCTCTGAAGGTTCTGCAAGTGTCACTCATATAACAAATCCAGTGTACCCTGGATTTCACAAATGGTGATATGTATTGAAAGTGGAAGCATTTTTTAGCAGTGAAATGAGATTTTTGTGACTGCAAATTCATGTAGTGTTATCCGTGATGCATCTTTGAAAACTTACTTAGATCTTGTTTCTTTGCTCTTTAAGTTGTGTATTTGAGCAATGCCTGGTGCTTTGTATGGATTTGAATGTAGTACTTGTCTTTCGAGGGTCACTCATGTGAGCATCTCCAAGTGGGCAGAGAGTCTTCTGTGCATGAGTCTGAGCAAAACCTGTCATTTCAGGCACCTGGAATCCGTGGTCATGTTTCCCTATTGTCCTAGAATCATGGTTTGTGTTGGAAGGGACCTTAAAGCCCATCCAGTGCCATCCCACTGTCCTGGGCAGCCCAGGCAGGTGGTGGAGTCCCCATCCCTGACTGTGTTTCAGAGTAGATTGGATGTGGTGTTGAGGGATCTGGTGCAGGGGAGAACTTGTAGAGTAGGGCTGATGGTTGGAGTTGATGATCCCAAGGGTCTCTTCCAACCTCTATGATTCTATGATCTCCCACCAGCCCAGGTTGCTCCAAGCCTCCTCCAACCTGGCCTTGGACCCCTCCAGGGATGGGGGCCACAGCTTCTCCAGGCATTCTCTTCTCTTTTACATTTCCTGCTGTTTGAGCCGAGTGAGGAGATGGTGACTGGTCAGAATAAAAGGTGAAGAGAACAAACTGGTATCTACCAGGTCTCTGAGCGGGAATACAGTTTGTCCTCAGGCTCATCTAGTAAAAATATTCCCAAAAGGAAATAAAGTAGTATGAATTTCTCAGATTCTTTGGTATGGAGAGTTTTTGGGGTGGCTGCAGGGAGGCAGTAACAAGGGCAAGTGGCCATCTAACTGAGATGCAGATGACACTGTCTGAAGATCATACAGACGTCATTTAGGCAGAGAATTTTTTTGAATGGCCATCATCTACATCTTTGGAGGTAATGACCGTTGGTTGCCGTAGCAGAAAGTGGACAGTCCCACCCTCCCAGTGGCCAGAATCACTGGAAATAACAAATGTCTTTCCTAACTGTGATCTCAGGAAGCCTGTGCCAGTTCTTTCCAGAAGGCTCCCGCTATATTCTGGCAGTGCATTGCAGATTCCTCTGCTCTTCCAAGCTCCTGCAGCTGCGAAAAGCTGCAAATTGGGAGCAGGGGGGCGCAGAACAACACTCGTTGTGCTCGAGCAGAATCCTGATAAGGCTCAGATTTGAATTTTCCCCCAAAGTTCTGTTGCTGCTGTCATGGTGAAATGTGTACAGAGAGGGGAAACTGGTCAGAAGAAAATGATTACTGCAGTATTGGGACTAAAATGCAGCTCCGTGTTTACTTTAGTAGAATTCTCTGGTTTATTAAAGCAGAAAAACCTTAGGGCTTTTTTTCTTTTTCCCATCACTTTAAAATTCTGGTTGTGTCTGTTTGTAATTCACGTCAGAGTGCACACTTTGTGCAGTTGAAACTACTTGCCTTTGGAAAAAAACCACATTCATCTTGGTTGAAAGCGATTTACAGATACTACTGATACCGTAATTATATATATATGTGATACCTAAGATTTTTAGGTGTTCTCACAAGTGACGTGCTGGGAAAACCCCATAGTTGATTCCTATACCAGGATTTATTTAAGAACCACCTAGACTAGAGGTTTTTCCCCTTCTTCATTGTCTCACACTCTCGCTCACCTTGTCCCATTCATCTCCTTTTCCCCAACACAATGTTTAGCAGATCACGATTCTTCTGCACACAGAGGTTTCTGCTGACCCTGGATGGTCAGGTAGAAAGTTGTACCAGTTCCTGGGCTGCTTGTACTTACCCATCTTTAGCAGTTAGCCAAGGACCTGGTGTGACCATAACGCTCATCTCCATCCAGCTGGCTGATCTCCTGGGTCTTCTCCCTCTTCCAGAAGCTTTCCTCCAGCCAGCATCTTCAACAACCTTCTTTCCAGGCTCCCTTCTTGTCCTCCTTTTTCCTTCCACAACCCCAAGGTGCCAGACTTCCCACTCTCAGCAGTCAGTGAGCAGAAGCCCAATGTGTGATCAGAATCCTAATTTGTGATTCCGTCTGATACCTCTAAAAATTGGAAGAACTGGGGCATGTCACTTTTATAGCAGCTGTTATAAAAAATGTACTGGTTGCAGGTGGCAAAGAGCAAACTTCTCCTTGACAGGTCAAAAATTCAATTTCTGACATTCAACCCTCCTACGCACATACACCCAATTATCTGCCACTTGTTATTGTTCTCAGCTGAAGCTGGTGGGGTGGAGGGTTGGGTTTTTTTTGCCTATGACAGTTGCTGGTTCCCCAGAGAGACCTTCAGGTGTAGCTCCCACAGCTTGACCCCATCCCATGCTCTTTGCTGTGTCCCTGCCCTTCCCTGGAGCTGGGTGGTGGTGGGTCAGCAGAGGGGATGAGAACTCCTGAAGTTTCTTTGACCTTCAGCTTAAAGGTGTAACTGGGTTTTAAAAGCAGGTGATGAGATCTGACTGAGAGAAAAGATTAAGAAAGATTAAGAAAATGTTTGTCCTCCTTAATGGACCAAGTAGCAATTAATTCCCATCACTAATCTCATTGATAACGTGTTTTGTAAGTGTTCTGTCTTGAAGCTCTGAGAAACACAAATGTTGACAAACTTCTGGCCTGGAAAATACGACTAAGATTGTTCACGGTGTTATCTTTTAACTATAATTTCAGGCTTTTTCCCTTCTTTCACCTCAGTAAGCCCTAGTTGATGAAGTAAAGAAACTTTTACGTATTTTGTATGAGTAATCAAAACAAGCAAGCCCCATTTATTTTCTAGTTTCTTGTAAATAGAAAAATGTGCTTGGAAGTTAAATGTTGGCTTTTCCCTTTTCATGTTATCTGAGAAATATGAAAATTTATTAACATGCTGATCGTTGTCTTGTATCTTTCATTGAATTGTAGCATCATTAGCTCATTGAATTGAATCTTTGTTTATCTCAGATGCAGTCTTTATACAGCACAGCCATCCTTGGTTTAATAACTGCACGTGCTTGTGTGTTTGATAACGTGCATTTATAGATGCTTTGGTGCCTTAGCAAGAGAGCTGATGCCCAAAGAATTGTCCAGAAGAGCCCCTGCCACTCAGTGAGTGTATCAGATCTTTGCTACGACTTTTAGCAGTCAGTATTTCATCAGGAATCTCCTGTTTATTCATAGGCTTCTTTCTCTTTTTTTTCCCCTCCCTTAAAGCACTGTACTATCACACTCTTCCTGAATTCGAAATTTCCAGACAAGATACTCTCACAGGAAGAGCCGGCACAAGCAGGTTGTGTTAAAGGGAATTATTATTCTGCTCATATCCCCGGTGACAGCTGAAGTGAACCCAGTCAAATGATTTCAGGCATAAAGCTGGGCTCGTTCCTGCTTGTCGGTGGATTTGGTCATTAAGGAATTGCAGATAAAGGGTAGTAACTACTGCTTCTGAACGTTTGTATCTATTGCAGCACTGGAGGATGATGTGCTTGAATAAATGAGCATGGAAAAATGAGTAAAAATGTACCTATTTTAACAGTGAGCCAGGATTTGTCCAAATTGTGCTTAGGTTGGTGTTCACTGACCGAAGGACTGATGCTGAACTTCCATTGTCTCCTCTCTTTATTTGTAGGAGTTGAATACTTTAAGTATTTTCCCATGGAATTTCTATTCCATAAATTAATTGCCAGGTCCCTATAGTACAGAAGTATGTTTCTGACATTTCTTTCTCTTCATTAATGCTAGATATGAAACAGACTCTTTTCAGAGTTTCCATCATAGCTTGCCATTAGCAAAGGCAGTTGGAGTTAAACGAATGTGCTCATGAGCGATCGTGACTGTTCACATCTGTTTATGTGGGACAAGAAAACAACTACCATTAGGACGCAAATTCCTGAATACAAAATAAAACCCAAACCAATACCCAAATTTGCTGATTACAGTTTGTTCTTCCTCATGGCAAGATTTGTGGCAGCCCCCAGCAAACACAAATATTTATAAACTCTGTAGAAGGTTTATTTTGGTGTGAGAGGGGGTTTGTTTTGGTTGCTTTCCTTTTCATCCCTCTCTACAACTCATTGAAAGGGCACTGTAGAGAGGTTGGTGCTGGTCTCTTCTCACAGGCAATGAGCAATAGAACAAGAGGGAATGGCTTCAAGCTGCAGCAGGGTAGGGTTAGGCTGGACATTAGGGAAGAGGTCTTCCCAGCAAGAGTGGTCAGAGCCTGGACTGGGCTGCCCAGGGAGGGGGTGGAGTCCCCATCCCTGACTGTGTTCAAGAGTCGTTGAGAAGTGGTGTTGGGGGATCTGGTGTAGGGGAGAGCTTTGTAGAGTGGGGCTGATGGTTGGACTCGCTGATCCCAAAGGTCTCTTCCAACCTGAATGATTCTATGAGTTTATGATATGCCATGTGTCAGGCAGGCAGGAGCAGGGAAACACATATTCAGGGAAACTTGTATTGGTAGGATCTGGGATTATTACCTGATATTCTCTGAAGTGTCCTTAAAGCTCTATTTCCATAATAAACCACCATCTTGTTGTAGAAGTTTAATGGTGACAAATACATACACACACAGACAAATATACATGTGAACAGTTGATGTTGTGAATGAAGCCGAAGCATCCAGCATCAAGTAGCAAAATTTTCTGGTTTCATTTGGCACTTTTTCTCTGTTTTCTCAGTATTTAGAGAGAAATTAAGTCCATTTGTTGCCCTGGGATTTCTTGTCAACCTGAAAAAACTCCTAGGAGAAGACAGCTTTGGGTCATGAGGGTGCAATAAGAGGGTCTTGCCTGTATTCCCTTTTTTTTTGTTTTCAGTTAATGGAAGGGGCATTTTAGGATTCACGAGGCTTTCTATGGATATGAAAAGATTAAAAAATAAAACAGCTGTAGCAGCTCCAACCGGTATCCTGTGAGGTTAGGATAAAAGGAATGGAGGAGTAAACGAAGGAGATGATTGGCCCTAACTGGAAAGGTTTTGGAGCCAAAAAAACAAAGTTTCAAAATCCTCAGAATAAAATAGTGCAAATCATTACAGTGTTCTCACAGCTGAGGAAATGTACGTGTGATAACTTTCTCCCAGCACGTATTCCTCCTGCTAAAGAATTTCTTTTAATAGCCTGAGGTACAAATCAGTCTGTACAAATCCATAGTTTACCTACTTTTGTGGGTTTGACAGAGTTTCTAAACCTCTCAGAAAGTAGACTCTCCAGTTGAGTGTATTTCCAACTCTCAAAAACCCAGCCCACACTCTTCCTTCCCCTTGGAGGATTTTGTTTCTTCCTCTTCTGTTAAAACAATAGAAGCTGAGGTTTTCTCCTCATTCAGTGTTTTTTCAATGCATTTCTGCATTATTCTGCCAGCAGATTTCCCAGTAAAAATGAGAGTACAGCTGGAAAAGCATCCTCCTTTGTACTGAAGCTTTTTCTTTGAAGCTGCAGCTGTGGAGAGAGCTTTATAAAACAGCTCTTCCATTGGACCCTTTCCTTGGATTGGGCAAGTGAAATTTTCTGCACTCTGAGACCTTCTGAAAATTCCCCTGGAATTGATGGTAAATGATGGAAATAAAGGCCAGATCTTGCCTGGCATTTAATGTAGGTTTTTTTGCAAACTAAAGTTTCACTTGTGGCATCTTTGGTCTTTCAGAAGGCGTTAGAAGCTACACCACCTTTGATATCATCTATTAGAATATGCCTACCTTGGGAAAATCAGGAAACTATGATTTCTTTTTTTAATTATTTTTAAAATTCGTTGCACCAGCTCTGCACACATCACAGACCAGTGTGAGGACCTCTCTCAGTTCTGACAGACAAGATATTGATAAGATTTGGAGATTACAATAAACTAAATTTACTATTAAGAAGAGGAAACATCCTGGCTTTTATCTGTTTTTGTGGGGGGTTGTTTGGTTTTGGTTTGGTTTGGATTTTTTATCTGTTACCTCAGTGCATACAATAGATTCATATTGGTATTAATGACTATAGAAATTGGCAACATTCAGTTTGGAAGTGAAGATAGATGCTTTCTTGATTTTTGTTCTGTTGTAGCAATGACTTGCGAGTAAAGAATAATAGAAGAGCAATGACCTTTTGAGCATTAGCTTAAACCTTGCTCACTTCAGGAGAAACTATATTCCTGTAGAACATTCTTTAGCATTATAAAATCCAGGAGGGGGTACTGATGTTGTGTTTTCAACTGGGCCATAGAATCAATTCTTTAACAGCTCTGGGTGTTTGTTTACAAGCATCCATGAAAATATAAAATTGGGAATATGAAAACATAAAGTTACGAATAGGAATTTGTTCTCCTGAATTTCAAGAGCCTGGTTTTGGTTAGGTTCGTTACCCCAATTATTGCTGGGGGGGCTTTTTTTTTTCATTTGTAAAGGTCTTGGAGGCCCAGGTTTTCACACCAGTAATGACCTCAATTAGCGAAGGTAGAAATGCCAGCAACTGAAAACATTTGTGTGCACACAGAAATCTTTTAAACCTGAAAACTTGTTTTGCGACTCATTTACTCTTAGTGAAATGGCTAATGATGAAATGAAGTATGGGAAGTATGAAGTGGGACAACAAGCCCTATGGTGTCTCTACAGCTCTGCTTTTATCTTCCTGATGTTTTTTGTGCTACACAGGAATTTTCTATTTCAATTTCTTTCCCCATAGTATGTCAGATGTGTCTTAAATTTCATGGAACTCATGAAATTTTATCACTTCTGAGGTTTTTTTTTTAGCAGTAAGAGGTGAGATGGAGATTGTAACTAGGGCTTTTAAGGTAATTTTCATATTGAGACATTACAATTATTAAATATATTTATTATTGTATTATATATATTAGTATAATAATATTGTATTATTAAAACTATTAAATAGAATGATAATAAATGATATTGAATTATTTATAGTATGGTGATAGACCTATATCCACAGCCAGACTCTAAACCAAATATGTACTTGATTGTACTTGGGGAAAAAATGTAATTTATTTGGTCTTCATTTCTCTTGATTTTTTTTCTTTCCCTTGAAGATTTGTTTTTCACAGGTATTCCTTGTTTATTCTTGAGCTTTCCCACCTTTGGAGACTCTTTCTCTATACTTTTACCTTTTCAGATTGGAAATAAGAGGAGAGGCTGTACTGTTACTAAATAAGAATGATGGCTGTTAGATGAGAATGTACCAAAAACCTAAACCAAATAAATTCCATTTTAAAGGGAAGTAACAGAACAATCATTGGCAAAGGATTTCTTGATTAAAATACTAGAAAGTTGATACAATTGCTCTGGATATAACTGGTTTCCCTGTGGTGGTAGGAAAGGACCTGGATGGCTCTTGGAGGTCTTTTCTTTTGCGTTTTGCATCATATGATAGAAATTAAAATCGTAACATCTCAAATATTCTACACTCAGTATAGATGCTTCAGACAACTCTGCAGTTCCATTCTGGGTTAAAACAAACAAAGAAAGGAAAAAAGTGGGAGAGGAGGGAAATTCAGTGTACTTTATATCTTCTAGACTTGCCTTGTGACATCTAGTAAAACATTACAATTGGTGTCATCAGTAACCCAGCACTGGAAATTACCCCTATACTCTGCTGGCTTGATAGGTCAGTACGTTTCTTTTAATTGCATGAAAAGATGGAATAAAGCAGCACAAAACCTTCTCTTCAGAGTTTGTGAAGTGCCAGGAACCTCTTTGTTTTTGTAGCTCTCTGGCTGGGAAAGAAGAGAGAAAATGAAACAACCTCTACAGCTGCGAAGATCATGTTATGACCAAGCGAACTGTTTTGAGCAGTAAGATGGTAAATCCTTAGGAAGAGCAGAAAGTTACAGGGAAAAAAAATAATCTTCAAATCTACACTTTGATAAAACGGGGTTGTGAGGACTGAAATGAAATCAGCTTTAGGAGGCAGGGGCAAGGGAGCTGCAGCTAGAAATCCATACGAGTAGAAATCTGAGCTAATTGCTCAGTTGTAAGCCCTGAAACATCTTTAGGCCATTATCTTTACAATTGACATCTGCCCTACTGATCTCTCATGGTTACTGAGAAATTTAGAGTTCTGTAGTGGAGGACACGTGTAATTAATTGCCCCAATGCAAACAGTGTGTTAACCAGTCCCAGGGACGCTTTTAGTTAAAATCAATAAACCCTCTGCTGTTGCCTTATAAATGTCTCAAGAATATCATTAAATCTCTCTCAACCCCTGTGTCGTTTTTTAGGAGCACCACACGTCTGAGGTCAGAGCAGGATGTTCTCTCAAGCACCCCTGTTGTCCCCAGGAACTTTCTCCTTGGCTGCAGAGTCAGTCCCACCTTGAGTTTCACCTCATGGCTTTTACACTGGACATGCGAATGAGGAAAATAAGAGCAGTCAGTAATCCACAAGGCAAATGAACCTTGAGAAAAACAACATTTCTAAGAAACTCCTGTATTTGTAGGAGGGGCAAAAAAAAGCCAAACCACCCTCAAATTATGGAGATAGACACATCCTACACTCCAGTGAAGTCTGCAATGATCTGACCTTGCAGTCATGGAGCACACAGATATTTTGTGGAAGAAATCAGCACAAATCTTAAAAGGGGCTCTTTTAGACTCAAACCAATACACAGAGATAATACTAAGAGAAAAATTGGTGGAATTTTGGCAAAGCTTTAGGATCAGGCCATTGGCTGAGGAAAGAATAATGCTCCACTATTGGTTCTGAATATGCCGAATGCTGTCATCAAGGGAAAAACCTAACCCTTAAGTCTTCCATGTTCAGCTAAGAGCACAAATTACTATCTTTAGAAGAAATCTACTGTTGTGTTTAACACTGTCCTTTGTAAACAGGAGGCGTAAGGCCTATCCTTTTGATGTCTCCAGAACAAAATGTAAGATTCTATCCCATTTTTGCATGCCAGATAGGTCGCAGAAGATTTCGTTCTTAGCAGACTTCCAAGAGAGCTGCATTTCTGAAAGCTGCTGGCAGAGAAGACTCTGCTTTAACCAAGTACTAAGCCAGAAGAAATGTCATAGATGAGATGAGGACATAATTCCCCCAGAAGCAGAGGGTCCTGTTAGCGTGGCTCTGGTACACTGGCTTTATCAATTTGTCTTTTCACTCCTAAAGAACTGCTCAGAGAATTGTTGCTTAGACACACCTGCTTTTGCTATCACCATTCTTAGATTTTCTTTCAGGTCTTTTTTATTTTCTCTTTTTTTAACATATTAAAAAAAAATTATTTTACTTATTATTTTGTGCTGGGATACATGTTCTTTTGAGAATTATAAACTACCTTGTTGGCTCAAAATATATTTCCCCATTAACTGCTCAAGTTGTCACTGACAACCAAAACTCCACTTCAGAAATAACAGCCTCATGAAAGTTTTTAGGCTGTTATTCTTCTTTGCAAAACTAGTTTTAGACTTTTAGCAGGTATAATTCCTAAGGCTTCTGAAGTTGCTCCATCAGGAAATGACCACACATAAGAACTCACTCTGTCAGAGTGCTGATCATTTAAAGTTAGGCAGTTCTTTGTGTGCTGACATTCAAATTTAACAAAAAATATTTAACCTCTCTTATTATCTGTAATTTACTGCTCCTTGAGAGGATGAAATTCAGCTACATGTATTTGTTTACAGTGATTTTTTGATGAGTGATAAGCGTAGAAGTAAATTACTCCCCAAAAATATTATTTTATTTTTTTAAAAACCATTTGGAGAATGGCAATATAATTGCAGGCTCCTGCTTCTGAATTCTAGCTCTATTTCTTTCTGACACTGAATTTCTTATTTTTTTTTTTCTTTTTCCTCCCTAGGCTTTTTTATCTTATTGGGTCAGACCATGAGCTCTTTATTAAAAGGGGAGAACAGCAAATTTATGTAGGGACAGAAGTAAATGAGAGTATATATGAGAACAACTTGTAGATTCTCCTACATTCTCTGATGTTTTTATTCATTTTTCAAATACTTGTTATTTACAGATCACCTAGAATTTTTGAAAGGTTAACACACATCAGAACTGGTACTATCCCTTTTCTGCTGCTGATTCCCCTAATACTTTCATTCCTAAAGACTGGGGTTTTTTAAATTTTTGAGAATTTCACAACTTAAAATATGTGATTATTTAGTGAAATTTTCTGAATTAAGATTCTTCAAAGCTACCTTAGATCTTATCTCATACTAACCTGCTGTAACGTGCTGCTCAGATGGGCCAAATCTACCCAAATAGATGAGGAAACCTCTGTGTCTCATTTCTAGAACACAACAGACAATATAAATAGTCAAAGCTTCTTTGTACACAGATTTTTGTATTTTTAACTTCACTACACAATGCAAATTTTTATTATTTCTTGAGGAGACTTTGTACCAGATTTTTGCCATCAAAATAATTTTTTTACTAAGCAAGTTGACAAATTTGTCCTCACCAAGGAGAGTAATGAACTCGTGACTCATTTCTGACTGAATCCTTACTGGATGTATCAGTGATAATGAACTATTTCTTCCTGGTTAGAATTAGTAGGAAAGAATGACCTCAAATCTTTTTCTTTGCAAAACTTTTTCAAATGTATGTTGATGAATGTTGGGGGTTTATTCAACTTTGGGGAAGTTGTACTTGATTCTTTGTCTGCTAAAGAGAAATTATTGACAGCAGTTTTAACCTGTGCTTCACTGGGAACAAAGGCCTTGGCAAGTGGCCACTGGAACAGATTTTCTGGGTGACACGCGTGTTCTCTGCTGCTCTTGCCAACGCCTGGCGCTTCAGAGAGCTTCCTTTTCAAGAGCAGGTGTTCATTTATTCCACATCACTCTGCAACCTTGGCAGATGAGATAAAATTCAGAGCTGGAGGAAAAAAATTGCTCATTGATCCAGCTCCATAGAAAAAAATAAAATCCCAGTGCTTGGAATTTGAAGTAGAAAATGGAGAAAGAGGAAGAAGGGTGGGAAGTCACCGTGAGGGGAAGGGTGGTGAGCTATACCTGAACACACCTCATCATGAAGCTGTCTAGACCCTGCCCTTTCCAAAGGAATATGTAAATACTTTGCCTGCACAATAATTTATTCTTCAAGTAATTTATGTGCTGATTGGGTTTGACTGGAAAGGAATCTTAAAGGATTAAAAAAGTCACTTTGTGCTATTTTTCCATCCTTAGTGACACTGAATAAATAGTTCTCATTTGATTGCAATAGTTCTATTCTTTGCTAAAATGATCCTTATAGCTTCTTTTACTTTGAGTATCTTGACTTTACCTGTAATTAAAGCAATATTGATGATGTAAATCATCATAAATGGTCACTAGTACAAAACATAAGTTACCTGCATGAGATCTGATAGCAAAACTGCGCTTGAGAATGGAATTTGTACTAAACCCCCCATACCGATAGGGAAAAATTCTCAGCCTGTGCAATTGCATGGATATTGTACACTTGAGAGAGGTGAATATTTGAGGAGCCTCAGAATGCAGTGAACCATTTTCCATTTTCTTTGGCTGCCACCATTTCTGTTCCATTGTGAACAAAATAGTAGATTTATTTCATCTCTAAAGGATTCCTTCACCTTTGCTTAGGCCATCTCAATTTAAACCAACTGCAGCAAACGTTTTTATCTTATCCAGTGCTTGCTTTATCTCTCGGCCAGGATAAATGTTTATAACCTGTTTAGCAGACTTACGTCAGAAAAACGAACCATTGTAGCTTATTAAGCCTGCTGAGAGAGAAAATAAGCTTGTTACAAAAGCTGCACTGTATGGGTATAAAATCAAATTCAATTCGAGTCACCTCGCTCAACAGCCAGCTCTGTGGGCTGAAGGTTTCGTGATGATTCAGAATTTTCTTGTCACAACGATACAAGGACTTGCTGGATGCGGCCAGGGGACCTATTGGAAATTGATAGTGCTTTTAAAGGGAGGAAGAAATAAGAAGTTAAAACATGACTGCAGCTCTTGGAGGCATCTCTGATCTTGCTTCAGGCGTAAAAATATCTGTAGGCGTTCTCATCAGCATGAGCTGGAAATAATGGTACCCAGCAACCAAGTGGGTCCTTCAGGTGGGTTATGGAGCTGGTGTTGGTGTGTGACGATGCTGACTGTGCCTGATATTAGTGTATGATTTGCTTATACTGCATTTCCCTATGATTTAGAATTCCAGGAATCACTGTATTACAGTAACTTCCAGTTGTGAAGTCGAGCTACAAGTGCTTTGTTAGTTCTTACCATCTGGGACATGTTGAATGGTCGCTTTTTTAGAAGATCAGAGCAGGCAACAGACCCACTACTCGCCAGGATTTGGGACTCCAGCAATTTTTTTGTCAAAGTAAAAGTCAAGTTCACAAACCCATGAAAATTCAGCTATAGTTTCTGAGAACTAAATTTCCTATCCTTATTCCACTGCATGGACAAATAATCCTGCTTTTAGGGATAATGCTTCTTTTTACAGCGAAGATCATGAAGACACGTCTGTGTATTTGCATTTTAATAGAGAAAATCATGGTGACCTGTCTCACTTCTGTTCCTCCTTTAAGACCTTTCTTAAGGTAATTTGTCTGCAAGTGTGTTGCTGAGGTTGTATAAAGCACTAGAGATTCAGAATAAAGCCGAGCATCACGGGAGGTTTATGAACTACTCTAGATGATGCGGCTCCTGGAGACTGCCAGCCCCGCACATCTCTTTCTTACCTACAGTTGTCACACAAGCGCCGAGGGCTAAAACACAGCACAGTGAAAGACAAGGGTATGGATTTGGAAATGCAAACTGCAGAACAGAAATAGGTTCTAACATTTTAACTGATTTTGACAAGCAGTAAGTTCATACGTTGTGGCCAATGTCACCGCAAGTTTGTTTTTCATTTACTGAGATGATGATGTCGTGTGGTTTTTGCTAGAAGATTCTTAAAAGTTCTTTTTGGTTTTGGGTTGTTCGTTCGTTTTTTTTTCCCTACACAAGAGTGCTCGCAGCACATTAGTTTTTCATAGTTGCTCTGCTTAATATTTGGAACGTCTTAAATACAGCATTTATTTTGACACATTATTTTAAATATCAGTAATGATCCTGCAATTTCAACACGGTTCTTGAAATTGTGAGTTGGGACAAGTTTGATTTGTGTTTGTTCCTCTTGGTCATTGATTTACTCATCTTATTTTTACCTAACTTCTGCATTCGTACTTTTCATAGAATCATAGAATCATTCAGGTTGAAAGAGACCCTTGGGATAATGGAGTCCAACCATCAGCCCCACTCTACAAAGTTCTCCCCTACACCAGATCCCCCAACACCACATCTCATCCACTCTGAAACACAGTCAGGGATGGGGACTCCACCGCCTCCCTGGGCAGCCCATTCCAGGCTCTGACCACTCTTGCTGGGAACAATTCTTTCCTAATGTCCAGCCTAACCCTACCCTGCTGCAGCTTGCCGCCATTCCCTCTCCTTCTATCACTAATTCCCTGTGAGAAGGGACCAGCACCAACCTCTCTGCAATGTCCTTTCAAGCAGTTGTAGAGAGGGATGAGGTCTCCCCTCAGCCTCCTCTTCCTCCAACTGAACAGTCCCAACTCCTTCCATTGATCTTTTCTTGTCTTTGTGACACAAGTTCACTGCTGACTGCAGAAACAGTGATCTGCTCAGGAGGACTTGTAGTGTGTTGTCGATGACTTTTAAATTATCCAGTCTCTACTGGATAGCACTCAGCTAAAGGTCATCTTTATCCCTCAAAAAAGATATTCTTAGAGATCTCCAGAACATAAACAAGAAATAATACCTATTAGGGGATTTTTTGTGTAAGCAGGAGAACAGAACTTGTGTATCTGTTCCTAACGAGGAATTGTAGTCCTGCGCTTCTTTACGAAACACAAATCTTAGTGAATAAAATTTTGAAGTTGGAATGTATTGGAATGTATTCAGGGGTTTTGAACACCTCTGGCACCGGCCACTAGTGGGATGGCCATGAGAAGGCTTTCAGGCTGGGAATCCATTAGGGTGACAGCATACCTTAACACCACAAATAAATCTTGCACTGGACTCCCAGGCAACGCACTGGCTGTTGGTTCCCACAAAAGCTGCGTTTGGAGCAGAACGTGAAGAACCGTTTTGGTGATAGCTGACTGTAGGTGTGTGGGAAGGGGCATCGGCTAGAAAATGAGCTGTCATCTTTTTTTAGCGTCATTCCCAAGCCCATTGAGCCAGCACCCTTCTTCACAAGCTGATGGTGGGAGTCGTTGAAGCTGTAGTGAGGTTTAAAATAAATAAATAAATAAATAACCCCAACAAAAAATCCCAGGAAAACAACCCAAAGCCATCCATCAGCTGAGCCGCAAATTGGTGCATGCTGAAATGCCATCTGCTCTCCGAAGGAGTGGGTTTTTACTAGAATGCAGTACCTTTTGGCTGCAGATGCACCCTGCCGGCCTGTTTTCCAGTTTTCCTTCATTCCACTTGCCCAACCTCATTAGATCCTTCCTGAAATCTTGAGTTTCTTTACTAAAAGGTAGCCGAGTGGCTCTGAAATGCAAACTTGCTGCCCGAAGGTACAACGAAGGTTTAGAAGGATTCCTAGGTTCCATCCCCTCGTCATCTGAAGTATTATATTGACCTTTTCATGTCCTTTTAGAGCGAATCCCCTCAGAAGTTGCTACTCGAGACAACGGAGGAAAGTCTTTTAAGGTCGTTGAGATGAGCTCACGTAAACATTGTGCTTTGTGGGAGTGAGCGGTTTTCTGTCATGAGAGGAGACATACTTGCAGATTCAGGAAGTTTGGGGGTTTTTTTGACCTACCTTAAATTTACTTGGAAGTTGTTGGCAAAATGTATTGCCAGCCCCCGTGGTTTTGCGCTTCCCTGACCCACAGCAAAGCTTATTTGGTTTGAAGGTCTGATGAAAATCATGCTGGGCTGGCCCTGTTGTGCTGGATCTCCTGTCAGCTTTTCAGCCGTAGGAAATGTAATCGTTTGGCAAAAGTAAGCAGAGGAAGCTGTCTGTTAATTCAGAGCTAAATGTTTAGAAAAAATTGAACTCTTCTCTACTGAAAGCGCTGAATGTTTTGTTTAGCAATTTATGGCTATTGGATTTTTTTTTTAATTTGCTTATCTCTCCAAGAAGAACTTCCCTTTAATGGACACTTCATTCTCATAAAGCTATACAACCCCTCGCATCATGTAAGCTGCTCTTTGCTATATATGTGTCATTTTTCCCTGGCCCAGAGTCCAAACATGGGGCAAATTTAAAAAAAACCAAAATATGTTTGTGAGTCTGCTGATTCTAGTAAGGGGTGTCTGGAGGTGTGAGCGTAAACCTTGGGCCACCTGCCTTCAGCATCTCATTGAACTGCAGGCTTGTATTTCCCTGATTTCAGGAGCAGGGTTCTTTCTCCTTCTGCACACATCCTCCTTCCCCTCAGTCTCTTTTTACAAACGAGTATCAACAAATTTATTTTTATGTTCTGAATTCACAAACTTTAAAGAGTTTAAAAGGTTAGTCTTAAAAATTACAGGAAGATAATGCCTTAAAAAAAGGAAAAAAAGTAATGTTTAGTGTTGAAGGATGTGGTTTAGTGATGTTTTTTGTCAAGGCTACATTGATAGTTGGACTCAATGACCTGGAAGATCCTTCCAAACTCGACAGTTCTGTGATTCTATAAGTGTCCATTTCATCTCCATTGCCTTGGATCTTGTATCACCTGGCTTCTTGGTTTACTTGGGGACTCCTTCAGTTCCTGCTTTGGGCATCGAAATCCTCTTCAAAGATCTATGTAAATCATGGGAGATTTTGACCTCACTCAGACTCTTCAATAGTCTGTAAAGTCAAGGTCGCTGGCAGTGGCCTGAATTTTGAGTTTCCTAAATCTGAAGAGTAAACTTTGCTAGTGTTTCCCATGCAGAAAGCAAGATAAAATAATTACTTTTTTATATATCTTTGGCTCTGAAAACCTCTTGGTGCGTAATGTTGAAATAAGGATAAGTAAAGGCACATGAGAAATTCTGTAACTTTAAAAGAAAGGTGCTGCCTCTAGCTTCTTTGTGCTCCAGCACGGGAGGTACTCAGTACCTGGGAGTCTTATGGGTGTTGTATTTAAGTGAATCTTGTAACGTTGCTGATACTTGAAATATTTACCCTTTAGTATAGTCAATAAATGCCCAGCTGCCTCCCAGACCTCATGTCCTGTGGCCTCATGGAGATTTTCCCACCAGGAGATGCCTGGCTGGTCCAAACCCAACTCCTCTCGCGGTGTTGGAACCGGCACAAGGGAATCATTTACTGCAAATTGATTTTTATATTTTTTTTTCCCCATCATTACTTTGGATGAATTTTGAAATCCCTGGAGGCAGCTGAAGCCTTGTTCCCCGTGCTGGCGGCTGTAACCAAGCCTGATTACAATTAATCCATGATTGGAAAGCGATTGGCAAAAGCCCTTTCTGAGATTGCAGGTAACGTACCGATACGCTCCCTGCATGAAAACAGAATTGAATATCAAATTCTCTTTCTTGTGAGCATGTGGTGGAGTCACTAACGGTGATCTGAGCATCATTTGGAAAATATCCCCTGATACATATCTGCAGCCTGTGGGATTAGAGTCAGTTATACTTGTTGCAATAGCAGTTAGAGCCCTTTTCACAGTGCTCCCTTCTTATGTATGCCGGCAGCACACACGGCTCCCAAATATTCTTGGAGACAAGAAATGGTTGGCTTTGGAGTCAACCTGGATTCTGCTGCATTCAGGCACTGTTAGACTGGGTTTGGTTTAGAGTTTTACTCACAAAATACTGGGGATTTGACTTCAGTAAACTTGGGAAACAGCATTATAAATCCACACCAACAGCGTTGCAATGTTGCCAGCAAAGTCGGGATGGTTCGAATATTTTTATCGTGACATTTCACAGTTGAGTTGTTTGCAGTTTACTCAGGTTTTGCATGTCTTGGCAGACAGAGAAATCTGTAACGTTCCCTGTTGGGTAATATCCTGCTCATGCAAGGTAATACCCCGTTCTCAAACCAACACTGTTTAACCCAAGTGAATAGAAAGCTCCTGCCCTTGTTTCTCTTTTCTCTTCTATGACATTTGGTTACAAACTCTCAGCAAAACATGAATATTGTTACTTCACATTTTCTATCCCACATAGTTTATCAGTTAGTCTTCAGCTCATTGGCAAGCTTTGGGGGTTGTTGACATCTAATCAGAATAGCTAGAGTTCAGAGAAAATTCAAGCTTTTAGTCCCTTTCATTTTTCAGAGAAAGCCAGCACTGGTTAATTACTTAAGGAACCAAAGTCTGTCCTTTTTTCTTTTCAATGGATTAAAATACAAGGGGCATGAGTTGGGTACGGGGTATACATCTCTTCTGTCCTGAAAGACATGTGATTTTGAAATCTCAGTCTTTTTTATTAATTGTTAATTCAGAGAAATCATTTGGCTTTATCTTGGCTTATCTTGGCTTATACTTCTCCCTGTGTATTTTATTTCAATTTTGGCTTTATTTAAATCTCCTTTAATATAAAAATAATTTTAAAAGAGAAGTAGCTTAAATTCAGATAGTCCATTTGAAAATGCTAAATCATTAAAAAAAAAAATAAAAATAAATCTGTGAAATTTCCCTTACAACAGATTGGTTTTAATGAGCACCATTTTCTGGCGTGGTTGGGGTGGGGGGTGTGAAAGCAATCCTCAAACTACCTGTTAAGGTAGCTAAAATGCCTTCTTGCCAGACTGCAGAGCTCTCTGCAGCCTCCCCACTACCTCAAAAAGCTGCCTAGTGGCAGTCAAAATGCAGGAATTCTCTGCTTCTGGTTTGTGTGGACGATATTAGGCCCCAAGATTTCTCCAGTTGCTTTTTTAGAAAGACAAAACCAACAGAATTTAACATAAATTAAGTCATATAATGCTTATCCATAAGTATGATATAAATACTTATAGACACATATATTTTTATTTAAACCTGGTTTTGTTTTGATTTTTTTTTTCCTTCAAATGTGTGTCTTTGTTTTGGTTTGGGCTTGGTTTGGTTTGGTTTGGTTTGGTTTGGTTTGGTTGTGTCTTGAATCTTTCTGTCCATTGCCCATTTCCCTTTTGTGGGTTCTTCATTTCCCAGGAGTAAAATATCTCACTTTTAGCACCGTGTTACAATAAAGAGACCGTACAGGAGCTCAATAAGAATTCCTGAGACCGTGACCTTTTTTAAACACTTAAAGGCTTACTTCTGGAGATACCTCTGCTAACCTAATTAAATTAGTGCACAGGGGCTGCCATGGATTGACTCTGACAGCTTCAAGTTTTTTAAAAAATAGTGGTTTCTGACTACTGTGACTTCAGTTTCAGTGTCAAAATTTTACATGTTTTCTTCTCCTCTAGAAGAAAAAAAAAAAAAAGGAGAAAAAATAGGTCTTTTTTAATCAAGTTAGACATAATGCTAAACTACTTTATCAAGCAGAAGCTAATGCTATTCAGTTCATGTTTACTGAACTGGTAAGGAGCCTTATAAATTGCAGATAATAAAATAAAACCACCTTTAATAGTCACCAAGTAGTATTTGAGTGCCATCACCACGGGATTTGTAAGGCCAAGGTGAAGTAAAAGCCAGTGCTGTGGTTCAGACAGATGGCTGTTATTTGTATGGTAATAACAACAACCTGCTCTTAAAGCAGCCGTTGTTGCAGTGACCTTGCTTTAAATCACCAGTATATTTGATAGTATATTACCTTAGAATGCTCTTAATTTCAAACCTGTTGAGAGTATGAGAAAAAGCACCTGTATCTCTGACTAGCACATTACCTGGAAATTTTCTTTGGTCAACCATAAAAAACATGACTACAAATCTTTTAAATAAGGAAAATGCAATATGAATCTTACATATTATGAACAGAATTTAAAAGATGCTGTTGTTACTGGCAAAGTCCTTACACTTTTGTGACATTTTCTTTGGATCCTCTTTTATCTATGGTTTCTTTCTAAATCTAATCTATCGACTACTTGATTTCTGCTTTATTCTGTTTGGTTTCTTTTCCTGGAACTGCAATAATAGTGAAATAATATGCAGGAAGGTGGCTGGTTTAGCTTGTGAACTGTGAGAGTAGAGAGCATCCCATCACAGTGAAGAACTCCAGAGTCCTCCTGCTGTGGGGCCGACCGACAGAGCAGTGGATGTGATAAATGGGAGCTGCGCATCATGGATTGTGTCTCCTGGACAATGCTTTCTTAGTGCAGGACTTCTTCTATTTCATGTGTAATGTTTCCTTTCCTCAGTATTTGGAATTTGGGAAAAAAGAATAAGAGTTTTAATATTAAAACCATCTCAAGCCAATGTAAACTGAACTCAACTACTGCAGGCATCTTCCCACTTGAGAGAAGATCACTAGAAGATACAACTGGTGGCGGATGAAAGTAGATCTATTCAGGCTGTCAATATACTCCTGAATTTCATGAGGTCTTCTCATTTCATAGTTTGAGCAAATCGCCTGTAGGTGTGTTTCATTCTGAATAATTTGAAATCTGTAAATTAATACTTGATTTCTTTCTAAAAAGCTATTCAGCTGTATGTTACAGCCTTCACGAGATTTTAGGCAAGGGCTAGGTTGTACAAGGAGGTGCATTGGCTTCTTGTAGCCACTGCTCAGCCTCATAACCAGTGATTAAAACATTAAATATTTGTAGGTGTCTGACACTATTAAGATAAAAATGTCAAATGGCAGATTTACTTTTAAACTTGTTTCCCAATTTTTGTTAACTTTGCTCTTTCACAGGCCTTTTCTTGCTTGTCTTAAAAGTATCTCCCTACCCTTAGATCTCTGGGAGGAAGAGAAAACCTGTGGTCTGGAGCAATTGCATTTCAATTTCTTTCCTCCTGAAGAACTCTTTGCAGTGTTATCTATTACCTTCTCACCCTTCGGTTTATCTTTGCTAAGAAAATCAGACTTGCCACTAGTTCAAGAAAGCACAGGTTTAGCAGAACATTCTAACATTGTGCAGCAATCACCTTTCAAAAATATTGACTTTTTTTTTTATTGAAGAAAGACTTAGTGGCAAAAAAAAACCCTACAAAATAAGAAGGAGCCAGAAAACAGAACTAGAAATGATAGTGAGATTTATTAGTGAGTTTCAGCATCCCATCTAGATTGAGTTTTGATGAAACTATAAACTTTAATGAAAATAATTGTACCTGAGTATCTTGCAGATGAAGCTTTGTGAAACTAGAAAGAAATCAGCCTTTCATGGCAAAGCAGCAGTTGAGTAAGAGTAAGATGAAACATGATTCCAGAGTCTGTGTTCTTGAAATTTTCTTGTCTGCCTCTCGTATATTACTTGTAAATGTCTTGTAGTATTTTAATATACAAGAAGAAATGCTTTTTTCCACTCTATGTAGAGAGTGAAAATTAAATGTGTGCTTTACACAGATTGAATTTTCACTGGATTCTAATCTTTCTGGATGAGAGTCATTCTCTTGGACAGAGTTATTTCTTCTTTTACTCTAAAAATTGTCACTTCACTGAATACTGGCTGAGGTTTCCAATCCTGCTGGAGTCAGTAATAAAGGCTGTTTAACTCTGGTGGATGGGTCAGGTTTTGAATAGATGGTCTTCTTCAAGGCAGTAGATGTTGGCCACTGGAGATGTTTCTGTTCAAAAGAAATACATAACTTGACATCTTGACAAAAGGAAGGACAAAAATCAGTTTGGTGTCATTAAGATTATTAGTCATGGGCTTGAGAAAGTATGTAACGTACAGGTCCACAGAGAGTTTGCTTATGACCCGTGTGGTTAAAATTTAAAAAGTGGATGTTTAAATTTTCAGTAAGTGGTACTTGTTTTTTCTAAGTTCTATTTCTAAGCTTCTATCTCTAGTGTATTTTTGCTCTAAGTGCTGAGTACACACAGCTGGAAATGACAACAGCAAAGTGTGTTTCATTTATAGAAAGAGATATATAAATGTAAAAATTCTGAGAACTCATATTAATGCTATTCTGAGCACAAAGCTGAAAAGTCCCTGGGCAAATAACCTGTTTGTTCCTCTGTTCCACCACCTGGAAAAAGGAGGATGGTACCTCCTCTAAAATCAGGATGTTTAAAACCATAAATATCTTTTAAATATGTTAGAGGTTTGTAGAACATTCCAGTTAAGCGGATGAGTGCACAGCGAATTCAGGGAGGAATGTGCTCTGAGTTTGCAAGATTTGGGTAATGCACTAAAAAAAGCAAAAAGATGTGGCTTAAAGCCCAGTGTAACTCGCTTTGTGTGTGAGTGAGGAAGAAATCACTGCAGAATCACATTTCAGTACATGCTTCATAGGAGTCTTCTACTTGGGAAATATAGTTCCATTCAAGGCTGAGGACAGGGACTGAGGGATCGATTTGATGAACTGCAGGTGAGGAGGATGGAAAGAATACTGATGGTCTGGTTTTATGATCCCTGGCATTGCCATTTGCTTCCTAATGAGAGTACTAAATGCTGTATAGAATTAGTGTTCTTACAAATTCCTGTTGGTTCCAGCAGATCAAAAACATAATTATAAATCTCTATAATGGTTTCAACAGTGGTCTATGCAGTCTTGGTAACGTGTTTACAACCTTTCAATTAACAACAATGAACTTTTAATTTATTCCATGTACAGATCTTAGATAACGGCAAATAAAATATATAATGGGCACACCGTCAATTCACCAAATTCTTCTTTATTTGTACCATGTCTGTGCAGTGAATTTGCTTCATCCCTGTCCCTTTGGCTTCACAGTGATTTTTGAAGCTGACAAATGTTGGCAGGGTTGGTTGGTTGGTTGGGGTTTTTTTAAGATCACAAAGATTGCCTGCGTTATGCCTGGCTGATTAGTATTTCAGGCAGCGCCTGCCCCGTGTCAGTAACTTTAACACTTATTAACTGCTAGATTAAGATTTGTCTCATTAAACAGCAATAAACCTAATGTACTGAGGAGTCTGCAGGGTTGCATCACAACGCAGTTTTCTGTGCGTTGTCGCAGTCAACGACGTCCCACGAGTAGGAGTGTCCCTTTGTGCTCAGAGGTTCTCTCAAAGGTGTGAATGTGCAAGTCTTTACGGGCATATACCTACAATATTTTAATTCATTCTTTGTCTGGAAATGTGGCTTGGTCACAGCTAAAGAAAACCAGCATGGGCATTTATAAATATCACAGGTATTTATAAATATCACCGGTATTTTTATATGAACATGAAGCAATGAAGGTATGATGTCTACTGGTATCTAACATGTGGTAAGAGAAGTCCAAGCCGTGGAGGGTCTGATTCTTACCCAGGTCTTTGCAGCTACTTCTATCATGCAATTGTCTAACAATTTAAGCTTAAGGGTGGTGGCAAACATGTGGTGGCTTTTGGGGACAAGGGGCAGTGATATGGGAAATGCTTTCTAAGGGGCTTGATGTTAAAAAGAAAAAGATATTGGTGCAAAACCATCCCTAAACTACTGGTTCTTCCTCTCAGTTGTATTGGCATCCTGGCTTGCATAAAGAATAGTGTGACCAGCAGAAGCAGGGAGGTGATTGTCCCCCTGTGCTCAGCACTGGTGAGGCCGCACCTTGAGTATTGTGTCCAGTTCTGGGCACTNTTGTAGAGTAGGGCTGATGGTTGGACTTGATGATCCCAAGGGTCTCTTCCAACCTGAATGATTCTCTGATTCTATTAGTGGAAGTTAAATCTACCCAAGACAACAATGAGTTTGGGTGTAGGGTGAGGCTGTGCTGTTTGGAAATAATTCTGACGTGATGTCACCTAGTTCTGGCTCCTTGCCTCATATTCTGCATCTTGTATTGACGTTACGGTGTTAATTTGATTTTAAGCTGGTGAGACAAGCCACACGTTTGCAGTCAAGCTCATGCTCGGTACCTTACTCAATGTAGCCTTGTGGAGGTACCTAAATAGTAACTAAGCCAATTTCTTCGACAAGCTGCGAGATGTGCAGCCAGGAGCTTCTGCTTAAATTAGGTCTTTGTTAGGATGACAATTGGCAGGACTGGGAAAGGTGACACTGATGCCTTGAAGGAAGCATACAACACACAGGATGATCATTTACCTGTCCATCAAAGACGAAGAATCAAAAAATGAAGCAATGGGGGGAAAAGAGGGATTCTTTCCTGTCTGATTGGCAAAAAGAATGAGGCATTTTGGTTTAAAAATGTAGTTCCAGTCAATTCATGATAGCTTCTCAGACTCTTGTCAGTTGTGTCTAGTGACAGGGCAATGGGCAGAAACTTGAACACGTGAGGTTCCATTGGAGGAATTTCACCTTGAGAGTGGCAGAGCGCTTGAAGAGGCTGCCCAGAGAGGTGGTGGAGTCTGCACGTCACAGAATGATATGGGGTTGGAAGGAACCTCTGGTGACCATCTATTCCAACCCCCTGCTAGAGCAGGGTCACACAAAGTAGGTCAGACAGGAACCAGGTCCAGGTGAGGTTTGAACGTCTCCAGAGAAGGAGACTCCACCACCTCTCTGGTGTTGTGCAGGTTCTGCCAAAGCTTGGAATGTCCCTTCACAGTGGGAAATCTACACCTTTGATCGTGGCTAATAACAAGACTTTACTGCCAAGCCACTGATTCTTTGCTGGTGGCTTAGGTCAGCGTTCATCAGGTGGATGGCTTCAAAGTGCTCTTCTGAGAATGTGTGACATCCAACAATCAAACAATCAATCATTCATTAGAAAGTTATCCAGGTTCAGCAAATGCTTTGGTGCAACAGAGGAAGTCAATAAGCTGTTTGACCATTAATAGAAGAGCACAGTCCAGTATGACAGAGCAGGAATTTCTGTAATCCCACCATCAAGTGTTGACCAAATGAAAGACAGGGTGAAATTATTGTATGTGCTGGCTAATACAGATTTAACTTTTTTAGATGTATTCAACAGATAAATTCTTCATTTCATTCTCTTCCATGCTGGACATTGTCATAGAAGTATATAGAAATATGTATTTCTATCCATATCCAGCTGTGTTTCAATTAACCGGGAGAAGAGGCTGTATGCACCCCTTGGGTTTTTTTTTCTCCAGATTTCAGTGCAGTTACTGATAGAACAAAAGAGAAGGATGTTTAGCTGTGGGATAAATAACCACATACATGTGACAGAGAAAAGAAGAGAAAGAGGACCTCCTTTCCCTTGCTGTTTAAGTTCCATTCTATGGGCTTTGATGAGAACTAGAACCCCCTTTATTGATTTTAGCTGGATGTTTAAAGTTAGCTGAAAACTTATTATAATATAATTTAGCACAGTTATAAAATATGTCTTTAATTTGGCTTTGTGAGTTTGTTATACCAGGTGAAGGTCCCCACGGGAATTGCAGCTCTCTCTGCCAGGTGGGTTTGCTGAATCGAGTTGTTTGAAGAGCTCAGTGTTATTCTGCTCCAGGCTTCTTGGAAGAAAATTTCTTCTCTTTGACTAAGTAGCGTATTTCAAATTACTGCCACTGTGCATTAAAACTGAGTTATTTGGAACCCATTTGAGCAATCCATTTGAGACTTAATTACCTTGAATATAACTGAAGAAGTGTGTTTGGGAGAGAAGGATTTTGTATCAGGTACTATATTTTATTACAATTATTATTAGACAGTAGATCTAGTAATGATACAGAATTTAACCTGGAAGAGGATACCTGCATATTTGTTTTGTGTTGTCTTGCAGTTAGTTGGCCTCTTTCCTGAAAATCCTTTGGAGATTTTCTGTGGACATTGTTCTTGCTCTTCTACGTATCATGTTGCTTATAACAGTTTAATCAAAATACCCAGTTATTTATCTGCTTTTCAACAGTAGTTTTAGCAGTCAGGATCTCAGAATTAATTTTGTGAGAAAAGTAATTTTTTGTTGTTGTTGCTTCTTGGTAATTCTGTAATAGTAAACGTTCTCACAGAAAGCTCATTTAAAGGAGAAGTCATCTCCAGAACAAAGCTAAGACAGCTGCTTTAGTTGTTAGTGTTTGGAAGGTTTTCTTCTAATTTTCAGTGGATATTCTATGAGGGTAGAGAGTGGGAGAGGAGCGAGGACGTGTCCCATGAAGGACCCAGGGGCACAGTTAGAGGACAATTATGTGGGATGGGTATGCAGCACTTCTGGAACAGGTTTTCCAACTCATAATACAAGGATGCTCTTTGCTGATTAATTCCCAAATGTTGCTTTCCCTGATTCGCAGCTTTGTTAAACTACATCTCAATATCTTGGATGTGTTCTCTACTGTGTTCTCCCAGTCCCTAAAGAGGCTCCAGAAAAGCTGGGGAGTGACTCTTGATGAGGGAGGGGAGCCACAGGACAAGGGGGAAGGGTTTGACACTGAAAGAGGGGAGATTGAGATGAGATTTGAGGGATAACTTCTTTCTGTGAGGGTGGTGAGAGCCTGGCCCAGGTTGCTCAGAGAAGCTGTGGCTGCCCCATCCCTGGAGGGGTTCAAGGCCAGGTTGGAGGGGGCTTGGAGCCACCTGGGCTGGTGGGAGGTGTCCCTGCCCAGGGCAGAGAGTGGGACTGGGTGGATTTTAATGTCCCTTCCAACCCAAACCATTCTTTGATTTTACTCAGGACAATATTGAGGGAACTAGATTGCTTCTCCCTGTTGCTCTGCTGTGAGGCCTTGGGGACCAGTTTCAGATCAGGAGGTCGTGTCATATGTTGCATAATTTTGGGGTTTTTTGGTACTAGACCTAAGTAAAATGTCTTGCCTTTTGTTCAGTACTGTGTGTTTTGATGGACGTTTTTCTCAATTAAAATACCGCAGAACAGTAGCTTGACTTGACGAGATTAAGGCCGGCTTAATGAAACTCAGAACTAAATCTGCATGTTTCATGATGGTCTGTATTTGAGTTGATTTGCCATGAAAGCTGTGTGACAAGTGCTACAAATTTAGGTATGAAAAAGTGCATGTCTGCCCAGGCATGGAAGGCATGGGAGATTTTCTTAATTTTCCATTTCAAGTTTCTAAAGTTCTCTTGCATTTTACTTGGGCTCTGCTGTTGTGTCTCCCAATATAGATAATAAAATCTTGAAGAAAAGCAAGTTAAGAAAAATGTAATTAAAATGCTGTATGGTCTTCAGAGGTGCTTCATCATGTTATCTGTGGTTAATCAGCAATTAATGCATTGGAGATGTACTTATTCGGGATTAATCCTCCTAGATGTTCTAGCTGAAAATGCATTGTAAAAGAGGAAAAAGCAAAACCAGAAAATCCTTCTATATTCTCTATCGTAATTTTTAATGGAGATATATATATATAAATTTTATCCAAGTTATTTTTTCCATAGAAAACTGGGGTGGGATGTGTTTTCTTAATAACTAATGTAAACAGCAGTAGCATAATTGCATTCTGACATTGGTTTTGATTTATTTGGTTTAAGCTTCACTTCCAGCCTCCTCTTGAATATCTCCAGGGAAGGGGCCTCATCCACCTCCCTGGGCAACCTCTTCCAGTGCTCCACCACCCTCAGAGTAAAGAACTTATTCCTAATCTCCTGTCTAACTCTGCTCTTCTCAGGTTTGAAGCCATTGCCCCTCATCCTGTCCCTGCAGGTCTTTGTAACCAGACCCTCCCCAGCCTTCCTGCAGGCGCCCTTCAGACACTGGAAGGCTGCTCTGAGGTCTCCCCAGATCCTCCTCTTCTCCAGGCTGAACAACCCTGGCTCCCTCAGCCTGTCCTCACAGCAAAGGTGCTCCAGCCCTCTGAGCATTTTTGTGGCCCTCCTCTGGACTTGAGAATACCTGATTATTTGAAACTTTCATGTGGTTGGAGGAATTTTCTTTTTCCAATGGCTTTTCTATGAGTGAAAAAGCCTCAAATTGGTAAAATATTGTACTCATAAAAGCTTCTCTCAAAGGCTTATGGAAAGGTTTAACGTGAGGGAGGGTGAGAAGGACTTTTTCTTCACAAACTATAAATCTGTTTCAGTAATTTTTCAAATTTTGAAACTATAAAAAAAAAAAAAGGGAATTTTTTCCTGATTAAATTTTTCATTGGATTTCACTTTATTATATCTATTATAATTTTATTATATTACGCTGAGGGAACTCCCTTGTGCAATTTCACCGCGTTGCACTGCTTGACTCCATAATAAAGCTGACATAAGGTTCCTGCCCCTGGATTTGGGTGGCTGGATTTTACCTGTTGAGCTGTTTAACTATCACAAAGCTGAGGTAAGGTGACTGCCTCTGGGTTTTTGATGCTTGTGGGGTGAGAGCATACCAAGCTCCCACGGGACCTGCTCCATAAGGAGCAGCCCCAGGAGGTGGCGGGGGGCGGGAGGGGGCACAGCCAGATGCATCAAAATCACAACACCCACACTCCCAAACACAGCACTTGTAGCTGAGTACGGCCTTAATTGAATTTATTCTGGTTGAGACTAGCAGCTATTTTAGTTCTGTTTTGTCATTTCTTTAGCTTTC
>VZTM01030717.1:118045-180902 GCA_013400555.1 Jacana jacana | reverse complement strand
CAACATGAGGTGTGGCTTGTGTAATGAGGAGATTTATAAGTTCAGGCTTAAAATTCTTCAGAGTAAGCAATGCTCTTGCAACCAGACCACCCATGGAATGACCTACTATTGCGACACTGGTCGGTGCAAATTCTCGATCCTTAAGCAAAGAGCAAACAGTAATTAGACACATCAAAAAAAATTAGCAAAAAAAGATTTAACATTGAACTATGGTTATCAGTTACACATTTCCCGCCCCCACCCCGCCCCAAATTATGTCCTCCCGTGTATAATACCTACTATTAACTTCAGAAGTTTACAAAATGAATACAAATGTAGATGCTATCTCAAAAAGAATGTGCTTAATGTGAAATTCATACCTCAAAAGGAAATATGATATAGCCCGTTGAAGCACAAGAGACTTTAGCTTATTCTAATTTCTGAGGCTCTTGGGCTATCAGAGAACATTCCTAGAAAGAACTGGATATAAAGTGATGCTACACTAGTATTTGAATAAGCTAGGGAAAGTTTACATCTCTACTACAAAAAAAGCATACATTGTGCTTGGAAGTATTTACTTAAAAACCCAATTATAGAACCTAACACTAGGGCTCTAGGATTGTCACAGGCATTAAAAAAAACTATTAAAGAGCAGCACTTCTTTATTGCACTATCACCATATTCAATCACATACACATTATAAAGTCTCCCTCCCTTACTCATCATTCTTCAATCTTCCAACAGAAAAGGCAGCCCAGAATCCCATTCCAAAATGCAAGTACATTTTTCAGCATATGTCACCACTTACCTTGTACAACTTAAGAATTACTTTTATGCATTCATACACAAACTTGGTCTGTCGTTGCAGACTACCACCATACAATGCAACCAACTCTTCATTAAAGTTGACACTGAAGAAATTAAAATGATACTTGAAGTCAACATCTTCTGCTTTTCTAAGTGCAATGGAGCCAAGAGAACGTACTAGGGAAAGAGAAACCACATTAACTAGAACAGTCCAATAGTCATTGCTAAGCACCATTGTTAGTAGACAAACACATACACATATAATCTATTAGGAAACAACTGTTATCTTAAATCCATTGTTCATTTCAAGCCATTTATAGAAGTAAAAAAAATGCTGGAAAAGACATCCAAAAGCAGATAATCTCTTTCCTAATATGCCATCACAGTCATTTTACAAAAACAGATTTGCAGATATAATCAGGGCAGAAGTATCAGCCAGTTACTGTCAGAACTGAGCTGTAAACTGAGAAATCATTATTTCCTACTTTTATAGGAATCCCTCTGGTAAAAGAAAATATCAGTAAACATATCTTAACAAGAGCTTATAGAAGGATCTGGAAAAGAACAAACCTGATGAGATGAAAGGAAAGTTTGAAATGAGCTACCCAAAGCTGTATATTATGCTTATGGCAGTTAACCACGGGACCGAGCTTACTGCTGACTACAGGGATATTTTAGGGCAAAATACATTTATATAAGATCAAGGATTACATTCCTCCATCTGAGGGCTGCTTTTCTCATCTCATTTGCACATTCTTACCACCACCAGGACAAAGCAGCAAAATGAGCAGTCATGACTTCAACTGTAGCTTCTTTGCTACTGCTAAGCTTTCCTAAAATTCCTTTGAAGACCATCAACTCTAGGACAACATTCCCAAACACCACTGAGATACGTACAGGGGATTGGAAAAACAAACCCCAAAGGACACTTTTCCACCTAAACTCAAGAGAGAAAATGTTCTGTTCACAAGGTCTTGATTCTGACCAGTCTTCTCCATCTAACCCTAGCTGCTCTTTAATACAGCTTTCTGAGTGGAGAATTGTCCCTGAGTTTCCATGGAGACGTGGCAGGATGGGAAGAGTAACGGCTGCAAATAAAGAAGCACGATAGGGAAAGAAGAAAATAAAAGTCCGAAAAGCAAGTATATACTTTTGCAAAGGAACTTATTGTTGCCAGAAAGGGGTGCCCAAATCCAGCACAAAGAAGCAAAGTTCTTCTACAGTGCAACAGTTTCAGAGATCTACAGCCTACAGAATTCCCCTTCAAAAAACTTTGCTATACAAATTTGTGTATCAAACAAATTTCAGCAAAGTTATTGAAACCAAAAAGTAATATTTTAAGAAATACTTCATATGTTCAAACACCCAGCATGATGAAATTTATAGAACTAATTTGTAGTTGTCATTTCACCATTTCTATCTAAAAGTAATAAGCACTAAGAAAACCTTTGAAATTATTTGAAGAGGCCTAAGAAGTAATTAAAAGATCAAATATATCGTCACAACTTTATATCTTGAAAGTCGTGGTAAAAGGAACAAGAATATTGCCGAAGATCTCAGGGCCAGCATGTGACAGATTTCTAAATAAAACTTAGGATCTCAATTCTCCCAATCTCAGACTCATTCCCAACAGTTAGACCAGACCCTCACCTTTTAGTTAAAGCCTGAATTTTGTACATTTTCAAAGGTTCATTAGTGCCCATGAAGGTCAATGAATTACTACGTTTCGAAAGTCATAGAATCATAGAATAGTTTGGGTTGGAAGGGATCTTTAAAGGTCCAACCCCCCTCCAATGAGCAGGAACATCTTCAACTAAATCAGGTGGCTCAGAGCCCTGTCCAACCTGACCTTGAATGTTTCCATGGTTGTGGCACCTACCACATCTCCGAGCAACCTGTTTTAGTATTTCACCACGCACATTGTAACAAATGTCTTCTTGTTATCTAGCCTAAAACTACCCTCTTTCTGTTGAAAACCAATAACCCTTGTCCTATTATAACGGGCCCTGATAAAAAGTTTGCCCCCATCTTTCTTATAATCCCCCTTTAATTACTGAAAGGCTACAGTAAGGCCTCCCTGGAGCCTATAACACATCAAAGCAACAAACTCGGCAAAGACAGCAGCAACATTTCCATTTTCATTGCTCAGCAAATATGAGTATATTTTAAACATGAAAGAAAGCAACACCACACCTATTTGAGCAGAGAAGGTTATCAGAACTAACATGTAGTATCCCACAATACATTCTGAAAGAAATATGAATTTTCTTAAATTCCATCATAAAACCAAAACTATTCTGAGCCACTGAATAAGGCAGAACAATGTATTTTAACAAAGATTTTTAAAAATTAACATAACTTATTGACAGTCTCCCATCAACTTCTAAATATAAATATTATTTAAATATTTACTGGGGCACAATAATATTTAAATATTTAAGGGCACATTATGTACACAGTACTTAGTACTCCTGCTCAGATAGTTTTTCTTCATATACTTCCTTTTGATTCCCAACATACCCCAAAAGTATTATTTTATTACCTACATGGTGATGTACTGCTGTGTTTTCCAAGACAGCATTAATTCAGATTTGCAATACTTTATGCACAATTACTAAAGTCCACACGGTATCTCTCATAATCATTAGTAGAAGTAGGGAGGTGATTGTCCCCCTGTACTCAGCACTGGTTAGGCCACACCTTGAGTATTGTGTCCAGTTCTGGGCACCTCAGCACAAGAGAGATATCGAGGTGCTGGAGCGAGTACAGAGGAGGGCAACAAAGCTGGTGAGAGGACTGGAANATTATGTTTGTTTTCTTCTTTGGATCCTATTGCGTCTGCAAGCCTATAAAAGTTTTCTGAAAGTGCAATACAAGTTGGTAAAATGTTTTACTTTGGTATAAGCTAAGCAGGCATGTTCTCAAAGACACAACTTTGTAAGGGTCCTCTAAAATGAGATAATTGAATCATCAAGTTCAGTGCAAATATAAGGAAAAATTATCATAGTAAGACATCAGGGTTTAGACTGCGGTGTTTTTCCCCATACACACACATCAACTGGACTAACATCATTAGAGCGTTACTAACTGTTTCACAGGACATTTTAGAGAACAGAAATAACAGTCTCACAAACACAGGCTGTGAGAAATACTGGATACTGGAATAAACAAACATGTTCATTGAAGTACTAACTTTGGTATTTAGAATGAAAAATAAAAATGCTTTAAAACTATTACTTCTTTTCATTTGGAGCCAGGAAGTGTAAGAGGGAAAGAATAAGATGGAAAACAAAAGCAGGCTATGTGTACATTGAGAAGATGACGCTAAGGAAAAAACACCATAAAGAGGCAGGAAATAATGAAGCCGCAGGGCAAGCCACAAGATGATGCTTATTTCTATAGCACATAATTACTTAACATCACATATGGTAGCTCATTCAGTTTCCTCTAATCAAAATCAGGTCTTGTTTTATTTGGCGTAACTACACTAACCCTTGTTCAAACCAAAACCAACTAGATGTTTACAACCAAGAACACAGCAATGGTGCAGCGCTGCCCTAGGACAGAATAAATGGTACCGTTTCTGGCTATCAAAAGTCAAAAGTGTTACTCCAGACAAATACTATAGCTCAACTGTTCAACTGATTTGAAACAAAAATGAAGTCTTCTGACTGCTTGAAATGAACCATGGACTGACAAGGATAGCTATACCATAACATGATCAACGATTATGAATTTTGTTGATATTATATTTCAATCAGAAAACTTCTTGCCATAACTAATGCATAACTATGAGAGCTCTTTGTAACATACCTACAACGTGTCCAAAAGCTTACCTTGTTTGTAACTGCCAGCATTCCCAGGAAGAAAGAGAACTGGAATTCCTGTCAAGAGGAGATTTTTGTTTTCTTCGGCGTAGTTCCCTTCCCCATAAAGATAGAGCTCATACACCGGGTACCTTCTTGCTGTTTTCTTTGGCAATTTTATTTTCTGTTGCAAAAGTTAAAAAGAAACCAATTACTATATCTATATTGTTGCTAACAAGAAAATACAGCAGCTATTCAGTAATTTCAATGATCTGACTTAAGTTTTATGTATTGTTTTAAATTACAGTCTAAAGAATACTGGGGTTTGCTTTAACAAGTAGAGAGTATTGGTTGAACTGGATATCACTGTGCATGAGTGGCTGCAGTTAGTTACTTGAACAGCTCTTAACTTTAACCAGTTTTGAACCCCAAACATGTGAAAACCCAACCACTTCCCCCAGACCATGAGAATTTGAGAGCAGAAACTGGAGCATACATGTGATCCTAATTATTGCTACGGCACCTGAACGGTTCTGGAATCCTTTCCAACACTAAGGTCAAAACTAAGCTTTGCATCAGAAATCTTCTCCAAAGTCTCTCTTAATTGCTTTCTTGAAATAGAGGCATCCTTATTTTGGATATTTCAGTTGTTTCGTTCAACAGCATCTACAGTACAGGCAATTTAGCTTTAATTCCCTGTCCACACACACTCTTTCCCTTCCCCTGTCCTTATCTGTCCTTCCTCAGGTAAAGACTATTTCCTTTCTCCCTCAGCCAATATGTTTGCCATATTGGTTATTTGCAATCTCTTCTTAGGATGTTCGATAAATATATTTAAAATGTACATTCTATATGTATAATAAATAAATATAATATAATAAAATACACATATTAGAGAAAGAAACTGTGTTTCATTCTTTACTATGAACAGAAAGCATTAAGCTTTGTTTGGGGCCTATGCTTTCAGACCATCCTTTCAATGGTGTTTCCCTTTTCTCCATCATTCTCACCTTTCACACTTCACTGGAACTTCCACTTCCAATCTCTCACTGTTCCTTTCTCATTCTTTTCTACTGCTCCTTTTTCAAAGGCTTTTAAAAGTCTGTGATAATAACCTTAAAGTTTCCATTACTAAACTAAGAGTGCCATCAAGGCATGTTTATATGACCTCCTGACATCAAATCAACTGTTCTTCCACAGTATCTTCCTGGTTCATTGTCTTTTCAAAGACTTTTACAGAACCTAAGATTAATGAGCTGCCCTTCTTTGGGTCAATGTCAAAAGCAAAAGCCTACACAATCCATGAGAATTGTACTACCAAAATATTGGGGATTTTGATAAATCACAGTGCCCAAGTACTGTAACAAAATGGCAACATGTAACTCCAAAGAAAAACAGACATTCCTGTTCCATGACAGTGGTTTTAAATTCGGAATTCCCAAGATGTTGATTATATAATTGGTTATAATGAGCTACAGTAACTTTTTACAATGTCAGTGTAGGCTTCATTTTTCATCCTGGTTCCCAAAGAAACTAGGCTTATGTGAAAAAGTTCTCATTGCAGTAACTTCCAAATCTCTTATCAAGCTTAGCTGAAGAGGACAAGGGTAGGTTAAATTCAAATACTGCAATTCTACAACAAATGCATAAAAAAATAAAAAATAAAAAATGGTTAAATACAAAAAAAGAAAAAACAATCCAAACTAATTCCCTCACTATTAGCTTGACTATGAGCTAACCCACACTGTTAGACATTTAGTTGCTCAAACAGTTATTTGTTTTATGCCCAATCTGGAAAAGAAGACCGGTACCTTTCACTTGAAATTCCTACCTTGCAGTTTCCTACCAATGCCAGCATTCAAAGACATGAAAAATTAAACAAACACCACCTTCACAAATGAAGAGATACTTGAAATAATGCCTTAGCAAACCCAGACAAATTAATAATTTCTCCCCTCTTCCAACCCCAAAGTATTGTTTTCCACACAGTAAAAGTGATTATATTATTCAGAGAATAGAAATTGTTGAGAGGCAATTCAGCCAGCTGTGACTTGCATCTCCTGCATGGAACCACTGCTCACCCTTAAATAAACCTTGTATCTCTTGCCTGCACAACACTTGCCTAAAGAGGCTTAGAATTTAAGCCCCAATGTAATGAGTAAATGCAGAAGATGTGTGGTGGCAGATGAGAATTTCATGCAACCACCACTAACGTCACACAGATTTTACTAGTAACTTTCCGTTGGCTGGCTTCAGATTGAAACCAAAGTAGGTTTTGGCTGCTAGGAGATCTGAAAACTTAGCATCTAGTATTCTAAGTATTTGTAACTCCTTAAAAAATTTTGTCCTACAGCACTTGACAAACAACTCCTAAAGCTGTAACCTTCTTTGGTAGGCTAACACAACTATGTCAAGGTTAGCAAGTGAAGGTTAGCAGATCCAAAAATTAACTTGCTGTTTTATTACCAATTTAAGTACTATGGTTTTGTGTTTAGATCTTCTTTACTATGCAAGTCAGTTTGCAACCTACTTCAGAACAGAAAGCAATATTGAATACTTCATGATTTTTCCCAGCATAGATTATATCCTAGATAATGCTAGATATCTATAGATATATTATATCCTAGATATCCTGGGGGTGCTGGTCGACAGGAGGCTGAACATGAGCCAGCAGTGTGCCCAGGTGGCCAAGAAGGCCAATGGCATCCTGGCTTGCATAAAGAATAGTGTGACCAGCAGAAGTAGGGAGGTGATTGTCCCCCTGTACTCAGCACTGGTGAGGCCACACCTTGAGTATTGTGTCCAGTTCTGGGCACCTCAG
Source organism: Jacana jacana (assembly GCA_013400555.1). Lineage (NCBI taxonomy): Eukaryota > Metazoa > Chordata > Aves > Charadriiformes > Jacanidae > Jacana > Jacana jacana. The sequence continues at coordinate 173,489 of VZTM01030717.1, read as the reverse complement.
CACAAGAGAGATATCGAGGTGCTGGAGCGAGTACAGAGGAGGGCAACAAAGCTGGTGAGAGGCCTGGAGAACAAGGCTTATGAGGATCGATTGAGGGAGTTGGGGTTGTTTAGTCTGAGGAAGAGGAGGCTGAGGGGAGACCTCATCACTCTCTACAACTGCTTGAAAGGGCATTGTAGAGATATTGGTGCTGGTCTCTTCTCACGGGCAATGAGCGACAGGACAAGAGGGAATGGCTGCAAGCTGCAGCAGGGTAGGGTTAGGCTGGACATTAGGAAAAAATTTTTCACGGAGAGAGTGGTCAGCCAGTGGAATCAGCTGCCCAGGGAGGTGGTGGAGTCACCCTCCCTGACTGTGTTTAAGAGCAGATTAGATGTGGTGTTGAGGGATCTAGTGTAGGGGAGAACTTGTAGAGTAGGGCTGATGGTTGGACTTGATGATCCCAGGGGTCTCTTCCAACCTAAATGATTCTATGATTCTATGATTCTAATGCTAAATGAATATTTAGGAGCCCACAAATTATGCTTTGAGATGCTTTTAATAGGACAGAAAAACCTGTAGTAAGAACTACTATCAAAAAGATAAACTGTTTTTAACAACCGCACACCGTAGCAGGAACCTACATCTACTCACTTTTACATCCTCCTGCTATTAAGCCAAAAACAACAGTTGCATTAGCAGTCCTCTCTCTCAAAGTGATCCAAAGAGGTCTTCAATGAGGTTTCTAAAAGGCTTCATTAGCAAAGCAAGAGGGACTTCAGGCAGGTTGACAAGTTTCCACACACATTATGGGTCTGTGCCACTAGGAAGACCCTGGACTGTGGTTCACTAGCCTGAGAAACACACTCACATTTGAACCTCAGTCATTCACTTTTTTTGCCACATTAGTTGCTTCACACCCTGTGAAGTCACAGAAAGGACCAAGAAGTACAAGGCATAACCTCCTGGTCACTAACAGTGCTGTGAGCGCTGTCAGAGGACCTGTCCCAGCCTCTTCCTTTGCAAAAGCTTGGGTGACGGGTTTTACCAGGGCTACAGTAACTACAGCTAGATCCAGGGCAGAAAATCGGAAGCTTTTCTAGCCGTTTTCTTTTATACAGGTGTCAGTATGAATCACCTCGTTCCTTTACAGGTGGGCAGCTTTTCCCATCTGTAGCTACCCGAGGTGCGCTATTAGGTGAAGCAGCCCAAAGCAGCGCGTTTTGCCAGACGCACCGGCCCCCTCCAACTAGCCCAAGCGGCTTTTGCCTCACTCATCGCCTGCCGTTCCGCCGGGGCCGCCTCAGGAAGCGGCAAGTTGGCTCACCCCAAAGTTACGGGGGGCGCCAGGAGCTGCCTGCGCGGGGGCTCTCCCTCGGCTGGGCGCGTCCCAGGCTGTTTTCCTCTCCCTGTAGCAAAGAAGAGGAGAAAAGCCCCAAGAGAGCCGCGCCTCAGCAGAGCGGCTCCCGGGCGAGGCTGTGCGGGAGGCACCGCCCCACGGGCCGCCGCCGCCCCCGGCCGGGTCGGCTCCCACCTGTTACTCCGCTCCCTCAGCACCTCCCCCCGCCGCCGCACTCACCAGGTACTCGGGGTACTCGTACATATAGGTCATGCTGCACCGGTTCTCCTCGTAGAGGAACAGCACGTCCCGCACCCCTAGCAATGTTGGTAAGGTCAGGCGCTGGACCGGTCGCCACTCTGCCAGGCTGAGGAGCGGCCGGTCGCCATGTCGCAGGGGTAGGAGCCATCATGGTGAGGTCAGGAACCTATGGGCTTCCCCCACCGGTAGCTTGCGGGGATAAGCCGTGTCCGCCATGACAGGGAGGTCACATCGTCGCGCTACCGCTGCGGTGTGCCTGCTTAGCCGCTTCCGGCCCGTGGGGCTGGTGCCTGAGGGCGACGTCCCGAGCTGAGGCCCGTGAGGAGACTCCTTCCCCTCGCCGCCCGCCTCAGCAGGCAGCCGGGCCTCATGCGGCGCGGGCTTGTCGCCCTTCAGAATGCCCTCACTGGTTTCGGGGAGGCGGGGGGGTTGGGGCGCGTAGGTTTACCCCCCGCTTGCAAGGGCCCGGGGCACCGAGAGCGCCCGGCCGGAGCCGCGCCCCAGCCATCCAGGAGAGCGTACGGTTGGGGACGGACCTCGCCGCCTTAAATACACCTTCAACCAGTCGTGCGGGGGTGCTTTGGAGGTTCCCAGCCTGTTAGGAGTTCAGGGTCAACACCCGTGGAGTTTCAAGCACTCGAAACGTTACAGACGGGTGGTGGTGGTTTGGTTGTGGAAGGGTTGGTTTTTCTTTTTTATTTGTTTTAATTAAGCCCTTAGCAAGTTGCTATCTTTTCCTATATTTAGGAAACTTTCATCACTGGAGTCTTTGTGGGAGAGGCTGCCCCCCCGCTGCATGGCAAACCCCCAGTTGCTGGTGTGGTGCCTCAGTGAAAGGCAAGAGAACAGTATTTCAGAACTGACCAAAAAAAACAAGTTCCTGTTTGTTTGTTGTTGGTTTTTTTTTTTCCCGACTAAGAAAAGGGGTAGTTACATATGAGGGAAGTACAAGGCAGAAGTACATAGAGTTGCATTTTCATCTTTGCTGCTAAATAAAGAAGACTTTCCCCCTCCTTTAAAAGACAATTTACTCAGTTTTCCAATAGTATTTGTACCATTTTTTATTTGTAAAAATAACGATCTGAATGCATTTCAATAGTAGTTTACAGTTAGGGTTCTTCATTACATTAATACAGCATTCAGTAGTTGAAAAAGTTACTAAACTGTGCTTGAGAGGATTCAGGTTGAATTCCAAGTCATTCACTTAAGTAAATCTTTTTCGTTGTTCTGCATGTGACATTTACCCAAGTCCTTAAACCTCAATTTACAAAAGCAAACAATACTGACAAAACCCCACTGAAACCATCAAACAATAGTTTATATTGTTTATTACAAATGTTATGCAAAATATAACACTGGCACCAGATTCTTATCACCATGGTTTGTAAATATATATTGCACATGCTAAAGCATAAAATATAAGACAAAACCTATAAAACATAAGATATTGGCTTTAATATGTAGATCACTGCATAAGAAACGCATAAAATTACATTTTATACACACACTCAGATTGTCACTAATTTCAAACGCCCTTTCCTATAACACTGACCTAAGGTTTACTTTTTGTGTAATAAGAAAGCATTTTTCAGCACTGCAAAAATTATACGTTATTCCTATAGAAATTTAGCATATTAATTTTCATTTCAATGCAGGTAGAACATATGGAAAAAAAAAGAAACACTTTGTACATTCAAAGAAGGTCTGAAATGAAAATTTACTGGTAATATATTGCTCTTATAACACTCAAATGGAAAAGAAAAAAACCAAACCCGAGTTTCACAAAACTTTTCCATAATACACAAATATAAAAAGGCACTCTAATATTTCTTACATGACTAAGAATAAAAATCACAAATTTCTTAAAATCATCCTCAAGATACAGAACCAAGTTTCTCAACAGTACAATGGATAAACAATTCATTTCATGTGTTTGTTCTAATTCGACGATCTGGCAGTTGTTCACTGCACAAAAGTACCAAACACATTATGGTGCCCTTTTAGTAGCGATGAACAGAAATCCCCTGAGCTATTTCACAGCAATTTCAGGCAGTCCAGAGGTTGTAACTCAGTATTTACTGAGAGAGACTCGGGACCCCATCCTGCTATGGATTCCACCTGCAGCTGTGGTTAAAATACAGGATGGAATGATCCTGCCAGTACAGTGGGGGAGCTGGCTGCCCCTCCCCAGATAACCTTTGCTTGGCGCAGACACAGAAATTGTCCACAGACTGTAAGTTGCAGGATCCAGGGTTAAGTGCAACAATTATATATGATTAACTCTACTCTTGGAAAAAGTCCACAGAAAGGCAAGGTGATTATTTACAAGAGTAAGATTTTTCCCATGCTGAAATACCTGCCCTAAATTACAAATTTATTTCTACATGTGATAAATTATGTTACAGATTAATGTGCCAGGATACAAAAAACAGGATTCCGGTAACTCATGAGCTGTGGGATAGGTCGGTACTAAGAACTTCCAAGTGGCTTGGCTTGTGACAGTTTTCCTCCTAGATAAAGACCACACTCAAAACCTGACCAGCAATGTGCTTAAGATGCTAACAAATCGTATGTTTCTATGATTTATTTGAATATTGCATACTTAGATTATTGTTAGTTTAAGTTCAATCAATAAAGTTAGGAATTGGTTCCTAGAAGGCTCAAAAGTAATTCAGTAATGACCTGTGCTTCTGTCATCTTGTACACATCACTCAGAGGCAGCACTATGCCATTACCAGGGTTCAGAGGTACTGCAAATACACAGGAGTATTTTCAGTAACTCTGTATGGCAGCAGGTAAAAATACTGACCTTTCTTTTTTTTTTTGATGGCTGCTTAAGTTAATACAACATCCTCTTTGCAAAGAGGACTGCTCTTCTCCTCATGAAGCAACTTCATGGAGGACAGCGTAACTTCCTGTATTTCAGCGCCAGGCTCAAAACCAGTCCTGGCAAAGAGCCTACCTACATCTCCAGTGAAAATAAGCTTAAAAGGCTTATCCTGCTGTTAGAGAAGTGGCAGCCATTTCCCATTTGTTTGTTTTCAATGCCATCATTCCACATGAAAAAAGGAAGATTTGGGATTTCTATTCATTTCTGAACAGACACCACTGAAACCTTTAACTGATCTCTCCTCTTAGTTTCACTGCTTAGAGCAACGTGGTTATTGCTATTCTGCAACTTTAAAAAGCAAAACCATTGAGAAATATCAGTCATAAAAGCATTATTCTGTGCTATTTCCGAGGAGAAAACCAGGGTTTCAGGTGCTCTGTAATTCTGCAGGAAAGAGTGGAGGGAAAAGAAACGTTTGCCTTTAGAGACACTATCTCTTTGGAAATTTGCTAATGTTCAAGGAAACTAATTTTAGCAAGGCAAAATAAACTCAATATATAAATATTTTTCCTGATTAAAGAACTGGACTCTGCCTCCAGATTTTTAACAATTCAGTGGAACAAAAATCCTTACTTTGTGTTTCCCCTGCCAAACAGACAGAGCGTGTCTTCCTCCCGGCACAGACGCAGGCCTGCAGACAGCCCAGGTGTGAACCACAGGAACTTTAACACCTACACTACTATTTCTCTCTTTACTGTAGCTGTACAGTGTTCTTTCACTTGTCTAGCATGGGGTTGGATCCCTTTCTTAAGCTCTTAAACAAGGGGAGGTGGTTTATTTTCTGCATTTTACCAGTCTAGCCTGTGGACTTCATCTTGGCATTCCACACAAGAAGATGATGAGCACTCTCCCACAGTGCGTTGGCCCTTCCTTTTTCTACTCAGGCCAGCGGTCTTGCCTAGATTCACATTTCCTTTTGCATACCTCCAACTAGTATGCACAAATGCTAACGAGGAGAACAAGCCATAGTTATTTTTCCTGGGCGTTGGTTTCATTTCAAATAAATATAAACACATTTACATTAAAAGTATATGAACATACTCTTTAGTCTGGAAAAAAAAACCAACTGTGGTCAACACATCATCAGTTACAAATGTCAACTTGAAACCTGTGTCATAAAATGTAAAATTCACCCAAGACTAGTCATTACCTCAAAAGTTTATATTTCCGTTGTTTAGAAAAACTACTTCATTATGTCACTCACATTTGAAGAAAAAAAATAAAAGTAGCAAAGTCTTCCATTTAATCACTGAAGCGTTTTGGTCCTCTTGGTACAGCTGCTTAGTTCGTGATAGCTTTGTTTATTTTTTTGTTTTTGTTTACAAAGTCTCATTCTTCCTTTTGTACATCTGTTGCAGAGGAGGGCCGGGGTCCGTTTGACCTAGAAACTTTGGCAGAAGGAGTAAACATATTCACAAGGCTGACATTGCTTTAAAAGCTGGTGACACTAGGCTTTCCTGGCACGTAGCTCTGAGCCCCGGCACGGTGCACTCCTAGGATTTCTGTGTTTGGTATTTCAACTTTTGGTGTTACGCTTTCATTGCTTTACCTTTGCTCTGTTAATCCAAACGCTGGCAAAAGTACTTTAAAATTCGATACTGTTTACAGTAAAAATAAAGTTATTTAAGCATAGAAAAGGAAAAAACCCTCTGTTGTAAGTTGGCGAGTCATTATGAACCTTTACATACACCCTGGTCTACACCTGCGGGTTCCCCCCCCGCCTTTGTTTTTGTCCTGGTACTAGATTCTTGGTTAATGGCTCAGGTGACAGAAGCCTCTCAGGGCCCTAATTCTGTAGTGCAAATAAACCCGACCTGTTTGTGCTGAAACAAAACCATAAGGGCCAAGTGATTTTCATTTTCCACAAGTGATTCCATTAACACCCGTGGGAAAATACGGTGAGACAAGTAGAATTTGGCCTAACGAGTTCATAACTATATTTTTCTTGTGCTGCAACTAAGAACTCTAGAAAGTGCCTTCTGTATGTTTAAGTGCTTAATACATGCAGAATGTAAAATGTTTCATTTCCTGTAGGAAAGTAATACAGGTGGCTCTTAAGATTTATAACTTTACCTTTGGTTTATGTAAAAACAAAAAAATCTATCTAATGAAGAGAGCCCCTGAAAGCAGCAAACTGACAAACACCGCAAAGGGGTGACGCGCGAATCTGTGGAGGCTACACTGGAAAAATCCTTTGTGTACTGAAGGTACAGCTAAAACACCTAAGAACTTTTTACAAACAGTTTCCTATTCAGTTGTGCTGTCAAAAAGAAAAAAAGGCATTTTCTCTTTTTCTACTTAAAACAAGAGGTAGAGACTTTCCACGGGGGCACTTAGGGCCTAAAGAAAACATTAGGAAGCTGAAGAGCTGCCGAACATCAATGGGAGTACCTTCCAGTAAATCCCTCTAACTTGGTTATTCAAAGGCTCGACTCTCATCAACATTAGAAATCTTTCAGTACCTACTTGACAAGAATAACAGTAAAGAAAGTAGCTGTGGGATTTAAGCCGTTTAAAAAGACAAAAGTAAAGCTGAAATGAAATAATATGGAAAACAGTTTTTGAGTACCCAAAAGTCAAAATGTTTCAGAATCCGAATCATTTTCATTGTACCCATCCTCTGTTCCTACGTTATTACTCAAGGGCGCATTGTAAGAGTTAATGCCACCCATGCTGGAGCCATCGCAGAGATGCGTCCTGCCCACATTGTCTTTTTTAAGACAAACGAAGTTGAAAGCCGTCATTGAACTGGAAGGAGAAAAAGGCATCATGGTAGCCAAAATGAGTGCCAGGCAGTCAGCCACGTCTTTGTTAGGAGCGCAAGCCAGGGCTGGCGTATGACCTGGGCACAAATGCAGACAAGGCAATGGTTAGTACTAAGGGTACTGAGAATGGCGCTGAGCATTCCTCATATACATCTCTAGATGACGTCATAGGCAGGAGATGTATGTCCAGTTTCAATCATGCCGGGCAACAGGGGTATGTTACTTATTTTAAATTAGACATGCTGGGGAAATACACACTTCATGGAGCATTTAAATCACTCTGACCACAACAAGCTTATTTTTTTTTAAATCAGGCAGCAAACAGACTTCACGCTGTGAAAACAAGCACTTGCCAAACACGGTTCTCCAGCACAGACAGTGCGATGAATACAGAAGACGGGCAGCACAGCAACAGGGACAGGAACCAGCTTCGGTTGCTGTGCCTATGAACAAGTCTCATTCTGAGAGCAATGCCTGGCATCAGCACGTAACAGAGAGGAGTTTAAAACCAATTTGAAATAACAAGCTACGATTTTAAAGACTGATTAGTTGAGTATCTACTCAACTCAGGAAGCAATTTAGGAATTAAATTACGAAAGAAAAGAGACCAGTGCACGTGGTACGTGTATGCAGGTATGACTATGGGGATGTTTAGTTACCCACATTTGTATTATGTTAGAAGAATAACGACTGTATTCAGAAAGCATGGCATATGCTTTAAATTCAATGTTATTATTCTACAGGTGTCATTAAAATGAAGCACTGAGGAGCTGATTAAAAGTTTGTCTGCGCTGTAATGCAGCTCCTGATCAAGTGCTGCTGTAGGGGCAGCATACCCCTTCTCATACTCTTCACATACCCGAATCTTGGAGGCCAGTATGCTGGTTACGCCTGCTAGCTATACGCTCTTCAGGCTGCTGTGTAGTATTCCAGCACTTTGTAGCAACCCCCGTCTTGTACTAAGGGCAGACAAACTCTTCTGAAGGTGGGTAAAATCTTAAGTGCTGCAGCAACAGTAATGTGCGGCAATGGCCACTACTGACCTCCTGCTGCCTGAAGCAAGCTGGTTACACCTGCAGTGTAGATGAGTTTGGTAGGCAAATGTAAGTAGAGTTTTGTAGCAAACTACCCACATTTAAGCACTGACTGCAGTGAATGCATACGCTAAATGCAACTTCCTCTTCCACTGAGTTCCAAGGGTGAATATTCTTTAGTTGTACATACTAAGTTGTTCCTAGAAAAATTAAATGCATACCAAATTTAAATTTACTTTTCACTTGTTACATACATGCAGATTAGCTGGATCTGTATGTACAGTTTTAATGGTCAGAACTGTGGTTCAANTCGTCCTGGGAGCCTGATACGGTTTTGTATAGACTGTATACTTTATTTTCTTTATCCTTCCTTTTATATTCTTTTTAATGTTTATTTTTTATTGTTTATTATATTATTGTTATTGATATTTCATTAAAGTAGTTTAGTTTCTATCTAAACTCCTGAATCTCTTAATCCTTTCCTCTCCTCTCTTTTCCTTAGGGGAGAGGGGGAGGGGTCATCATCTGTCCAATTGGTCAAAACCACGACACTGTCCCTTATCTCTATTATTTATTATATGATTTATTAACCAACCGTGCATTTTATGAGGCAACAGTAATTTGCTTGCATCTTGGGTTAGGTCAGACAATTGGTAAGGACAGGCTTTGATCTCAGAATGAACTGGAACACAATCAAACATATGTTGATGGTTTTCTTCCTACCCATTAAAACATGCGCTGATTGAATGCATAATCCTTAATTCTTCTGCAAGGCGTCAGAATTATCCGGTGCCACTTGCATGTTTAGGAAATTCAAGTTACCACTGCACTCAAGCATTAAAAAAGACTAGCTGTTGACAGTACATGCAAAATGAGCAGTAAAAGGGACCGCTGTGATGTTTAGAATACATTTTCATATTAAAAATAAAGAGTATCTGTTTTTTAACCTGGTACTCACACAGCTCATTGTTTGTTCTTGGAAGGATAAAAGCATCAATGATGTCTATCATCAACTTTTAAGTCTATTGCTTCAGTCTGTTGTAAAATTACCTGTTGGGTCCTACTGAAGATTGGCCAAGTGTATTATTTACTTACCGTTTTCATCTACTGCTAGGACACATGCCCCTTTGGCCAGCAACTCTTCTACCACCATCTTTAAGCCGTTCCGTGCAGCAATATGGAGAGGTCTGCAAAAACATAACAACCAAATTCAAGTTCAGTTTAAGACAGACTCCCTAAAAAAAGTTAGGCAATTCTTAAAGCATACCCAGCATCAGAAAGAGAACTATTTCCTTTTCTGAATCATTCCAATTATACTGTAGACATTAAGTTATATTAAGCCTTTAAAATAACCCTCATGTTCTACATCTATAAAACACGTGTGCAAGACAAATATAATCTCCTTTACCTTCACAGAGATTGCCTATTGCTTTCCAGTCTAAAGGCTTTTTAAAAAAGTTCTCATTCTTCCACTGTTTGCTGCACACAATTGACATTTAAGAGGAAAATGCATCTCAGACTGAATAAATGCCTTTGTTCCATCCTTCCTTCTGGCTGCTACAGACTGTTCAAAATTATTGTATTGCCTTTTCATCTTTGAATACTTGATTGCTAATCTCTGATACTGCAGAGCAGCTGGAAATTAAAAATAACCACTGGGGTGCTCCTTTCTTGGGCCAGCACCCAGTGCTCCCATTCGGGATGGGAAAAACAACCTCTTATTGAAAGGGGAGGAAAAAGGGTTAAGATGGAATGAATTCTTCTGCAAGCATTAGATGATCTGCTACTGGAACTCATACTTGAATCTTCTCATGTGGGATTCCCCCCTACCAGTCAAACAGTTGCAGCTGGAGCAAGAATGTCGATGCTTCTAACTGCTGATAATACGTGCTATGGATGGGAGTTGCACGTAAAACATCACCTAAAAAACCCTCCTGAAAATTAAATGTATCACCTTAAGTCTAAATACATTATTTAGGTTTAAGGTGAAGCTCAAAAATGCCAGATGTATGCTTATACAGTCACAGGATTAATTTTGACATAGTCTTCAAATAAATGACCTCACATAATGTTACCACCAGACCGTGTAGAGAATTGGCATCAAAGGAATCAAAATTAAAAGTGAAAATGCATTACAAGTCTGGCCTTTTCAAGGGCAAGCATTCAAAAGAATCAGAAATTAAGGGGGGGTTGTTCTATGAAAAAATCCAAGACATGAATTTTAAATGCAAAATTGGGATCATCTGGTAAATCAACTGAACTTGAAAGGATCAGGCTATACTTACGTCTGCAATGCATTATTTTTTGCATTAATAAGGCTTTGTTCTTGTATCTTGTCAAGTATTAACAAGGCACATTTCTCATGACCCTGTAGTTGGAGACATAGTGTTAATTTGCTGAGGAGTTTGCAAATGAGGCAAAAGAAATGTTACATATACAAGTGAAATTTAATAGCTCAGCTTGACATACAAAACACGCTACTCAGCTTATAAGGATGTCGTAAATGAATTGTAGGAGCCTTAAAGTCCATTTACAAACCGCCACTGCTAGGATGCTTTAGCAATTTAGAAATCTAAACATGCATTTGTCTTTCAACTCTCCCTTCATTATATATGAATTCACCTCTTCAGCTTTCTGAGAAGACCACAATTTCTCTTTAGAGCACTTTCAATAGATTCTTTATTAGAAGTACATAGGAACATCAAAAGAGGTGGTTTAATCTCAAAAGCCAATACTATACTTTCTGGGTTTCTGAATGCCTTTCTGTATTATTCTGTATTATTAATAAGTGACTCCACAACCCCTTCAGTGTGAGAACTCTAATAATGAAACTTTGGAAACCATATAGGTCTGGGCCTTATTTCTGACAGTTTCAGCAGAGCAAGTGACATCTGCTGAGCCTACAGCCCTGGCAGGTGAATTCAGCGAGGCTCACGTGTCTGCACACTATGACACTGGCATCAAGTCTGTGGATAGGAGCAAAAGAAAAGGTCCCAGAGACAGAATCCCATGGGCATGTTTTCTTGAAGAAACAGCAAGAGCAATTGCAATTAGGAGGAAGAAAGGGTGGGAAAAGACACCATCACCAATCTAAGCAATGCATCTGGTTTTACTGCTACAGAGCATAAGGGAAATTTTTGGGGTCCTTCTACAGAAACTGTGTAAGAAAGTAAGAAAGAAAATAAATTTTACAGTGAGATTATTTGGTAAAATCTCAAAAGATTTTCCAGTATTTCTCTTAGTTTCCATTCCTTATGTTTCAGCTGTAGTAAGAGGCATCTGACTAAATTTACTGAATTTATTAAACCTTGGAACAGACTTGAGAAAAAGGTTGGAACAATGCCCCCTTCCTCACCACAAGTTCAACTATCACATCTCCACCGCAGAAGTAATTTTAGGAGCATAAACACACACGTACATACATACAGACTGTGAAGAGAATCTTGGCATTCAGAGATCTTCAACTTACTTTACTGCTAGCCAAGTGCAAAGATGTATTCAACTCCTTATCTTTCAGTGTCAGGTCAGCCTTGGCAATGTTCACCAAAAAGTCTGAGGTATAGAACAGAAATCAGTAAGCAAACCCAATGGGCAGATGAACATGTGAAAACAGAGGGGAAAACATTCCTATTTCAATATATGTGGGCATAGATGCTAATCAATTAAGCCTTTATGTGATGTAAATTTTATAAACACAAAGTGAAGATAACGAATGAGAACAGACTAATCTTGTGCAGTTAGTGAGCAGGCAAAGGCAGAGCAAACGGTTCCTGCACTGAGTCCCAAACTATCAAACATCTATCAATCTTGATTCATTTATAAACTTCCCCCGTTTGCAGATCAGCAAGTTCTGCCTGAATCGTCTCCTTCTGAGAACAACTGTGGATTTTGCTCTGAGAGGACCAAGTGCATATAAAGAATTTGGGGTGCAGTCTGTGCTGTTGAAGCAGGAGAAAAGGGAGTTGTGTTAAGCCAGTGTGACCTGAGTGTGTATGTCTGTAGCCCTGCCTGGCAAAGCAGCTGCTGAGAGCTGCCCTTTTAAGAATAGGGTGTCCTAATAGGGTGTCCTATATAAGAGCGGGAAAAAAGGTTACGCAATCTTTTTCACAAGTGCAGTTTTACTGCTTCATAAAATCAATGAAGTAAACAGGAGAACAGAATTACTACTCTCCCCATGCTCTTTACAGCGGGCTCTTAGTAAGACATGACTCCAGTTTGTTACTGCAAACGTTCACCAAGTCTACTGAGAAACAATGACTGAGAAGAAACAGAACTTTTTTACAGACGGCAAGGCAGCTTCTCACAGACATCTCGGTGATTTATATTTCTCCCTTCGTTTTCAAAGGAAGAAATGTTACCTCTTTTGGATAGTAGCTGCAGTAGCACTCACCCTTCAAGATGACCAGAGGCAAGGGTGCACTTACCTACGGCACCTACGTGGCCGTTGTGAGCTGCCATCATGAGAGGCGTTTTCCCGGCATGATCCGCAGCATTCACTTGTGCGCTGTGACTCAGGAGGAGCTGGAGGCACTCCACGTGATCCGCAAAGGCTGCCGCGTGAAGGGGCGTTCTGTGGGGAAAGTAACACCACCACAGCTGTCGCTAAAGAACCACAACGTTCCTGTTTACTTACCTTCGCAAGAACCTGAAAGTGCAAGCCATCTTTAATTATATTGATTTTTTCCTATGAATCTTTGAGTTCTAACCAGTGTTATTGTAGCAGCAATGGAAATCAATAGTATTTAGTCTCCGTGCTGGTGCAGTATAACCTTTAAAAAAAGGGAAGCCTAAGGTGGATACAATACTGTGGAGAATCTCCTATCAGCAGCATATTTCTTTTAATGGAGTGCATAATGGACTGCATAGTATGGAAAGTGGTAAAATCCCTCATTCTTATTCATCTGATTTTATTGTTTTTTAACAAGCCCAAGATGGGAAGAACTGTCACAAAAGGAACAGATCCGTTATTTAAAAAAACTAAAGTATTTTAAGTTATAGTCAAAAATACTGCAACACCAAGCTACAGTAACTGTATTACTGTCAAAGGTAGAAGGAATTCTATCTGCTGTGAAGGTTAGCAGTTTCCACAAGACTGAGACACTAGAATTCATTCGCTGTCTCCCTTTGGCATTTGGGGTCTGAATTGTAACTAAGAGAGATGAAAGACAGCTAGTACACAACCCAGCTCAGAGCCCTGCGTTAGGCTTTGCTTATCGGTAAGCATGAGGTGGTCTTACACTTATAGGAGTAAGTAATCACCATTACTGAAGGCCTTGAATTTGTTTTAATTAATAGAAACAGTGAGTATCCAATTTTTAGAATGTCAGTAATTTTAGTTAAATATACAAACATACACACACACACACGCGTACGTAGCAAGCAGATTACCAACGTGCCAAATTAAGGATGTGTCAATGCATATCTTCTGCTGTATGAGTATTATCTTGTGGCATAGATGTTTTAAGTTGTGTGCTCTGGAGAATTCTAGCATAACATTAAAGCTTTTAATGAAATACTTTTCTACGTGTGCATTATATCACTCCATTGAGCAAAGATAAAGGTGTTTAAATATTTAACAAAAAAAACTGGTTCAGGAAAACAGCCTATAGTCATAGCTGTTCTTAACAAACAAAATACTATTTCTTTTCCATTTCTTTTCATGTCTACTATGAAATTAAATACTTCATAGCATTCTAGCTTCATGTGAGCCACCAGTTAACTCAGTTGCAGTGTAAACTGCTCTTTGAAAGAGTCAGTATGAAAAGTCTTACCTCGAGCATATCAGATAAGCATTAGTTTCAGAGGTTCAGAAAGAATTACCAAAAATACTAGATGGATTCAGGAAGATGAAATGCAATTTCTTTAAGAAACCATTACCTTCCTTTGTCATCTTTGCAATTCACAATGCTGGCATCAATGGCTCCAATAAGCAGTGATGCACAGTTTTCATGATCGTTGATTCTGCCAAGGAAAAGACATTTTCAAAAAGGTAAAAAGTCTACATCTTTTTCCACTTCACAGTATTCATTTACTCCTCTTCCCATGAATATTTCTTATAGGTTATTCATAAGTTATCCTAACACACCTTTGCTGCAGTGCTTTCAGTCACGTATATGATAATTCATCATCTCTCCATTTAACCAAACTGCATCTGCTACTATGAATTTCAGTCTCTAAAGTAAAGCTGATTCTTCAATTCACTATGTGCAAAGTGCAGCACTAACCTAGGATTAAAACCTTAATCCCTTAAAATCATTCCGTCTCAATGAAAAACACCTGGATCTGGAAATTGCCCAGTCAGAGATACCTACAAATAGAATGCTTTATTCTAATGTTTTAGGTACTGAGAGCTGGAGAAGGACTCTTTCTCAAGGAGTGTAGTGACAGGACACGGGGTAACAGCTTTAAATTGGAAGAGGAGAGATTCAGATTGGATACCAGAAAGAAATGCTTTCCTGTGGGGGTGGTGAGGTACTGGAACAGGTTGCCCAGGGAAGCTGTGGATGCCCCATCCTGGGAGTGTTTAAGGCCAGGCTGGATGGGGCTTTGAGCAGCCTGATCTAGTGGGAGATGTCCCCGCTCACGGCAGGGGAGTTGGAACCTGATGATCTTTAAGGTCTCTTCTAACTCTAACCATTCTATGATTCTACTGAAGCTCACGTCTCTTACAACTCACACATTTACTACTTTCTCTTGGTGAATGTACTCAATTTATACTCTTTCTGGTTATTGTTAATTTGTCTCATTTCATTATGAAAATGAACATTGTTTAGTAACAGCACTGGACATACAGTACAGCTAACATACATCCACACTGGATTAGCAGCTGTTTTAATTTTAAATTTGCAGGCATTTCTAAGTTGCACAGCTTTTTAACGGGTTTGAGAAGCATGTATTCATTTAAAAGAATATTAAAAAAAAAAATTTAAAATATTTCAAAGCCATCACTCAATTTAGATTTCAGATTTTAAGCAAAGTAAAAAAAAGTGCTTTCTGTATGTCTTTATTTTATATATTGGGGGTTTTATAATTTCAAAGTTTGATAAATAACAAATTACTTTTTTACTTTTCAGTGCTGTGGACTATAGAAGCTTACACAATAGTAACTCCAGTCGTTACTTCTGGAAGACATTCATTCTTGCAATGGGATATAGAACAGAATACAGTCACTCTAACTGTTGGCAGAAATTAGGAAGGTTTGTCTTTGTTTTTCAGTGCTTAACTCCTTACTCTTGTAATGGCTTACATGTTTCAATAAGCATGTTAGGTTCTACAAACTACAGTAATCTTGCATTTAAAAAAAGAAATGCATTTGCAATTATGCTATGACAGATGTGATTTTGCTCTATTAGAATCCTTCCCATTTGAAAAGATACTGCTTTATTTGATTAAGGCATATATATAAAACACATGCATGGAAGAAGATTAATAACTTGTAACAGCCACCACCTTTGTGTTGTTTATAAGTAATATGATAACTTTGGATACCGAGTCAGTCTGCCTTTGTAACCAACCAATCCCTTTGGCTCAGACCTGGGTAAGAAGTACCAGACATTCAAGATGGATACTATCTCAGAAAGAAAAAAGACCATGAAGAAATTCAGTCTGGAGAACACTGAGCTGAGAACGTCTTGGAAAAAATATGGCCTGCACAGAACACCATTCTAGCATGATATTGATTGTGGTTTTAAATCCTTCCTTCGTTAAATGTTTTGACCCTATTGCTATAAACAAACAAAAAAATCTTGATTCTGACAAATTTCTTAACCTCCAGCCATTGGATTTAAAAGGAACTTGAGAAGCTCATACTTACACAGACCAAGGCACTATAGCCCAGGTCATGGCCTAAGAATGCAAGAGCTATGAAGTTCCAGCCTGTGTGAAGAAAAGCCTTAGGTCTGTAGTTGTAAGCAAAGGAAAAGACACTAGAAAGGGAGTAGAAATGCACCTATTTAATGACAAGTCAGAATTTAATGAAATAGCCTAAATGTATGAAATTTATGCAAAAATACTATTCTGTAATTTTTTCAGCAGAATTATAAGCATGATTCTAAGATCAGCTTTATGCTCATACAAATAATCTAAATAAAAAATAAAAAATCTTTCTTATACTGCTACTTTTTCCAGACATATCCCAAAGCATTAGTTACTGGAGATCCGTACTTACACGGCACAGTGCAATGGAGAGAAGCTATTACCGTAGAATGTGCGGAAAAATTTTTGTTCCAATAGTACCTCTATGCAGTTTTCATGACCTAAAAGAAATGAGATAGTTCAGTGTCGCACAAAGCAAGTAATTCACTTAATTCATATTAGGCTTATACAGATTAGAATTTAACACTAAGGTTGAAATTGAACAGAATGTGTATGTAATCATCTATGTGATACAATTATAAACAGATTTTATTTTTTTTATGGCAGCAGCAAGATAGATCCAAGCTAATATTAACACTTACTGAAAAAAAGGAAAGGAAAATAAAAGTCTTTTTTACGTGATGTGATATATGTTGCCTTACACGTCTCCAAAGATGGTCTTATTCCATGATCTTAGGAAGGTTTATCCTTATATTAAGCAGCAAGTTCAGATTAATCAGTTTAGAATAATCAGTTCAGTTCAGAATATTTACCAATTCACCTGGTCTCTTGCATCAATAAATAAGAAGGTGACACCTCAAAGAAGCATTCCTGGCCTCACAGAAATCCATTTCATTACTGACATCAGTAAAACCAGAATCTCGCCCTGGCCTCCTGTAACTGGGAGCAAATGAGCTATAAGGCCACTGGGAGGTATTGCTGAAATTTCCCTGGCTTCTGAACTGAAGAGTGGGCACGGCAAATGGTAACTGCAGAGGGCAAGTAGAGGGGAGATAATTTGCCTCCTCATTTCAAGCTTCTCAGTGTTAGGCTGCTTTGTTACCGTGTTTCCCTAAAACCGAGACCACATCTGAACTTGGCAAAAGTCCACAGGGAGAACCTTACCGTTGTAACAAGCCCAGTGCAGCGGTGTATAACCTTGATTATCTTTCAAACTGCAGTCTTCCTCTGAAAGTGCTATCTGCAGTAATTCACTCAGCCAAGTGGCGTGCCCCCGAGCTGCTGCAAAGTGCAGAGGTGTTCTGCCTCTGGTGTCTTTACATAAAATAGATACTTCTTTCTCTAACAGCATCTGAACACACTCTTCGTGCCCAGTCATAATCTGATAACAAAGAAACGAGTAAAGAAGTTGACATAATACAGATTCTTGCTCAGGAAATATGGAATATGGCTGACGCCTGTTAACATGGAATGGCCTGCGTGGGATTGAGAAGGCAGAACTGAAAGCTCCTTTGCTCCCATGAGTACCTATGGTAACTCAGGCCGAACTGTATTAGGTGCTGTCTTTCAAAGGCTTTGATTCCTAGTTGGTGGGAGAGACTCCACTAAGTGAGGCACAAAAGCAAGGAGTTTAAGACTAAGGAAACAGATGAACAAGGGGTGAGGTTCAGAAAACCTGAGTCTGGCTTCTCAAAACCACACATGAATGTGAGAGAAAAACTAAGGAAAAAAGGATCAAGAATATAGTCAGAAATATTACAAGTTGCTTTAACAGCCAGCTCGCTACTATCAGTGACCTTTGTATCATACATAGGTCAGCTTTGCTATCTTGGCCATGTTCATTTATTGCTAGCCAATACAGAACAGATTTTTTTATGGCTGTGGCTTTTATTACAGACTCGTGGTGGACTCCTAAGCTGAACTGTAGTTGTCATAGAGTTCTGTAAAAATATCACATCTTACATCGACTTCACACTGGGTAAGAAGCTGACTCCTAGAAAAGATTAAATCTGCCTCGAGTTTCAGTGCCTCAAGAAAAACTCAAGACTTACTTATTTACACCATCCTCCCCAAGAAAAATTAAAAACTCTGCTGAGCAATTCTTTTAAAGAAATTATTTTCAGAATTCATAAGGCACTCAGACTTAAGAATAGTGATTGCTACTGTAAAATGTCTAGAGCCAAGAAAAAATGGTCGAATCAGTATTTTAGCTAATTAATGAAAGCGAATGTAAAATAAAGTCAAAAGCAAAGCATTACTGAGAGCAGATCTGTCCTGCTTTTTTACCTCATTGATTGTGCTTGGTCCTGTTTTAAGTCATTTAATAGTATTCCCTACATTCAACATGCCTGTATTTATAAGTGAACTGTAGTCACAGTAAAACAAATCATTAAGAATCGTAAGAATTAAGTCACCCCTCGATGTAGAGCTGTGCATCCCAGGACATCAGCTGCATCCACAGATGCTTCCTTTTCAAGTAATAAAGAAACAGCGTCAATGTGCCCATACGCCACTGCAAGCATTAGTGGGGTTCTAGAAAAAGCAAAACCAAACCAGTCACAGCTATGAAACGACACGCCGCTTGCCACTGCTAACGTACAGGAATAGAGAGGGACCTGCACTCCTACCCACAAGCCTGTTTCATTTACCATGCTCATCTATATAAACACCCAAGTGAAGACCTTTTGTATGAAATTATTGAGATGTTTAGCAGCAGCCAACGAACACGACTAAAATAGGAACAAACTCATTTGTAAGCATTTTACAGAGCAACATCATTCAAGACAATCTGTTTCTTAATAACCTACAATTATTGTCACCTCCAGCAAACACCCAAGCGTTGTGAATGAATGTCCCTGCTAGTTACCAAGATGACAACCACCCAGAGCATTTCTTTTGCAAATGCTGTGCAATTGCTTAAAGGGAATAAGGGGACATGAGGAAACTCCAAGTCAAAATTTGGCCAAACTCATCTTCCTTTTTTTTCTGAAAAAGATCTATTCTCCTATTTTTGTATAAGACTAATCCGTTTGCAATTATGTGTACAGTCAGATA
The DNA here is from genome assembly GCA_013400555.1 of Jacana jacana. Taxonomy (NCBI): domain Eukaryota; kingdom Metazoa; phylum Chordata; class Aves; order Charadriiformes; family Jacanidae; genus Jacana; species Jacana jacana. The sequence goes on along the minus strand of VZTM01030717.1, from coordinate 154,352 downwards.
TGCTTCAGGCACCCCAAATGAAGGTTTTTTAACCTTTTACATTTTTGCTTTAAAAATATACTTCATTCTTCCTCTATAGCTGTCATTTAATGAGAAGTAAAATTGTTGTAGGAACATCTCGGATGCATGTGTCACCTCAAATAAACATTCTGTCACACTGCACTATCCAATTATCCAAATAAACCCCGAAATAGCAATGTCTGAGAAAGAAAAGGACTCTCTGTAGAAACATCTCAGGATCTTGTTGGTTTTTATTGAATCTGGCCCTCAGCATCTATGAAGAATTGTTTAAAGTATGAAGCAGAGACTAAGATTAACGAATAATCCTTTCCACATGGCCTAGATCAACTGAATGTGTACTTTGTAATCTCTGCCAAATTCTGTAAGGAGAAGTGCAGGAAACACAGTATTTCAAATAAATTGTGAGAAATCTGAGATGCTATTTCAGTCACAGAGCTGAAAAAACCAACAAAAAACATTACAAAGAAAACTTACTGTCCTTTGGCGTCTGTCACGTCAGGGTTGTCTGCAACTTCTAGCAACAACCGTAAACACGGTGTATGGCCATTAATGACTATAAAGAAAAGAAGTATGTTTGATTGAAATATGTTTAATTTCAGATGCTTTTCTGTTGAAATGTGTATGGATAAAAAATTTTGTTCTATACAAGGAAAACAGATCCTAGTATAAGAAATTCATATTCCCACAATATTAATTTAACCTGTGCCAATGAATTGGTGACCTCTTTTTTCCCTGACCTCAGTAAGATCCGGTTTAGTGCTTTCACATACAAAAATCCAAAAAGAGGAAAACGGAAATTGTGATTTTCACTACTGAGAAGACTCCTCCTAAGCCAGGCAGCATTTCCAATTCCCTCCGACCAAGCCGGCAGACCAGGCTTCATGCGATCAGATTTAGAGCGCAGAGGAAGTGCGTCGGCAGGGCTCATTAATTTGATGTGCACTCTACAAGCGAGTTCTTCAGTTCTGCTATGAAAAAGGCAGCATTTGCAAAATATGACCAATGATACAAATGTCATATTCAGAACAGCACATAACACCCGAGACTAAAAATTCCCTTTAGTTTTTTCCATCTTTTCTCGTTTAATGTTACTGGAAGCCACACTACACAAAAACAGGGTTTGATTTTTAATATGTAACCCATTGCTATTGGAAAACACCTCTGAGTTATTCCATTTTGCTGGGCCTGACAATGTTCACCCATCTGTGTGTCAGCTGGCTTAAAGGCTTCAGCCCTTCATGGGATGAAGACAACAATATTTTCTTCTCTGAAAAACAGTAATTCAAGTACTCAGTAGCTGTAGATTGTGTTCTTATTACAGCAAGGCATGTGTTCACACTGCCTACACCCCGTGGGCTGAGGCAAAGCCCTTGGACACCACCTATGTCACATCATTCTGGCAGAGAAACGGGCGCACATCCTCACATTTAAATCACTCATCCAAAAATAATCTTAGTTGCTCTACCCAGAAAAATAAAAGACATTTTTAGTTATTTACCACTAAGTAATGCCATATACATAACATGTAAACAGTTCTGCAGGGCTGATGAGTCACTGGCTTGGGGGGAAAAAAGCCCCCACAATCTGTTCTTTCTCCCAGCAGGAGGAACAGAAACTGTAACTTGTTCACACCGGCGTCTGAAAAGGCTTTTGGTAAGTGAGTTTTAGACCAGATCCTCCCAGAAACTCTTAGGAGCTGACCCAGCGATTGCTAAGCATTACAGACCTTGCAGGGAACATTAGCTTTGCCAACAGAACTACAACACTAACACTAGGGGAACGTTTGCAGTGGACTCCCCAAGCGAGCCAGAGGAAAGGCTGGTGGTAATAAAAACATACAGAGAACGTATCATTTAGGCTAAGGAAATTCTCTGTATGATGAGGTCAGAGGAAGTCGACTCTCTCTGGGGGACAGACATTAAAAAGAAATACTTCTTTAGGTGATTTCTCTACTAAAGTTACAAATCCCTTCACTGAAAAGAGCTCTGCAGAATCCTGTAATCCATTCCACCGCTTCAGGCCTGCTTAACTGAACCATGTTCAGCACTTGCACTTGTGTAATTGGAAAGAATGAAGGCAAACACACTGAAGGGGATGGGCACACATCCCTTCTGGTTTCTTTCCAGCACACAGCACCACACATGCAAGTACTCATTTCTGTGTGTTCAAATGCACACTGTCACTCAATGGATTAATTCAGCAAGAATTATGTTTAATTTCTCAAAACATGCCAATTTACCTCTTAGACTTGCATTGCAAATAAATAAATGCTGAATGCTGCAGTGGCACCACGCAGCTTCCCATAGGTGGCATCATCCCTTGCTAAAGTACTCCCAACAAAACATAGTGTTACAAAACACGGTAATAAAAATCATCAGATTGCAAGTGGCTTTTTATAATAGTTGGAGATGATAGCTTTACTCTAGAGCTAATTTCCACAGAACTCTGCATAGCTCTTGAGTGGAAGGTTCTAAACATTGTCTTAATGGGTATTTACCCAAAGTGCACCTAACTCACATTGGAAAGCCTCCAAATTCACGACAGTGATCTATTTCCTTTACTAAGAGTTCAAATATTTAATCTGTCTGTGCAGTATATTCCCTTCCACCTAAGGTACACATTCTCTTTATTGCCTTGTTCCTGGGGGTAGGGTTTTCTTGCTCTCCCCCTCCACTCCCCACCCACCCCCCTCGGCTTTTTTTTTTAATTTTTTTTAATACACACCTAATTAATTTTGCTTCACTGCAGATTTAAAGATCATTTTGCTTGTATCTCAGGAATTGGTTTTTATTTAATCTGAGAAGCAAAAAGTATCACAGATCAGAAAAGTCTACAATGAATCTTCCTGCTGGTTTTACATAGAAGGCCCTCATATAACAGTAACAGGGAAACTAAGAGAAAAACCCTCCCACAATCAGAATTTGTATTCATGTAATAATCGTGCCTATTAAAAACAACGCCTTCTAGTCAACAAACACGCTCGATTCTATCAACACCTACCTATTCAACAAATCTATATTTTAAGTCAGAACTGCCAACAAAAATACAGCTTTGTTACCATTTACTTTTCTCAGTGCGGCAGAAGCTGTACAATTCAACTGTGACAACAAGAAACCTAGGTCACTATAACCAAATTTTTAAGTAAGTGCAAAATCATTGTCGTAGAGAAGATCTACCAAAGTCACATCAGCCAACTCCAAGCCCTGTTTGAAGTGACTATAGGAAAGTTCTCAACCAACACAGCTCCAGTTTTGTAGTGGCACAGATCGTGATTCAATTAATTAAATCAAGAGTTTTAACATAGTGCAGATCAGCTGGAATCAATATTTTGTGTTTTACTCAATATTTTACGTAGTTCTGATGCAAAGTCTAAGAGGGCAGAAAGCATTTTTCTAGTATGCTGTGAAAATCTATTACACACATTTTCTTCAGGACTGCAGGCAAAACTGGGAACGGTCTATTTGACCTTATGCTTCCAGGTTGTACTTATATGATCATACACACTCAGCAAAGTGGTACTAGAGGATGTATATGCATTCTAATCCAAGGAAGATTAAAAGATAAACAGAAAGACAATTAAGTTTGGCGCTGAAGAGAATTGTTACCCAATGAAGTACTAATTTTACTTCCCACTAGAGGTCCCTGCTACGCTGTTCTGAGCCTCTAGATAAAACAACCAGAAGAGAAACATTCCCTTCGGCACCTCTGCATATTTATCTGGCAGGCACATATTAAATAATAACCTTTAAGTAAATGGCAGGCTCTACATTTTCCAGTTAATTATGCACATTGCATAATTAACACCCAACACATGAGCAATTGAGCAGGCTTCTATCAACTGCAAGTTCACAAGTTAGCTCAGGAGAAGGATCATGTCTGACAAGGGGTGAATTTCTGTAGTGTCACCCCTGCCAAAGGCTGAAAGTTTTGAACACCAGGATGATTTCATCACCACTGACAGCCTACCTCCATTTTCAACCTGTCTTCCTTAGGAGAAACAGTGAGGTGAGTGTTCTCTCTTCCCCTGACTTTCTGGCCAGGGAACCATTAAGAGAAAGGGTCATAGGGGAAACTTCCCACATCTTAAGGGGTAGGTGGCAGCAGAGAGGTACGGTAGAGTAGAGGTAAGCAGGTACGGGCTGAGCAGTAACGGTGTGGAAAAACATGGGATTCTGGGGGAGAGGACTGAACCACGGAGACAGAGGAAAAAGACCAAGGAAATGAAAGATCCGGGTTAACCACAGGAGCTGAGCAAACAAGCAGCAGATTTCAGTGCTTGTCACAATCTCCTTCTGTTCAGAAAAAACCCACACAGGGATAGCAGGGAGGCCAAAGGTAACCAGTGCTGTGATGAAAGGTTTACATCGCAAGCACAACATAAGCACACACTCACCTGAAGCGTGGAGGGGGGTCCTTTTGGTGACATTGTCTTTTACAGTGACAGAAGCACCCTGGCTGATGAGAGCTTCCACGCACTCTGCATGTCCTTTAAATGCAGCCAGGTCCAAAGCAGTGCGTCCCTTCTCATCCTTAATATCCAGATCTACCAGAGACTGGAGAAGTACTTCCAAGGCTTGATGATGACCATTATAAGCCTAGAAATATGAAGGGCATCAGGGAAAGAACACATCTCTTCTTTCACAAATTTTCACATAGAACATTAATAAAAACAATCACTGTCACTTTCACCTGAACACAGTAGAAATTACACAGTTTTCTTGATTCCTTATCAATCTTCAACCTGAAAAGATTTTCTCAAATTACTGTAGCCAAGAAACTTAAAAACTCCTAGCATTTAGAGACAGAAATTATGATTGTTGATTTGTTCTAATCTTCCAGTGCAACTCAAGGTGAGGAATTTCCAGCAATAATTTCCCAATTCAGCACAGGCAAATCAATATTTCATTTTTCACGTTTTATGGTATCTTTCAGGAAAATGCTACTTTCAAAAACTAGGTTCACTAGAGCAATGCTGGTCAGAGGTCTCATGGATTATCACCTAACTGCATGCTAACGTCAACACATCTGCTGGTCTCCAACTAAAATACAGCAGTTCTCAAAAGAGATTTTTGTGCAAATACATACAGAAACTTGACCTGATGTTTCACGGAGCATTTCTGCCAGTAGGACATTTGGTAGAACAATTACAGTCAACAAGCAGATGGACTTTCAGACCTACAGCCACATTTGGACCAACAGCACAAACACAGGTGACTGCAAAACCCCAGTAGATAGCCCCAGAAAGTAGAAACAGTTCATTCAGCTTTGTAGGGACTGCCCTCCTCACTGTCAAGTAACATCCTTTGTATTTATACATTAACATATAATCAGTATTACCAGAGTTGAAACAATTAATGGAAATAGAAGATAAATGCAAACATGAAGGAACCAAAGAGCCACTGAGTTTCAAGTTTAAGTAGTGGTGGCAACAGCTTACTTGTAGTGGCCGTTCTTAACAGTTCAAAAGAAGGGGACAGTGCAGAGACCAGTTGTTTCCCTGGCAGACCAAGAAAACTACTTAAGGAAAGCAGAAACGCAAAGGCAGTAAAAATAAAACAAAGGGAGATTAGGGCACAGGGAACCCGTGTCTCAGAAAATACTCCAAGGCAGATGACAGCTTTTCTTCTTTATGATGATTTTACTGAGAAAACAACTAGAAACAACCCAATCTTTGATACAATATGAGGTATCTATCTTGAAGGTGCCATGCAGACTGTATATCCTGTCCTCTCCTTGAAAGGATAACAAAGTTAACATTTTTGTCCTGTTGGTTTGCCTTGTGCAGTCATTTACTCAATTATGACCACAATCATGCACAATAACCTCAGGGTAGAGATATTTCAGTCAGCATTTTGTTGGCTGCTAGGTCACCCCTTGTTTCTGAATCCTATTTCCATTCTAGGGTCAAATGCCTGTAAGCAGAGGTCTCGGCCACTGCGCCGAATCAGCCATTTAACAGGACTTTGTGTTTTGATGCAGGTTGCTGGCTTTCTGAATTCACATGTAGAGAGATTAATGTGGACACCACTAGACTTGGGGAAGGATGGCCGCAGGCACCCCAGTGTATGAGAGAGTTTGAAACAAACGTCACAAGACACTCCTGTATAGCTGCAATTGAACCTTTTTAATTCTAGAACTGTGGGTTTGGGGTGTCTCAGGTGAATGAACTAGCATTAATCAGAAGCAGATACACGAGAGAGAGCCACTGGCAGTGTCCTTGCAAGGATTCTGTCCAAAAGGGACTAGAGAGGAAAAGAGTTCGCTGTCTGGCCAGCTGTGGGGCAGGTCCCTTCCCAGCTCAGGAATTTGTGTTGGTGATAGTGCAAGTTGTAACTCCTTTTTGGGCTTGGGATGACATTCTCCTTCCTACAGTCTGCCAATTTTCAGAAAAAGACGGGGAGAACACTTTGGCAACAAACTCAGTCTTTTAACTCAACTGTTTTGGCTCTTGTGCCCCCAAATTATGCATGGATAATTCAAAGGTCAGCTCTTCCAGCTGACTGAGAAACAGAGATATGATTACTGCAGAACTAAAACTTGCCCCTGTTTTCAAGTAAGCAACATGCTTCCCTTTCCAGGGGAGGGCAGCTCCACGGTGAGGCTGGATATTCAGTGAAGAGCCAGTTTGTGAAAGACGTATAAGGAGAAACAGAGAGGTGTGGGACTGTTCAGCTTCAAAAAGAAAATGCTCTCGGGCATCTTACCAATGTGCATAAACACCTGGCAGGGAAGCAAAGAAGAGAGAGACAGACTCTTCTCAGGAATGCCCAGTAACAAGACAAAAGGCAACGCTACCAAATTTGAACCCAGGAAATTCCATTTAATGCAATAAAAAAACCAAAAATAGAAAACCCCACAACATTTTTAGGGTGATGGTGGTCATACATTGGAATAGATTGCCTGGAGGCTGTGAACTCTCCATGCTTGGAGGTATTCAAAATGTCACGGGGTACAGGCTTGACAAAACCTGCTCGAGCTTTCAGCACGGAGGTGGAACTAGCTGATCTCCAGAGATCCATGTCAGCCTCAACTATTCTGTGATTCTGCACAAGAAAAGTAAGAAAGAGGGATCATGAACCTTGAGTTCTTGGGGAAGGGAGGGTAATGTGATCTCTAAGGCCACATGTGCTGGATCTCCTCTTGATAGCATGGTTTCCATCATGGGATCCCAGGGCACTGCTGGGGTTTAAGCACGCTTTCCCACACCTTGCTCGCTGCACATCTCCAGGAGAACATCAGAGTATGGCACTCCATCATCAAAGCTCTGGACCCAAATTTTTAAACTAGTTATAAATAGAGGCTGCAACTTTCCATTTAATTTCACTTCAGCATCTTGTGTCTCTTTCTTACCTGTTAGAGTCAAACAGAACCAAAGGCTTCATCTGCCAAAAACTTAATTAACAATTCCAGCCCAGAACCTGTTTTTTTTTTTCACATCTAGGCCTACATCCCTTCCCAGCTTTTTCAAAACAAGCCTATGATTAAACCTGCTTCAAAGACAGAGATTAAGGAATTATTCTAGGAGATAATGATCAAACACTGTACACATCTCATACTTACAGCTAAGTGCAAAGGACTTTTCGTAGCTGCAGAATCAGATTCCTCAAACATATTGTTTGTTTTTTCCAGAAGCTGAAAATGACAACAAAAAGGAAACAAGACAGTCTTAAAACATCTTTGTATGAGACAGGATAAATACTCATGGACTACAAATCAGCAGACAAAGATACATTTTGTTCTCAGGTGTCCACAGTGAGTATTGAAGGACTGTGAGGAAGAAACACTCAACACCTTTTCTGTAAAGTATTTTGAAGTTTTTCCCCACAGAGCAAAGTTATAAAACTAGTTTAAAAGTTATCCATGAATATCCTTACCCTGATTAATTAGTTTCCCTGAAATCATGGGGCGTACTTGTGTGAAGAGCCCTTAAAAGGAAGGATTTGTAGAGTAGAGTCCTTAGTAAGTTTACATTGGAAAAGGTGCAGTTTCACGATTACACAGGTAATTCATATGCAACGTCTGATACAGTGTTTCAGATAATTCTGACACATAATTAGTGCTGGGAATAATTATAACTGAGCTGTGAATCATTCTCCTATAACGAGAGTCTTCCAAAATGCATCCTTGCACTCTTACAAACACCCAGTAATATGCATTGGATTTTTCATATCATCTTCTTGATTTCAAGGGATCCCAAAACATTTTAAGGCTTATCAGACCTATATGGACTAGCAGCACTCCACAACAGCACATGAACCCTGACAACTTACCCAGCTGAGGCTGAAAAGAAAACCACGCACAGTATTGACAACAATATTAATATAACAATATAACAATATAAATATTGAGAAATCAACATTTGTTGAGTAGCACTGCTCCTGTGCATGGCCTTTTACTTAATAACTACTCATAGAATCAGTCTCCAAATACATTTGTGACTGAAATCTGCATTTTACAGAAAACTATAGGAGATTCCTATAATAGGAAATTCAGAATTCCTCAGAAATAGGAGCTTGTAAAGAGGAAAGAAAAGCATGACAAGTAAACAGCATTACAACAGCTTTGTAATGCTTCTAAGGTTACAAGTCAATTTTTCAATTTTTTGGGGGGCTGTTGGGTTTTTTTTGATAAAGAATTAAATAATAGACTGCAAGAGAAAAAGAAGAAAGGAAGTTTTTGTGCCAAATCTGGACAATTCTACGGTATGACACCATGGAAGACTCTCCAAAGAGGCCAATGAAAGCCTATGGTAGGCATAGAATTTACCTTCCTACACTGCAAGATGATGGCATATCCTAAATTCTGATGTACGCCTGAACTTCTAGTGGAACAAATTAGTCTGTAATAGACCTACATCAAGGACAAAATTATCCAAAAATCAAACTGGCATACAAGCTAATAATGCATAAAGCATCACAAATCTCTTACTACAACCACACTAATCTGAATCCTACAGAAAAACTACAAAATTAAGCAGTAATTTTGTTTATTTCTATATTCTATGCTTAGTGAATATCAGGATGGGGAAAGAAATGTGTGTTGATGCAAATATCACTCATAAGGAAGTGGGTGTGTGTATTAACAGGTAATAAGGATTTTAATACATCCCTGCAGCTAAGGAAAAAAATAAATTAAAAAAAAAATACCCAAGTCCCACACCAGTTTTTCAGTAGGTTTGGGGCAGTGTTAGGAAACACATTTGGTCTTACCATGTGGAGCCACCTCCAGTTTAAAACATTGTTCTTCTCTTATATAAGATAGCTATAAACATGTTGGAGCAGTAGCCAGCTCTGAATACATGAATACATTCTGATTTTCTTCAGTGGGTAAATAAACTAAAAAAAATCCCACCAAAGTCAAGCACTAAGCCTGTTCCTCTACCTGCCTAATACTGGCCTTTATTCTGAGTCCATTAGGCAGGCACAGCAGACTAATTAAATCACTTTTAATTACATGTATCATCATCTGTTGAAATGCCAGTATCAAAAATCTTAACACAGAAATACTTTCCTTAACCTGTTCCAGGAGACTTCTGGAGCTTTTGGACAAGGTTGGTAATTGCCTTTCGGGTAGATGAAAAAAACTACACAGAAAATTGACAAAATTAAGGCTCTAAAACCAAATTGTGGGATTGGAGAACCCCTCACAAAAGGCATCTCCATGTCTTAGAGTTAAAGCAGATTAAGCTGATGCAGAGTAGGCTTAATGAGCTTATTACTCATAAAGCTGAATGTCTCCATCATAAAGTCAAGCGTAAACAAGAATTTGATGGTAAAGCCAGTAGGTTTCAGATACATACTCAGACAGTGCAAAAAGAGAAATTATAAAGGAGTGCAAGAAGAGGAAGATTAAAGACACAGCACTAATAACTTTTTTAGTATGCTTTGTCAAGCACTGCTTTATAACAATTAAAATTAAGTCATCTGAAAGATAGACATCAAGCTCCAAGTGCCAGGTCCAAGTTACCACACAAATTCTCCAGTTTCACCAGTGTTTCTATGGTTCTAAGAATGCATTTATAGTAAATTACATATACTTGTTATAAGAACATGTATAACAGTGTGTCCTTGGGGGGGGCTGTAGTTCCATAATGCTTCCATTATAGACCTAGCCACAATTGAATCTGTTTTTTAAAAAGGTGAATTTATTGCTTAAAACCATTTGCCCTGACAGCCGTGGAAGCTGAAATCCATAGACCCTGCAGAGCAATCCAAGCGTGTCTGCTGTGCTGCGATACATACCTCCCTGCTAGAAGCTGGCCAATGAGTTCCACTGCAGTCAGACAAATAAGCATGATTTACTAACAGTTTATGGTTACTGGTGGCTGACTGGAGAATGTCGCAGCGTATCTCATTTCTGATTTCTTGTGCCACTGAAATTATCTTTTAGTTGACTACATTTCTATATATCAGTGTCCCACCAATTTTAGGTAGATGTCATAATTGTGCAGAGACACTGCAAGTGAAATTGGGGGGCACTCTTCTCTCTGGTTAGGTTATGACCTTTTAAAAGATAAGGATACCCTTACTCTCTTTCTGTTTCTTGGAAATTCCCAGCACAACCCCTTCACTTCCCAGAACAGTGCCATTAAATACTGCATGCGATCATTTTGTAAAGTCTTCTTCACACTTAGAAACAAGAACTTGAATGCTTTGGGAGTGAGATGCAGACAAAGATAAAACATATCAATTACTCAGTTCTGTTTTTACAAACTAATAGCACTACAAGGTTATTATAAACTATCTTCTCTCCCCCAACTCTGTATGAAGATTAATAACATTTATGGTTCTCACAAGGTTATTTTGTTTGTACAGTAAGGGTATTTACAGGCTTAAGAGGATTTACTGTTGGATTTTATTCTGTGGTTATAATAGAAGATTATACAGCAGGATATGGTGTGGGGGGTTTCCCCCCCCTCCATTTTTTTATTATTTTTTTTTGACTCAGATATGCCAGTTCATGAGTTAGGATACTTTACATGGTTGTTCTTATAGTATAATATATTTTGAAATTCACCTCTGGCTTAAAAAAAAGAAGCTTCCTTGAGCATCTCTGTAATTCGAAATTACCATCAGGCAGCAAAGGAGATAATGCTTTCATCATGCATAAAAGGTTTAAGCTACACTTTTAAAAGGAAGATGACAGAAGGAACTTCAAACTATAGACATGGGTGCTACCTCAAATCCAAAAAGAGAACAGAACATGTGATTCTGTACAATCCATCATGCACCCACACCTCTAGGCGCAGCCATTTAACTGCACTATTAGTAGTTATGTCAAAGGTTTCATCTAACTACCACTGAAGTTAAAGTGACTTTTCTTCAAGGGGTTTACTATTTTGAGTAAGGCAACTTAATTTTGAGTAAGGCAACTCCTGCATTCCATCACTATTCATTAACTTCTTCAATTTGCTCTTATTAATGCTAATCGTAAAATGGCAAAACATTAGATTACGTGTGCATAATAGTAATTCTATATTTTGATAAATACAAAATTTTTATAGTTTATAAATATTTTATATATTTATATATTATACTGTGTATATAATAATATATTTTTATATTTTTAACTATTTTAATTTAAAAAATAATAAAATAAATGGCCTTTAGTCTGAAAGATTCCTAAGCAAACAGCATTCAGAAATTTTCACACACACAAAGAGGTGATCAAACGGCAATTAAGACAAAAGAATGAGTTAAACATTGCTCTTCTGCAATAATTACATTGCAATCCAGCTTATCACTTACAAGGTCATTCAGAAGTAGCAATTAGTAACTATTTCTAATGTCACTTTCAGAACTGAATAAAAATGTATCAGCTAGAATGTCACTTCGAATCTCATCTTTCTTGATAAATTGCAATAGATAATTGCCTCTAGTGGGGAAAACAGACCGGTAGCACCTTCTTTTAAATAAAGGCTTTTCCACAGCAAGTAGAAAGCACAGCATCAAAGGCTCCCCATTGGTTGTTTCAGATAAGATATAAAAGAGTAATAGAATTAACCTCTGTACTACTTGACACCAGGAAAGCACATTTTTAAATCTCAGAATTATCTTTGATTGACTAACTCAAACACACCCTCAGGGTGGACAAGCAATCCTATAAGCTCTCACCATATCTGTAAATAGAAATGATCAAATTCTTTAGATTCGATCAAGTTAAAACCAATACACATCCTTAAACCAGTGTCTGATATGTTTTCCTAAAATTAGGCTTTAAAAATAAGATTAATCAGTAACATTGATCAGTCATTGATCAAGCACCAATTTCACTCACATGCTGTAGAATATGGGTGAAGTTACAATAACATAAGCAAGAACAAGTTTTGTAAGAGCTTAGGTAGACTGTGTCTGAAGAAATGTATTGGTAGTTCCATGCAACTCTTCTAGTACAAAGTTCAAATATCCAATCCCCTACCGGAACAGTCACCGCCATGCAAACAAGACACTTACCCAGCAGACAGGAGAACAATATTCAAGTAATAAAACATACCTAAATCTCAGCATTCAAGCAGACCCACAGGCCACTGGCTGTTCTCATGTGGGACACTCATCCTCTGTTGGAGCTCTTCACTCAAAATCATTCCATATTACGCCATGTAAGTGCCATACTCAGTGGGTTATGCAGGAGATTCTCACCCAATGAGTATTTATACAAAGCAGCACGGCTCCAAACGAGAGCGAGAGATCCTACCCGGTATCAGCCAGCTTAATATGTTGGTCACTTCAGGAAGTAGAAGTCCTGTTTCTTTGTCAGTCAGGGCAGAGATTTCAGCCTAGAACTTTCACACTCGAATCACGTCTATCATGTTTCTTTCTGGCCAGAAATTCTACCTCAGAAGTTCTGTAAAGCCTCGTACGTGGGTTTAAAAACCCTCTTACCCAGGAAAAGTTTTGCAAAATTTCATATGCTTGTGCAAAAGGTTTAGGAAGACTTTTATTTAGAGAAATTATTATCCTTAAATAATTTCCTCTTCAGCTAGAAAATTTGAGTGCTGGTGAAATACATTGACAGTCAATTTTTAAATGTGCATTTCAATGTTATTTTTGCTACTCTGCTCTCATTTGTGCCTCTACTGTGAAATACACACAAATGCTTTTTAAATTTAGCACTTGAAGACACATAATTCATATTTCTTCTCTGAACTACTTTGGAATTGGCCACAGACTTCCAGAAAACAGGCACATGTTGGTTCCACTTCACAGTACCAAATGCAAAGTTACTTTAACATCCAGAAAAGTGTCATGCCAGTCAGGTACGTGCACTTGCCTCAGCTCCTCAGACTGACTGAGGAAAAGCAACAGACTTCCTAGCAAAGCTTGAGCCTGTAAGCAACAGCAAGATGGAAATCCAATGGAAATGACAGCAGCACACATGCAGTTGCCTGAAGTACACGGCATGCTAGTTAAGAGTTGGGACTCTTCTTCTTCAGGCTTTATCGGAGTGAGTACAAGGATTTGCAAAATACCAAGAAGTTATAAAAATAAAAATGAAAATGCACATGCAATAATATTTCATTTACTCACTATATCCAATGGAGTTTTGCTTCCAATCTAATTAAAAATTTCAATTAGAATAATTAAAGATATAGTTATTCAAGTATAATGGTAATCCACAAGCATTTCTTGGGGTTTTGTTTCGTTTTGGTTCTTTTCTGTTGAATAAGGTGCATGGCAAGCAATGCGTGAACAGAATCATAAAGCAAGACCTGATCCTGTGCACACTCATCTCTACACCCTCCAACTATGGATGAAATGCTCCTGAAGCAACTGGACTACTGCCTACTGTCAGGCAGCCACTGTGAACAGATACCAGCTGCGTTACTTCATCAGGGAGGAGAGGAGAGAGGAAAATGATGCTCAGTGAGAATGTTGAAGATCTACTCAACTGACAAAACACAGATACACAGAATACACACACTGCAGGAGACTTTGCCTACTGAAGTTAGATTGCTTTGTAAGCCGACAAATACCAATAAACCAGCAATAGTTTCTTTTTGAAAGTCTCTTCATGCAGGCAAACATCTTGCCTTGTGCAAATAAGCCTGGTTACACCCCCAACGTCCCAGTGTCTGCAGCCCTTTCTGAGCTATATTGTCTAATGCAACACCATATGCCATGATTAAATGCCCTTTTCATTCAACTCAGTAGAGTTGAGGGGTAAGGTATTCTTCACACATTTACATTTAAACACCACACACAGAGACAGACACTCGCAGACAGGTATTTAAGGCAATGGCAGAACTCCACGACCTCTTTCCAAAATGAAGGAAAAACGCCTCCTGTATTTCTGCAATTGCCTTGTTATTCTCTGTCAGAAGACAGTAGATGTTGCTTCTCCACCCCAGGAAAGTAAAGATATAAACTAAACAAACAAACAAACAAAACAAAACAAAACAAAAAAAAACACACAAAAAAAAAACAACACAAAAACAAAAAACCAAGACAAAATCTGTCAGAGAAACAGAAAATAAATCTCAGAGACACTAGGTGATACTCCTGTCCTACAAGCCAAAGTGCCAGCAGGGTGCTCAAGAAAATCGTAAATTCCTACACTCGTGGAGTTCACAAGCAGCATTAGCTTTCTAGAAAACGTAAAATCTAAGCCAAAATATACTGGCATATGTAGCATACATAGGCTTTTATTGATCATTTAACCAGTGGGTACATATTGCACTAATGCTGGCATCACAACTTAAAAATTGTATCGATCTGGGGATATCGATATGGAGGAGTCTAGGAAAGACACACAAATCAGGTTTATAAAATTTATTTTCCAGCGTTAAATTCCTAACTACTTTTCCTTTTTAGAGCTGCTCAAGTTAATGACTTTGAGGTTCTTCTAACAAAGGAGCTTCCACATGGGAAAAGCTCTTATTGCTATGAAGTCCTTCACCACACAAAACACTATCACCACTGTTTTCTGACAAAAACCTCGCTTTAAGAAAGAGGATGTTGGTCACAGAGGAGAACAGGCATTCACAAAGGAGAAAACCCAGAACATGTCCCCTTAATCTAAAGATTCAGGCCATGAGGTGGCCCAGGGTTTGCCACTGGACAAGCTTCCAAGCCAGACTGACTGCCTTGTGATAAAAGGCTGTCTCAACTCAACTCAAAGGTAGAAGACCTATCTCAACTACACTTGTGATTCGTTTGTCACTAATTACCAGTGTCCTGTGCTCAGATGGATGAATGAACAAACTCTTATTGACTAGCAGCAGCCACATCAAAGACTTCTAGGGTCTGTGATTTCAACTTCACCACAAGTGTTCGAAGGCACCACTAAAACTGTTTTCCAGCAGTAACAGCCAGTCTAGTAAAAGGTGTTTTTTTCTCTTCAAACCCAGCCTCTCCTTTCACAGCCCAGCCAAGATGGCTAGTGAGAAATCTGCCTCTGCCCCCTCTGCCTGATGCACATGGCTGTGCAGGTCCCCTTGCTTGGGCAGGAAGGCTGAGAGCCACCTTTTCTTTTGGATGTGGTCTCCGGATAAACAATGCTCTCTTCCCACCCTCAAATGAATCAGCACCTGTGCCGATTCAGTTTCTATTGGCCAAAGAGTGAATTCCATTTGCTGGCAGAATAAAGAGAGATTAAAAGAAAAAATAACCATTGATTCTTACAGTCGGAGAAGCAGTTTCACTACAAGAGACAGGCATTTAACTCTGTTTGCCCTAACACTGCACAGAAGCCTATTTTGCAGCACATAGTCCTCGACTCACTAGCTCTCCAGACAGAATTTTAATGTGAAATCGCAATTTAGATTTCATTCTTTTCACACCAATAAGGATTATGTGATAAGAGATAATTTCAATGAAAAAAACACCCTATTTTTCTTTTTTTTTTTCAAAGTAGTTGGTGATGTGATCAGCTCTAAAATATCAGTTAGTGATCATGTCCAATACCTCCTGGCTACACCAAAGAAGTCAGCCCCAGTCTAAACAAACCGAGGTTATTTTTAGAAGTGGGAAAGCAGATGGGAGTTTCAGTTGCTTGCGAGCACACATGCCCACCGTTCAGCCTTTATGAATGGCTCCTACAGATGGAGAAAGAATTCAAGAATCTGCTTCCACTCTTCTCTTTTTAGCAACATCACGTCATTCACTGCAGGGCAACCACCCCACTAATATCCCAGACAACCTAAAGGTACTCCAGGAAAAAAGCTTCTGTCATTAAGCTCTGTGGTTGAACACACAAACACAAACTTTATTTGTTCAGGTCAAAGGACATGACCTTTTCACTTCCAATCCTTATTTCTCCTAAAGGTCTCCTCTCCCCACAAAGAAATTTAGCTAAATCCCAGCCAAGGCATTGAGTTTACATGAAACACAAAAGCCAAAAAGATTAAAATATCTTTTTTGTAGAAAAAACATCCTTTCCTAAACTATACTCAAACTGAAGCTCATTGTTTCACCTCTTTTGCATTAGTTTTGATCAGAATTAAAGCTTCATATTTTATATGAATGCTTTTTTCTAACAGTTTTATGCCCATAAAGAACTGTCTTGTTCTAGGGAAAATAATTCCTAGATATTTTCATCTATGAGTTGTTAAGAATAAAATGAAAATATTTACCCAAGGGATGGAAGAGTAAAAGAGCTATTAGTTTGGCACAGAAAAATATCTTTTTTGCTTCAATAATCCTGCCTGAAAACCTGTTCTTAAGAATGGAAGAGATAGGAAATGTTTTAGGGGGAATATTCTCTGTGTCAGAGTTCCTGTGATACAGATTACTGTTTCAAAATTAGCACTTTCTTAAGAAAGGGGTCCATTTATCTCCATTATTGCATGCACGAAGCCAAAACAAAACAGTCTCCCTGCCTATCTACAGACATATTTATCTTGGAATTAGGGCAACTGGGCTCCCACTCTTGCTTGAGTAAAAACAACTGAAAATATCAGGAATCTTATTTTTCCTTTTCATCAGCACTGAAGATAAGAAAAACAAGATAGATGTACAGCAATAAAACCAGCCAAGTACTCCTCAGACATAACCAGCTGTCCTCATGCACCTATTCTACACACTAACCCACCATTTCAACCTGCAGCATCAACTGGAATACACAGCTTTCCACCGAAAAGAGTCCAGTGAGGCTCAGAAGAGAGAAATGAGGCAAAGAGTGTTGCCAGTTTTCTGGATCTCCATTGGTTTAGTTTTCAAAACTGATAAACAGAAGGCTTGAGGACTAAGATGGCATTTGATGACTTACTATTCTTTCTGCTATGTGGAAAAGAAGGGGCCTCCAGATAAAAGTCATGCCTAGAAGCAATTAACTCTTACTGGACGCTTCATCCAGCTATGAGTAACTAGAACAGTCAATGCACTGTGGTTAGCAGCTACCAGAAATAAAGATCGTGGTTCATGATGAAGTCCTTGTCATACGTCTGCCACAGAGAACGCAGCAAACTGTGGCCAAGCCACCAGTCAGCCTCACAATGCAGTGACATTCCTTTCCATCTGTACAGCTTTTGCACACAGCCTTCAAATCGCCATGAATGACTGTAACTCTGACAAAACCAATTTGATTGCATTTCATAGATAAAGTCCATAGATAACACTACCTTATGAGATGAAGCACAGGAATCAACAATTGTCTTAACACCTTGAAGTCTCATCTTGGAATAAGTGAATAAACCTATCACAAGGATTATTTCCATTTCATGCCCAAGGCAGGATTACCTTTCAGCTTCTCAAGACCTTGGTCTCGGCTCTTGCCATCCTGAATCCAAGCAATTCCAAAAGAGTCAGTATAAAGGTGATGCCTGCATTTAGTCACTGTTATGAAATACAAAACCATTACTCTGAAGCCTCAGTTACAGTTAAGGGGCAAGTGCTCACACGAACAAAACAAAATCACCTTCTTCTGACAGTGAGTGCAAAGATGACAACTCCTGGTCCTAGGGTTGATCGAGCACACGTGCTTTCTGGTACATTTATCTTTGGTATTCCAGAGAGTAAATGAGATGCCTGTCAATCCCTAAACACCATTGCCAAAATGCCAGTCCCCACAAAACTTCCAGGCAGAGACCCCAGCAGGCAAGGTCCTTCATGTGCAATAGACTAACATTTGTAGGAGTTTTTGTCTTTCATCATTGTACACAGAACAGCTGTATGACTGTAACTCTCAAATGATGCCTGACCTTGGGTTTCTATACTGCAGCTATAGTAACAAATATGGGAAGACTAACATGGAAAAATGTAGAATTTCTCCATCCAAATATAGAACACTTGCTGGACAGCTGTCTCTAGCCCAGTTTATGTTTCACCCTCCAAAATTAAAAGAAAACCCAACACCCTTTGATATACATTGCATCCCCAGTTCTTCCTTTTGTCTAGGAAGCCTAAGGAACACTAGGACTTGACAGCAGGTCATTGTCTGCAATTGATATGTTGCCAGAAAACATGCACCGCAACAAGCAAAAGAGAAGAGAGGAGACCTTGCTTCGTGCCTGCTCCATGCCTTGTGGCACACAGGATATGATATGAAGGCTGAAAGAGAATTCCCCAGTGAAGAAGCTTTTATAGAGGCCTCTGCTCAAGCAAGTCATGCAAGAATCTGCTGATAAGACACGGGTAAGGTTCCAATACACATTGCTGTGGCCATACAGGCACAGGCTTGTACAGAGCACAGAGGAAGCTACTCTATATATACACTCTTCAAATACCAAGAACATTTGCTTTTGTTCCAAATGGGTGGCAGGCTCAGCAGAAGGCTCCTCCACCCCCACGGCAGAGTCTCAAGAGATCAGCTCTAGGAAAAAGCTCTAAACAAGGAAAGGTCAAACTTGCTGCCACAAGCAATAAAGGAACAGTGATATTTTAAGTGCCCTAATTATACATGCTTGCAGGTGGGAGCTAAAAAGGCTTAACACCCCACCTGAAATTCTGACCCAGGACTGCCCTGATGTAATTACATGTCATGGTTTCCCAGCTGTTGTGACCCCAACGTAGACCTGCTGCAGTATTTCTCCTGTGGCAGCAGTAACTGACAGTGCTGATAAAAGTGGTGTGAATGCAGCCTGTGCTTTGCAGAGCTCCTTTTCAATAATTAAGTACTTTGACTCATCAACAAAAAAAAGAAAGAACCAAACAACATAAAACACTAAACAGCACACAGTGTTCTTACTAAAGCATAAACATCTACACAATTTTCTAATTAGAAAAAAAAATAAATTAAAGCAATTAAAGACTATTTATATGTGACAATTTTGGAACACCCTGTATAACAAGCAGTTCAGTTATCACCCATCTTCATTACTTACTTTTACACGTCAAAAACTTCTATAAAACCATACTATGCATCTACCAAGTAGATATATAGTATACAGGTTTTGTACCAAAACCCATTTTTATGGTACAAAATTTTGGCTTTTTAGAAGATGCAATTTCTAATAATTTAGGTCATATCATTAGGATCTTAAAAAAAAAAAACAATTACGCTGCATACAAGGTTAATCTTGATTATGGTCACTTCATCAATGCTACTTTTGTTTTACCAGAGGCAAAAAGGCACCACAGATATGCAGCTGACTAAAGCTATTTACTCTCTTTAGTTTGCAAGTCAGATAATGTGCCAGCTAAATCAGGCACATACACCATCATGCACTGGGAACCTTCCCTTACTACTGGCACACACACATAGACTGGGAATATTTTGATCACATTTAAAAATAATGTCAGTGTACATAAACTCCACTCAAAGACAACATCGACAACAACATTGAACAAGGACTGGATTATTGAGATTAACATGTTTTTAAGATACACCTGGTTGCGTATATTTGAGTTTACTGCACCATATTGCAGGTTTTCCCAGATTTGGGACTATCCAAAGAACTTAAATAGTACCCATCAGGGGAGTTCATACTAGCACATGCACATATATATGTGTACACATACACATACATATATCTGTGTATATATGTCAGTGGATAAGAGACTTCCAGAACCGCCTGAGCACTCACCAGTTCCAAACACTGCCGGTGCCCATATGCAGCAGCGTAATGCACAGTGTTGTACCCCTCTTTGTCTTGGATGGATGGATTGGCATCGTTTTGTAGAAGGAACTCCAGACACCTGTGGACAATTGACTAGTGTAAATGTGAGCTCACAATATTTAACAGACATCCCTCACTGCAAGTAGGAGTGGCAGTGAAAACTGGCAGTTAATTCTGCTTTTCTAGCAGCACCTCAAATCACTTTTCACCAAAAGATCCCCACATTCACCGTATTTTTAAACGGAAAATCCCCACTCATCTTTGATGATCATCTTTATAAAAAAAGCACTCTTCAACCTAACTTTAGCGGCTACTCTGGATTATGAAATTGTTTTCTATTATAAAGCCTGAAAGAAAACTATACAACTCTGTACCATGGGGTAAACAGCCCACAATTGCTAGTATTCACATTAAAAACTCATGTATCAAACCGTTGGCCTCCAAACATGCACTATGGCAAGCTGAAAAATACTTAGCTGAGTTAATTTCCTGGAATGTATGTACATCAATGTTTTTTCTTTGTTGGCTTTTTATTCTTTTAAAATCATATGTTTTTGAAAGAATTCCTTATGCTCTCTTTTAGCACCTGTGACTTTTTCTTATACTATCAAGAAATCATCATTTTGTTATCAGCACTTTATTTCGTAGCTGGCAATTTGTAATGAATGTGAGGCCGTCATATGAAAAAGGGGAGTTTTTACAACAAAAAAGTCATTAAGCAACTAGATGAAAAACGTCAATCCAAATAAATACATTGAGGAAGCCATTGGCTACTTCTTTTTGCAACACACATACTCAGCACAAAGCATTAAAATAAGACAGTGTATGGTAGTAAAGAATTATTAAATTATTGAAGCAGTACATTTTCAATGAAGAAACAGTAGCAAGCACAGAACCAGAAATACTAGGGAATATGTGCACAAAGAACAGCATAGAGCCTTTTTTCTTTAGGTTAGCTCCCATTAAAGCCAAGCATTGTGTTCAACAGAGCAATGAATGACCAAAAGCAGAGTGTAAAACTGCAGCCCAAAGCAGTGGCATTCTCCAGAAGTGAGGTCTAACTGCTTTATTTACACCAAACTTACAATGCAGCTTCTTTTTCCTTCATCTCACTGGCTCTTTCAAGTTCTTCAGCATTTTCATGGGAGTTACCTAAAATATTCTTTCTTCTTAGCACAGAGGACAGAAAAATGCAACTTATTTTCAAAATCTCATACCAGTGACTTTAACGCAGTCTGCCACCCATCCCCAATCTTCTCTTTGAGGAGTTGACCTCCTCCAGCCAACAAGAAGAACTACACAAGTTAAATGAGTGCTCTGCATGGGTCTGCAGCTAACAAATTTTGCAAGAAACAGAGGCAACTACAACATGGTAGTTTGTCATCCCACAAGTCAAAGTCAGAAAAAAACAAACCAACCAACCAACCAACCAAACAAACAAACAAACACACACACAAAAAAACCCCAAAAACCAAACACAAACAGAAGATTCCAGTTTCTATCAGAAACAGTTTGATTGTCACTTTCTAGAATCCTTCCATTTCTCCCAGAGCAATGCTGTTCATTTGGTTTCCTTTGCAGCGAGGAACTCTGGATTATCACAGCTTGCTTCTTCCTGCAGTAACCTGCTAGTTCTTCTCTAGAATTTAAGATTTAGAAAAACTTTAATCACTGGTACTATATTGGTCTGCATTAGCTGAGTGGCTGACTCTCCTTGCCTTTTGTGAAGTATCCTGGCAACACTGCGCGTGGATCTCCTGCTCAGGTTCTTTAGATTCTTCAAAGAGCTCAGCACATCTTCAGATTCCTGCACACCCAGATCATTTTTGGCACTTCTGCTTCCCAGCTGGGTGGGTGGCAGACAGAAGACTACAGTTTGTGTTCTTACAATCACGAGCTTGTGATTATGACCTGTCTTGGCCACCAAGGCTAACACAGAGTATGTTTACAAACTGCTATCATCATGGATTGGTAGCTTGAAAGGTTTATAGGACAGTTTGCTACTTTCAATCCCAATATTACAGGCAAATTCCAGACTGGATTCTGCACAATGCAGAACGGTACATTCTTTGTTTAATATGCAATTTCCCATTTGTAGTATCTAGATTTGACATTCTTCCTGTGGGTGCTAGCAATAATGGGTTGTTCTACAAACGCAGGGTCTGTCTGACGTCCACTGACTCAGAGGAAACTTAATTATTTATAACTCTCCTGAATATTAATGTTGTATGTTTATAGACACTATTCATGTGCTATGCTGAATTCCTACCTGCACTTGCTTTTAGTTAACTACAAATCAGTGAGATCACCAATATAGGGATCATCTTTGTAGCAATGATCTGTAGAATCAGTACATACTCAGAAACTGCATCATCTGTTTTGAAAAGATTTAAAATTAATTAAAATGCTGCTGTGATTTCCATTGCAAGAAAAGGTACTTTCTGAAGACCATAAGCAACAACAGTTACCAAAACAGCTGAAAGAGTAGGGCAACCTCAGTGCACCAAGACTTGTCTGTGTTCATTAACTGCCCACATCCAAAGTTAAATAATTATGAATATTCTTTGGGCTGAGATTGCCTGACCTTGGGAGTTTTTTGCCATTCAGCAGGAAAAGGAAAACATTCTGACCTACAAAATCACAGACTGCAAATAGCATTTCATCTTTATAACAAGGCTCCTTCCAGAACATCTCAAACTGGAAAATTTAATGAGCAGACACCATCACCATATCAGAATCAATTTACGCTTGGCCTATGGGGTGAAATAAAGGTCACATATTCCTGCCAATGTTTAGGATGTGAAGAAAGTAAGCTTTTGCAAAAACTTTTTTTAATTAGTGATGGAAGTAGCTACATCCTTAAGTTAACCAAGAGTTTATTTACATGCAGGAGCCTCACCTACAAAGAGCCAAAAGCTGGAAAACACACACCAAATCACCATTCTCAACACCCCAAGTAACGCCTCACCCTGGCAAGACAGAATCAGAAACAGCCTGTGGTGAAAGCCTTCCTACAATCCTATTCCACTTGTAATGCCAAGCACAGGCATTTGAAGATCCTGCTGCTTTCTTCCCAGCACTCTTCAAGGTTTGAGGGTGAAAGGGAAGACACTTTTTATACCAGTATCATCACAGCAAATTATGAAAAAGCTACCAAGGCTGTGGTATGGCATCCAAACTTCTACCATAGAGTTAAGCCAAAGTTTTCCTGCAGTAGCTATGAGGTGGTATTCTGCTGGGAATATGCCAGGTGTATTTTTACCAGATCTCACTATACAAGAAACAAAAAAAAATTGTTCTTTAACGTCTAAAGGAATAGGACGGAGAAACATGGGATTACCTAAAATAAACAGAGGTCACTAAGAGTTTGTCATGGTTTCAGCTGGGACAGAGTTGTCTTTCTGACTAGCAGCTGGTGCAGTGCTACGTTTTCAATTTGGGACGAGAATCATGTTGATAGTACACTGTTGGGTTTGGTTATTGCTAAGCAGTTAAAGCTTCTTCTGTTCCTCACACCGCTCCACCAGTGAGTAGGCTGGGGGCGCACAAAAAGCTGGGAGAAGACACAGCCAGGACAGCTGACTCCAACTGACCAAAGGGATATGCCATACCATATGACATCTTGCTTGGTATAGAAAGCTGAAGGAAGAAGAAAGAAGAGGGGACATTCAGAATGATGGCATTTTGTCTTCCCAAGTAACCATTATGTTTGATGAAGCCCTGCTTTCCTGAAGATGGCTGAACAACTGCCTGCTGATGGTGGTGAACAAATTCCTATTTTGCTTTGCTTGGGTGCATGGCTTTTGCTTTACCTATTAAACTGTCTTTATCTTAACCCATGAGGTTTCTCACTCTTACTCTTCTGATTCTCTCCTCTATTCCACTGGAGGGAATCGTGCGAATGGCTGTGTGGTGCTTAGTTGCTGGCTGGGGTTAACACAATTTTAAGAGAGAACTAACAGGATAACGAGCCTGTTTTATACAGTAAATTATGAGGAAAAGATTGCCAAAATATGTAACTATCTGGGAATTAGAAATTGAAATCTCTAACCACAGGATTTCTAACTTTTGCAGCTGTTTTCCCCCTTTCTCACAGAAACAGCAGTGAATTCTGCCAAAGGACATTCCCCAGGCCTTCCTCTTTCCAAAGTCTCTAAAAAGCAACCTGTTTGGACAGAGTGGGCATTTTTATCAGCTCTGGCACTGGAGAGACTGGTGGGTAAATCTATTCTATCATTTCCAGAAAGGCTGTCAGAATGGCCAGACGATGGTCTGTCACAGCAGTCCTTCTGGGAAAACCGCTTCTTCTGCTGTCTCTCGTTTCATACCTTCTGATGGACTTGCAAAACAGATGTAGAAAATTCTCTGAGCTTACTCTTGTGAGGAAACCACAGAGGAAAAGAGAAGACAAAATGTTGGGAAAATAGTTCAGTAGGACAGGGTGGCTGCAAAACTGTGTTACATCAAAGGTAAACTGTAGAGCTGCAATGCCACATCATCTGGGGATTTGGCTTATAGTCAAAGCAACTCAGTGTGGAATTATGTGTACATCTGAGGGAAATTCCTTTGCAAACAGGATCTTTTTTTTGGCTCAAATGACATAGCACTATGAAGAGATTAGAAAGACATCAATTTAGCAAAGCACTTTAAACAAGGATAATGGAGAGGCTTTCTTACTTTCGGTCCATGTCAGAAGCAGCAGCATAGTGCAAAGGGGTGCGTCCCCAGTCATCCGTTTCATTAATATTGGCTCCTGTTGTCACCAGTGTCTCAATGCAGTGGAAATGACAATTTGCAGCTGCATAGTGCAAAGGCGTTCTGGAACATAAGTGACAATTAGTTACCTCATATTCTGATATGCACTGCAATTTCGATAGAGAGAGAATAGCAATAAATCTTAATTCCTACAGATTTCCAGCTGTGAGTATCAGTGCTTTATGTTCCTGTGATGAAATGCAAAGTTATGCAGATTTAACAATATATTGCGTTAGTAGGAAGTTTTGGTGCTCCTACAAAGCCTAATAGGATACAGATCCTCAATCTGTGCTTGCAAACCATCTATTCCCAGGGAGAGCCTCTGCTGTCGCTCTGCATACATGCTACCTTCTTCCAATCGGGAGGCAGAGCAAAGCACAGTGTCCCTCACAGCCCGTTACGTAGCCAGCGTAGCAACACTCATAGCAACACTTCATAAAGGGGAAGAAAAAATCCCTCTAAGAAGCACGTCAAATAGCAGCGACCCTCCCATCATAACCCAGGTGCTGACTTGGGCACACAAGCACAAGAATTTAGGCAGTAAGAGAAGCAATAAGGAAAAAAAAACCAAACAACTGTGATATTTTAAAAATAGAAAAGTCCAGAGGGTGGGATGGCTTTTATGTCTTTAATGAAGTCTGCACCTGTGTGTCTGGCATACAACCGCAGCAGCAGGAGTTCTGCAGGGAAGGCCAAGCCCCTAGCTTATTTTACTGTCATTTTTCATAGAACATACGATTTGCAGACTGAGGTGGTCTTTCTTCCTTGCCTTATAGATTCTCTTTTTGTTGTGTTTTTAAAAGAGCTTCCTCATGCACTTACCTCCCACATTTGTCCTTCTTATTAAAATCTGCTCCACTGCTTTGCAAGAGTTTTATACATTCAACATTACTGGAAAGAGAAGTGAAGAAAACAAAACATTAGCAAAACAGAAGTTTACATCTGCGTTGCCCCCTGTACCCAAAGAGGAGAAAGTCACTCTCACTATTTTTGTATTATTTGCCACGCAAAACCAAGGTAGAGCCAACTACAACGTGAAATTCAATCAAACACAAAATGAACTTTTCAAAAATTATTTCCCTTTTTTTCCTAGAAAACTTGTAACTTCTCTCTTGAAGAAGAAATAACACATTGCCAAAGAGAAAAACAGTAAATGTGATCTGAGTTCAGTGTATGTGGAGACTTTCAATGAGAGCTGGACTCTAATGCTTCCCGAGCTGAACTGGTATTTTATAAGAGAACTTTAAATAAAGTTGTTTCTAGCTTATGAAATGCCAGTCTAATAATGAAGAGGTGACATTTAACGAAATCCACCCCCATTCAGCAAAGCATTCTACAGTAAGCACTTTGCTCAAATCCTGTTTACTTAGGAAGATTTAATCACAGGAGTTACTTCTAGGATTAATCTCATATGATTTGTTGACTGTTGATAGCACGTCTCTAAGTGCTTTGTTGAATAAGGGGCAGAGCAATTTCAAGTGATTGTCAGTATCAATATTGCAGATGAGTTGGACTCCATTGCTCTCTATCTCTTGAAAGAGTTCACCACATCATAGCTGCTTCCTCCTCTTGTTAAAGACAGGTGACTTTTAACAGAAAACAAGAGCTGAATTCTCACATCTTTTGTAATTCAAGTGAATGAATGTATGACTCTGACCAGAAATTGACATAAAAAAGCGAAGCAATTTCTAAGACTCCTTGACATTCACAGGGGCAATAAATCATCCGAGTTCACTATCAGATGAGCAGCCCTTTGAAGTTTGCTCTTTTCCTGGTACCCATGCAACTCCCATGAATGTAATGAGAGTAACAGGCACGTGTCAGGAAAAAAAAAAATGCCTCCAGCTCCAGGGAAAAAAAAGACTGGATGCAATATATCGGCATATGTTCATCCCTACTCTAAATGGCTACTGCATAAAATAGATACAGAACACTCACCACAGCATACTCAAAATATAAACACCTGCTAGTGATGGCAATTGTAGTGAACACCGGAAAAATACGGTCTATTTTCATGAGCCACTTTTGCTTCTTATCAAGTCTCTCCCTCTCTGTAGGACTTCCAGATTGTTTTTATTATTCTTTTTGGGGTGCAGCCTTATCAAAGATGTAGCATTTCAACTATACTATAATAATGTCCATCCAAGCAATAGTCATACCTCCCCTATTAAGATAACTATCAAGAGGAATAATACTATAATAATAAAAGCAATATTTGAATCTACTTTTATTAGGTTTTTGTAATACCAAAAACCTCTGTGATATACATTTTGGTCCACTTAGAAGGAAAAACAACTTCCAGAAAACTGACAGCATTTTCTGTAGATCACCATTTCTGCTTGCTGTAACTGCAGGGAATCCAGGCTAGGTTCTAGCCAAGGCTCAGTTACAGCTGTTTTCTGAGACCTGTGGTCCTCAATAGAAGAGTCAAAACTCAGTGCTCGCCAAACGATGTGTCCTTTTGCGAGGTTTAACTTCACAGCACTCCACTGACAACTATTTGGCAGTATTTAAACTAACTGGACGCGACAGTTACAACTTAAATTGACGTATTTCAGTTTTAATTTGTTTCCATTTTTGGCCTCCCAGCACTTAGCAGGAATGCATCACCCTGAGAGAACAACAGTCTTTTGACTTCCTAATTTGGAGGTTGGGGGTTGTTTGTTTGTTTGTGGGTTAGTTTTCTGTTGTTGTTTTGGTTTGTTGGTTTTCAGCTTAGAAACTTTTAAACTTGCACTTGGAAAATGGGAGGGGGAGATAAGCTGGACTCCAGGGTAGCAATCTGATGGGCACTGCTGCATAGTTGTATTTTCAGGCAAGGACACAGATCAAAGGTGGAGGCCAAGAATAATTCCCCTGGAAGCAGCATCCCAGGAGCCACAGCTCCTTCTCCTCACTCGCTTTGCCCTAGGAACCCACGATTTCCTGCTGACTGCTGGCCCTCAGCAACTGACCAACAGAGACCTGGGTGAGCATGCAGCACCCTCACCCAAAGCTGAAGCAGTGTTCACAGGGGCATGAAAAGGAAGGGTTTAATCCTCTGCCTGAAACCCATGCTTCAAACCACAACCCGGCTGTCTGTGGTAGAGGGAATCTGACCACCTCCTTTACTTTGCAAGGAACCCCTGCGTGAGGGCAGTAGGAAAAGACAGGCTTAAGTGACTGAAATTTGACATCAGACAGCTTTGCTTCCCTTACACCGCAATAAATTCCTCGGTGGATGGCACAGTCAAGTTGGCTGGCACCAAATCTGCAACGAAGCCACAAAATAACTTACAACTGCTACAGTCCCAGCTACTCACCCTCCTGCAGCGGCAGCGTGGAGGCACGTTCTTCCAAAACTATCAGGGGTGTCTATTTCAAAGCCTGCAGACAGCACGTGCTCATTACTAAACAAGGACACTATGCTATACTTTTGTCCTAGTTAAACCACAAGAAACATTGCAGAGACAGAAAAATCAGTTAGTTAGGAAAAAACAGAACGCAAGCAACTACAGTCAGAAAGAGGTTGTCACAGGAACGGCAAGCGGCTGCTCCAGTTTGGCAGCTCTATAAAAAGAGCTGCAAAGTCGACGAGCATCTATTTCCACATCCAGCTCTGTGCCACATCCCTATTTAAAACCACATGGCAGGCATTTATGAGGCAGATACTTAGGAAGGGGACTGCAACAGCAGGACACAAAGACAGAAAACATGAAGAAATGAGGAGAAACCACAGAGTCAGCCTGAACAGAAAACAGGGCCATTTTTATTACGTGTGGTTTTCAGGTTGGAAATAGGCTTGCAGGAGCATGCAGGGACATTCCTGGAGACTCACAAGGCCAAAGAGAGAAGCCTGGCAGTATTAACTCTGGTCACCTGGAGCTTTTTCTCTTCCTTCTTGATCTGGTGGTCAAGGCCAGACTGCATCAAGATCTAATGTAATGGGGCATATAACTGCCATATTTCACACTTTTTTTTATATCCTACAGGACCCAATTTTAGGGAAAAATGTAGTTGTAGGAGATTTTGTGTTAAGCAATGAAACAATTTTGTAGAAAAAGCGTACTATCTGCCTTGAGATTTTTTAACTTATGGGAACTCTTGCCTGGAAAATTGGAATTTGGGACTTGGCATCTGATTACTGCCTCTTTTGAAACAGTTTTGTCCGCAAACTCCTGCTTCTTTGGCTTTGGGCTCTGGTGAGGATCCCAAGACTGCTCTCTTGACACTACACTTTCACATATTTCCCCTCTTGTGCCCGCAGAGCTTTGGCCAGCCTAACTCCCTTACTCTGGTCAGATTCAGAAACACGCTTTAGCTATTTTTACAATATATCATTGTCAGTGAGATGTAAATACCTGTGCCAGTGCAGGCCCCCAAGGAAATAATTTATTGCATAATTTCTTTGGGTGGGAGGAACCCAAACCAAAAGGGTGTCTCACATTCCTACAGTTTGGAAAAGGATCCTAAGTTTCCTGCCTCTTCCCAGTGAGTTAATATAAACCCTCTGAGCCTGCCAGGAGAGAAGGTCTTTGGGCATGAACAATAGAGGAAGTACCAGCATGCTGTTAGGAAAGGCTCGCACGCTCCCGCACACCACACCACACAGCCCAACACAGCAGCACAGGAAGTCTTTCATTTGAACAATTCACAACAATGAGTATACAGGGGCCATAAGCAGCAGAGACACACACTACTCCAGCTCCACAGACACACGGTGGGATTTACTTACCCGATGACAACAATTTCCTGCAGCAGTCTGAGTGAGCATTCAGCGCTGCTAAGTGTAAAGGGAACATGTTGTGGATCCCACACCTGAAAGGCACAACAGCCTCATTACACAAAGCCATGGGGGAAAAATGCAGGTTGCATACAAACACAACACATCAAAAGCTCCTTCCACAAAGGCAGCATTTTTGATCCTTTTCAAGAAAGATTATTCCTGTCGTGTTATTTTTGTCTGCATTTCCTTACCAGCTTTCTTGGGAGTTGGAAATATTCTGATACAGTAAAATCTTGGCATTATGCTTTGAACAGAACGTGGCAGGAAGGTTTCCAAAAATCTAAGATGAAAGCCAAGGTAAGGGAGGAAGCAACAGAGCAGATAGTGCTCGGAGTCAATCTCCTGGTGTGGGATGCACAAATTTCTGCATCAGCTACACACACTGCAACTGCCATTCTGAAGTAAAAGTAAATGTCAAGATCTACTCAGTATTATTTCTGAAATCCATTTTTCCTGGAGTTAACATCCTTTAGAAAATTCTCATGTGGGTTTTCAAAGCCTCCCCTTCTTCCCTCTCCTTCCCCAGGGGCTGGGGTAGCTGATACTTCTTCACACTTTCTTTCAGGCTGCCATAACACTTAGTTTTCTTCCCACATCCTAAGAAGTAAGCATCTCCTTTTCCTATTTGCTGCAGTTACTCTCCTCACTACTGTCCTTACAATTATTGCCTCCCCGCCAGCCTTTAACACCTGACGGTCTTTTCAATTACACCATAAATTTCTCAGAGCTGGGTGGAAAAAAAGTAGGCACTTATCATTAGGCTAAATCTCTCAGGCCACCACACAGTTTTTAAATAAGCCAAGTGCTAGCAGCTTTTATTAACATCAGCAAATCATCCCAGTTCAGTCTCTAAGCATACCACTATTTACTGTCTTAGAAGTCTTTCAGGTTTGGACATCTTGGCTTCCATCATTTAGCACTGATTTGCGAATAGCATCTTGTTATTCTAGAACTATCATACAGGCAGTTCTCCAAGTGCACATAAACACAGAGCCTCTGAAACCAACTATCTCAACAAGATTATCACCTACTGCTTGCTCCAGCAGATATATTTTTGAAAAGGACAAACTCTTGAACGATAGCAGATGGATTCATATCTGCCCTTCATTTCTGCAAGGCAAGTGGTGGGTGGGAGAGTACGATCACCCCATAGAAGAGGCCTTCAGATACAGATCCAAAACCACAGGAACTTGTCTTTCTGCAAGATTCACCATAAATCCTAACTACTTAAGAAACCCTAGACAAAAATCAATGTGAATGCTTATAAGGATATCTTGCTCTCTCCAGCATTTTATACATATAATACATATAAATACTCTTTGTTTGCTTCCAAAAACTCTTTCTTTGCAGAATCTCCATGCCCATTCTTCCTGTCTTCACATTAAATTTGTCCTCTTTGCTGCTCCCACTACACTAAGGAGTGATTTGTGGTGCTGTACAGATTTTAATTTTGAAGTCTCAGTGCTTACATCTTAGGGTAAATCTATCAAAAAATCAGTCTGACAGTCTATTCTTTGAAGGAAACCACAGAAGCTCTGCCAAGCTACTACATCTGCACAAACAGGTTGCATTTTTTAGCTCTGGATTCATTAATTTAAGCTAACATTGGACATGCTGTATCCCTGTCCTCTTCCTACACCCATTTCTCTCTATCTCCTCCTTCATATAGTTACATAAAGCAATATTTTTCTTCTTTTCAGTTGATTTCCACCCAGCACGTTTTGGTCTGTTTCCATCAAAATACATTATCTGCACATCTGCTAACCACTGTCAAACTTCTATAGCACTGTACACCCTGGTTCCTCTCCTCACTTACACAATCTCTCCTTTAAATGCAGTTGCCTCAAAGACTGGTGGAGCTGTCTGCAGTTGTACCTAACAGTGTTGCAGAGTTTGCCTTTCAAAGCCAGTTTGGGGAGCTCAGCCAGCTATTTACACACAGCACATACAAAAGCCCATTCCAAGACCTTCAGTGCTCCTTGTTTAGCACAGTAGCATTGTTTGGATCCACCTGCTATCTCTGAGCCAACTTTTCATTTCACTTGTTTCTGTTGCTGGAAAAAGTATTTGATTTGATCAAAGTCACCCAAGTGTGAAACAGAAATTCCTGACTGGATAACCCCGATTCCAAGAGTGGGCTATCCCACTGCATCTCATTTTCTGCTTAAACCTAAAGATAAGACACAGACTGGGACTTCCTGTATTGGAGAAAGAGCTAGCAAAAATATACATTTATTTAGACACCAAGATCTTCACATTGCCTATGTTAATAAAATCCAGTGATATTAGCTGAAGCCTTTGGAATTTCATTATCCATGCCAATTGAAGTTCTCTTCCACCTTCTGAGTTTGCATGGAGACGGTCATACTTGATAAAGGAAAATGGGCAAATGTGCCACTTTCTTAAACATCATCAAGCAAACAAACAAAATACCGAGAGATGCAAGTATCTTCAAAATTAAAACCAGCTCACTTGCATCTGAAAGCAAGTTTTCCTAACAGGTAAGTCAACAGAAGTCACTTATTTCTACAGTAGGTTCTAGGTAGAAGACTCTTAAATTATATTTTGGAGACATATGGAGCCAGTTGCTGAAAACTTATGTTCACAAACAGATGCTGCTATTAAATAGCTGGTACAGATATCCCTCATGCCATTGCATTACTCTGGTCTTATATCCTTTTGTTTACCTTCAGGTTTGCTGTCTTCTTTTGACAGACCATAAGAACCTCAACATAACTAACCAATACTCAAATACTCTTAAAAATCAAGCACCTGTCAGTGTTTGAGTCAACAATACTTAGCGTATTGTGGGTGCAGTCTTGACATATGTGCAAGAGAAAAAAGAAACAAAAATTGACTTGAAGCAGAAAGTACATTTAAAATGTATCTAATTTCAACTCTTGCTCTCCCAAAGACTCACAAGGACTCCCAAACCCACAAATCAGATAAAAGCAGTCCTATTATTTCAGCCACCTGAGTATCAGAAACCATGCAACACCAAGACAGGATCTACTTGTACTGAGATCAGAGATACCTAGTAACATCTGCTTTGCAATCCTGCACTTCTGATGATTATGTCATACCAGCAGACACAAAACAAAATAATAATCACCATGTATGACAGACCATTAAGCATTAGGCTAATTTAGGTTCTAAAGAATGTGCACACAATTCCCTTGGAAAGCAGATGATTTTTTTTCAATTACCTTTTCCTACACAAAGTTATTGCTACAGACTTTATTGAATAACTGTGATCAAGATGTGCTTTATGTGTACATAGGCACTTCCTATACATTATGTGCCACCGTGCCACGTCAATGCTTTAGAAAAAAGAACTCTATTTGTAACCACATAGCTGGGCACAGTAGGAAGTTAGCAAGACTTACTTCCCCTCCACACTTCCCAAGTGTTCAAAATTTGCCCCCATGTCCATTTGAACCTTCCCACTTCAGAATCTGAGGAGTAACTGTGTTTTCAGGCATCAGAGAAAACACCTGATCGTTAGAAACAGCTCCACTTCAGCCACCTACTTGGCAGTATCAGCCCCGCTGGTTATGAGGGTGTTAATCAAAAGCTCATGTCCGTATCTTGCAGCCACATGCAGAGGGGTGTTACCATCCTTATCAACACAGTCGATTTCCCCTCCTGCAAAAGACATTTTCACACAGTTAAATACCAGAAGGTTAAGCGTGAACCAATGATCACAAATAGCATTTCTCTATAGAGAATGCAGCATAACCAGCTCAGCCACAGAGACGCTACGTTTCAGAGACCAAGAAGCAGCACACAGCAAGCTGTCACCTGTCAGTCCCTGGTACTGAACATGGTCTGACAGCAGCATTTTCTCCCCTCCCCAGATTGGTGGGGAAAAGTGGGGGGGAACAGGCAAAGAGAATGACATACAGCAGTCAAGTACATGATTCAGACTTTCGCCTTATCTAAAGGTACAAATAGATGCCTTGAGTTAAACTGAAAAAAGAAATTGCTAAAACTCCACCCTCATTCGTAAAGGCACTGCCACTCAACCTCACCTGTAAGACAGCAATGTTAAATAGAGTTCATGCAGGAGGCCAACAGGAACACACTGCAAACAACCTACATTGTGTGCCTTCTGTGTGTCTGACAAAAGAACAACCAAACAGTGCTTAAGCAGAACTTTTCCTATAGTAATTTAAGTCTGTCATCTCATGTTTTATCCTTACAAGCAGGAAAACCAGATTATTTCTTTCTTCTCTGCTGCAGCTTTTGAGCCATGCAAAGATTGTTATCAAGTCCTCATTTTCATTTTGGACCAAGGAACTGTAATATTTTCGGTCTCTCCTCATAAGTCAGATTTACTGCCCTCCAGCTATTCTCATCCTTCAGCAGTCTTCTCCAGCTGGCCCACATTCTTCTGCAAGTAAAATGTCAAAAGCCAGAAACAGTACTACAGCTGACATCTTCCAACACTGAGCTGAGCAAAAGGATTACTTCATGCTTGCTGGCTACTCTCCTATCTCTACACTCCTGTACACCACTATGTACACTGTTGTTCATTGTTTTTTAAGCACCACGACACTGTTGACTTGTGGTCAACAAGCTTCTGAGCCTCAACGAACCCCAAATCCTTTCCTGAGGAGTTGCCACCCAACTGGCTGCTGCCATTCTGAACTTGTCCAACTGATACTCTTGCCTGTGTGTGGCATCTTTCCTTTGCTTCACTAGCATTATAACTTCTGTCTCCAATTTTACAGGATCATTTTCCATTCTGACTTCATGTTTTCTCCAAATGTTAAAAGCACATTTTCTATTCCACTATCCAAGCTGTTAATGAAAATACTGGATAGTTCCAGACCCAGGAGGGAAACTGAAAACCCCCTTACTACATCTTCCATTTCAACAACTCATGTTTTACTAACCACCAAGTGTAGTTTTTTCAACTAGTTATGCACCACCATTGCAGTATATTAATACTCCACTAGTTTGCTATGAGAATATTTTATGAAAGTATGTAAAAAGTCATGCTAACATCAGGATATGGTAATATTCACTGCATGTCCACTATTCACAAGAGATAACAGGTCATAACTGCAACAAGAAAGGTTCTAGTAATGCACTACGCAGCATTTTCTAACAGTAAATAACAGGCAGTGAAATGACAGACCAAGTTTCCTGGGGTGGAGCCTCCACCAGCAGAAGTGTCCACAATCATTACCTGCCCACAGAAAAGTCAGAAGACTGTGCTGTGTACGGATAGCCCATTACCCTGATGCAGAAGAAAATTATGATGTTTCAGCATCTTTTCCTCTTAAGAAACCTATGGCAGATATAGCCCTCTCCTCCCTAAGTGTTTACAAACAGTTTGTTCATTCACTCACTTCAGAATTTTTGGCTGACCAGTGTTAAATTCTCCAACTTTCCTTTTTCCCCATTTTTAAAAGTAGGTATCACATTTGCAATCTTCCAATTTTAAGGTAACCCATTCTTCCTCTACAAGTCGCTAAAGACAGCAGGTGGAAACTGAGATCTATTTAGCCAACTCATTAAGTAGAATGAGACTCCATTTCTTTACATCATTGACATTTCTCTCTTCCACAAGATCGCACAGCAATGAGGCATAAAGTCACTTGCAATCAGATCTGTGTACAATCCTAAAATTAGAGGGGGAGCAAAGGAAGAAAGAAGCAAAAACCAAGTAACTTGAAGAAGAGCAGAGAGGTGTGAAGGACAGAAGAACTGCCAGTCCTTTCACACACAATTCCAACAGACAGCAAACAACAGCTGTAAGTCAGAAAGTATATTTGACTAAGCAACTAAAAATCGCATTAAAGCATAGTTTCTTCCTTTTTGTCCAAACCTCTTTTATTATTACTATTTTATTTATCCAAGGAGAGATGGCAACAATTTGCATGGTGACCTGAAAGAAGAATGATGTACCGAAGATCTCATTTTAAAATACAATCTTATATAATGTAAGTGTCATTACATTTACAGCACGAATGTTCAGTCAGATTCAATATCTCACACGTAAATTCCAAGTTTAGGATTTTGGAAAACAAACGAAAAACCAATCAACCAAAGAACAAACCCCAGACCATCCTGTCTGGTATAGTGGCCAAAAGCTGGGAAGCACAAGTAAATAATCAGTAATAGCAACCTCTGTCAATCAGAGCCAGGCCTCTACCAGATCTCAAACAACAATATTTGTTACACTCTGTAGTACTCTTGTACAAAAGAGATACCCAATAAATGACTGATAATCAGGAATGATGACTATGCCAGAACAAACAAGGTGGTGCTGATCCACCCTCCTGAGTATTTATTCAACACTTAATGAAGACAGTGGTGAGGGGTGGAGCTAAGGGAGCTGAAAGAAGTACAGCTGATGAACAGAGGATAGAGGAAACGATCTGAGCTCTAAGCACACCAGGGAACCTCCCAAGGGAGGACAACTAGAAACTTTTTCTTTTATCAGTTTTTAAATAATTTGAGAAAGAAAAATGTGTCTGCTTCTCAGCAGAAAAAAGAAGAAAAAAGACCTAAATACAGCTATGCAGCATTGAACTCTTGTTTTCAGGTTAAGAATCAGAACAAACCAGCTAGACCACCACTGGCTGGAGGATTATGGGATATTATTAA
This sequence comes from Jacana jacana, assembly GCA_013400555.1. Classification (NCBI taxonomy): domain Eukaryota; kingdom Metazoa; phylum Chordata; class Aves; order Charadriiformes; family Jacanidae; genus Jacana; species Jacana jacana. The sequence continues at coordinate 118,200 of VZTM01030717.1, read as the reverse complement.
AAACCAAAATCTCAACTTGTCATGACACTGGAATGAGAGCTGTCAGCACAGTTCACAGCCAGAAATTGATGGAGAGCTAAGAAACTCTCAGAACAGTCCCTTAACACTCTGGGTCAAAACAATTAAAAAATGCAGCCTTAGAAATGCCTAATCTC